>PVKB01000848.1:229571-420259 GCA_004027205.1 Ctenodactylus gundi | reverse complement strand
GCTGAGCAGGGCTAGGCTCTTCCTCAGCTCCCAGGAGAAATCACCCCTCGCTACTGCTACCACCACCACCACCAATAATGAGATTCATAAAGGGCTACCATTGCCAGTATGGAAGAAATGACACTGAGGAACAGAAAGACTTTAAAGACCAGGTACATAAAAATACATAAAGCTTTTTACTCATAATTAGCAAAAAAAAGAAAGAAAAAAGAAAAGAAAAGAAAAGAAAAGAAAGGAAGAAAGAAAGAAAGAAAGAAGGAAAGAAAGAAATTAACTGTTGGAACATCCAAGCTCAGCTTTACCCTCACTAGTATAATTTACTAGAAGTAATTTTTTTCTGTTTTTGATATGCCATAGGTTTTATATCAAGCCACATAAATGTACCCACCCTTGCCTCTCCCCCCCACACTGTCCCTTCTCTTCCATATCTCCTCCTATCCCACACTTCCCCTGTCACTCCTTCTCTCTTCCTCACCATACAGTTGTGATCCCTGTCACCCCTTCATAAGTCCTCTCAGTGGGACTCCCTGGGAAGGAAGATGGGCTGGAGGAAGAGAAAAGGGTCTTAGGAGTGACATGCAGGGAGATAACCGATACTGTGAATTACCCTGACCCCCATGTGCTTCTGCATCAGAGATATTAAGATATGAGAGTCTCTGTGTCTTTTTAATATTCTGAGATGTGGCTGGAGTAACGTGTGGCTTGGGAAATGTATGTACTCTTTATCACACAGGATGAAAACAGCATCTGGCGCTCCTCACTCGCTCATGTAAATACGGAGCCACAACCTGAAGGTAGAGTCTCCACTGCTGGAATCACACCATCGCCAAGCGTTTCACACCAAACTTAACATACGTTCATAAAAAAGAACCCAGTAAAGCTGTCACAAGTGCCAAGTTCCCCTTCTCACTCCTCAGCCCCCTGAGGACATCCTTGGCACACAAACTAACCATCAGGGCTCAGAAAAGCAAGTCTAGCCTTGGCTCACCAGTCTCTCCTCTGCCCTGAAACCATTGTTCATAGGTGACTTCCTTCCGCTCCTTCTGTCCAACCACACAAAGCCAACCCTCATCCCACAGCAGGCTCATCTGCTTCCTAGCTGACTGCAGCAAACCCAGCCCCTGCTTGAACAGGAAGCACTTCTGTTTCAAGAAACAGAAAGCCCAAAGTGCTCCCAAAACAGAGGGCAAGGAAGGAGGAAAGCTGTCCTCTCTCCCTCGCCCTTCAAGGTGGGCCATCCTGACCAGGAGTGACTTTGCTGTGCAAGGGACCCAGGCAATGTCTGCTGACATGGCTGGATGTGGGTAGGAAGGTTGATGGGAAGCTAAGGGATGGGGCAAGGGATATAGCTGCACACCCTACAGGCCAGGGACAGCCGGCAACATGAAGCACCCAGCGCACATATGCACAGTGCCACAGTGAAACACCTGCCTCAGGGACAAGCTTTTCCTGTGGTTCCAGGAAGAGAGGGTATAAGAGCTGGGCTGCTCCTGGAGGAGGCAGCGCCTTGAACCCCAAGGCCCCTTCTCAAATCCATGCGGGACTCACCACACAAGAACACGTGACACACTTGTTTCCCTCCGGCTGGAATTTGTCTCCTTCGCGGTACTGCACACCTTCAAACACACAGCCTGCAGAGGAGTAAAGGGGCCGTGAGAAGACAGCAGGGCTTCTCCACCTAGCAACCCACCTCCACTCACACCTGCACCACCACTGCTACCTCCACCCACGCCTCCATCTCCACCTCCAACCCAGGGTGTTTGTTAAGTCATGGACAACACTGGTGGATGGGAGAGACAGACAGACAGACAGACAGACAGACAGACACACAGACACACAGAAAGAGAGACACACAGAGAGAAAGAGAGAGACAGAAAGAGTGAGAGAAAAATGATGGGCATGTATAAAGTGGACAAGAACCCCCCTGGATGCTTGCAAACAAATGGCACTGGAAGCCAGGTCAACCTGAGGGTACAGAGCAAGTCCTGCTAGGAGACCCCTCCATGCACCCGTCACAGTGACACTGAACCCTGCTGGGAACCAGAGCCCAGAAGGGCCAGGAGCAGCCAAACGAGGCCACAGTAGAGAAAGAGGGAGCCAGCCACGAGAGAAGCCAGATTCCCAAGCTGGCCCCAGCCCTGATCTCATGGTCTTCAAAGGGACACCACAAGAGGAACGTACCCACTTCCCACAGATGGGAAGAATGCACCTGAAAGGGGGGGGGGCACCTTTGCCTGTGGGAAGGGGCTGAGCCAGGATTCAAACTCAGTTCTAAGCTTCCTGTTGCACCTGCCTCAGGTGCTAGGGCAGGAAGAGGCAGAGATGGGCAGGAAGCTTCGCCCAGGAGTCTTCTGTCTCAGCCAAGCAAGGTTACAGGTCCTGGCCCCCTCCACGGCTAGGCAATGAGACAGGACCAAAGCCTTTGTTAGAAAGATGCTCTAGTCCCTTTCTAAAAACATACCACTGATGACCCAAGTACCCAAGCTGCCCTATCAGCTCTAAAGGCTCTGGTCTGACAGCAAAGCCATGGTTCCCTGGCCCTGCTGCCCTTAGCTGTGGTCACTATCAAGCTACTAGTGGCCGGGCTTGCACGACAGGCCCCAGTGAGGGACTATGAGGTTTGTGCCCGAGGACCAGCAGCTAAACTGTGTGCCGAAGCTGCCAGCTAGTTCCTGGCATGGACAGCAGCCCCGGTCCCAGCCCTGTCCATCTCACAACCAGACACAGCCCTCTGTATGCTTGGCAGATGTACTGCTGAGTCTAAACCCAAACAGGCAGGTGGAACTGCATTTTAAAATGCCACATGTCAGACCTGGTGGCAGAGACTTATAATCCTTGTACTTTGGGAGGCTGAGGCAGGAAAAACCATAGGTTTGGGCCATCTGGTGTAAATCGGCTTAGTAAGACTCTGCCTCAAAATCAAGAACAAAAATGGACCAGAAACATAGCTTTGTGTGAAGACAAGCGTCTGATGGAAGGGAAGGAGGAGACAGAAAGCAAGGCCCTGGGGTCAGGTTTGGGAGACACTGACCGCAAGCCATACATGTTTGTCATTATGCAGAATACCTTCCCTGATTAGTGAATACTGGCTCAATCTCCAGAACCAGGAAGGAAGGAAGGAGGGAAGGAAGGAAGGAAGGAGGGAAGGAGGGAAGGAGGGAAGGAGGGAGGGAAGGAGGGAAGAAGGGAGGGAGGGAAAGAGGGATGGAAGGGGGAGGGAGGGAAGGAAGGAAGGAGGGAAGGAAGGAAGGAAGGAAGAATGTAAAAGAAAGGAAAATGAAAAAAGAAAGAAGGGAACAAAAGAAGGGAGGAAAAGGAGGGGAGAAAGGGAAAGAGAAAGAGAGAAAGAAAGAATGAAAAAGAAGAGAGAAGAGAGGAAAGGAGAGGAGATAAAAGAAGAAAAACAAACAAAAAAAGAAATTCCCGGAAGTAAAGGAAAACTATAGCTTTGCCCTCCAAAGCCAGCGGTCCCTGTGGCCCTGGGGTGGACAGCAGCCCTCCAGGCCCCAGGCACTCACAGGCTGAGTCCTAGGGCAGGTGGAGGTGGTGCTGGGCCTGCCAAGGACCCAGCCCGCCACGTTCACCAGGAAGCTGCCCCTGCCATGAGGCACACAGACCCAGCAGAGGAGGGGAATGGCACCTCCTCACAAGAACACAGTCCCACCCATGGGCTCTGCAGACAGTACCTGGGCAGGTGGGGCAGCAGGACCCCTGGCGCTCCTCGGGGTCTCGACAGTGAACCACACAGCGCACCTCTGACTCAGTGACCACACCTTCCTGCAGACGGAACGCCACAGGTCAGCCTAGGACTCTTGAGAAGGAACAGGACCCCAGACCCACCCAGGGCAAGGTAGGCAGATGTTGGGCCCCAACAGATGTGGCACAGAGGAAGAGAGAGCTCTTGGCTCACCCTGACACACCCTGCAGGCCCAGGATGGCAAATCCTGCCACTTGTTCTCTTTCCTGCCTGTTATCACTTTCCCTTTGGCCCTCTTTGTTTCTTTTCAACCTAGTTTTAAAGACCACCTCTGATTGGTCAGTTGGTTGGCACAGGGTGCTCATTCACGATAGCCTTCCAATCCTTCCTGCCTTTTCTGTCACCGTCAATACAGTTCACACTGCTAACTGTGAGGGCCAGAGTCCCAGTATGGTGCCCAGACTGGTGTTAGAGAGAGAGAGAGAGAGAGAGAGATGTGTGTGTGTGTGTGTGTGTGTGTGTGTGTGTGTGTGTGTGTGTGTGTGTGACTGGGGACTGAGTGCAGGGCCTTCATACTGAGGTATACCCCCAATCCACTTTTTATTATTTTTCATTTTGAGATAAGGCTTCTTTAAGTCACTAAGTTGCCCAGGCTGGGCTCAGAATTATGATCCTCCTGCCAGAATACTGGATGACAGGCTTGCGCTACCAGGCTTGGCTTGTACTTTTATTCTGTTTTGGAGGAAGAGTTGCACAAGTAGAAAACAGATGTGCTGACGGAACGACAGGGCTCTGTTCCTCATGGGGGCTGCTAACACATCATCCCAATCCCACCGGGGCTGTCACCTCAGTAACTTCCTTTCTTATCAGACCTAAGGGTCCTACCAACACAGGAATTCCCAAAATATTAGCTATTGCTAATATCGACAGTCTATGGACATTGTCAAAAAAGAAAGAGGACCCGTACTTTAGTTATGGAACTAAGCACAAAACACTTAGCCTAAGGTCAGTTTCCCATCAATGTCTGCAGTTTAGATATTAGAGAAATGAAAAGTGGAAAACTATAGTTAAATTTCTCCCCACCAGAACTCTTTTGGGCACAGGATACAAGACAGAAAGTAAAATCACAAGCTGTGATCCAAATATGCAGAAGTGGCCTCAATTTTGGGGGAAGTATTACAGGCTGGGCTCAAGTCTATGATCCTACTCCCTCAGCCTTCCAGAGTGCTGGGATTGCAGGTCAGAGCCACCAGGCCTGGTTAAATATTATTATTATTTTTTTAAAAAACAGAGTACTTCTGTAGAGATAAGGATTTTGAAAATGTAGGTTCTTCCTGCCGCCTTCAGTCTGCCACACTGTTACCTGCCTGCTGGGATTAGAGCCACTGGAATCACTGCTGTCTTTAGAAGCCATAGGGGTCAGCTGCAGTGGCTCCTCGGTTCCTGAACAGGTGGCCCTTCCGTGGTCAGGCTGCAATCACTGAGCTTATCCTGTACTAACTGCTTCCATGTCATATAGTTTACAGGCCAGCTTCAGTGAAGAATCTTTCTAACCAAAGAAAGAAAGCCTAGCTTTCCCACACAGCTCCCTTTCTGCCAGGAGAGATGTGTGTATTGATCACGATGACCAGCAGGACATGCACGTCACCCAGGGCCACACATGTCCCTCTGGACTTCTTCCAGGCAGTGTAACCAGGGAAGACAATGCCATGTGGGTTTTTATAAGCATGGTCTATACAATATCCACCCACACCTGCCTTCTTATAATGTATGTCACAGCAAGTACATATGGGACATCGTGGGTTTTCCACTTGTTTCTCCTTTTTCCCCAAATACATACATATTATACATACATAGAATGCAATAGCTACACTGAGTTTGAGAATTCTGTGTTCATATATATCACAGCCACTTCACAATCCCTTCCCCCTTTTTCACTCTCCTACCCCTTCCCTCATCTCCCCTGACTCCCTAATTTGACCCATTTGCCTATATTTTGTTTAAGTTCTGAGTTTCTTGTATTAGAGAAACCAAGCGATATTTAACCTTCTGAGTCTGGCTCACTTCTCTAAACATGATGGTCTCAAGTTGTGTCCATTTACCTACAAATGACTCAAATCTATCTGCCTCTTTATGAAAAAGTAGTACTCCATTGTGTGCATACATATTTTTTTTTAATCCACTGGTCTGTTGATGGATATTTTGGGGTCTTCCAAAATTTAGCTATTGTTAAATTATACTGTTATAAACATGGGTATACATGAATCTCTGTTACAATTTTCTTTCAACTCTTTGGAAAGATACCCAGAAGAGGTATCTCCGGTTCAAATGGAATCTCAACACTGCTTTCCACAGTGGTTGGACCAGTTTACAGTCTTGCCAGAAATGTCAAAGGGCTCCTTCTTCTTGCAATCTCTCCAGCATTTATTGCTTTTTGAGTTTGTGGTGTATGCCATTCTCACTGGGGTAAAAGAGTAACCTAGTGTTGCTTTGAATTGTATTTCTCTACTGGCTAGAGATGTTGAACATTTTTTAATGTATTTACTGGTTTTGTTTCTTGTTTTGTTTGTCTGTTTGGGTTTTTTCTGTGGGTTTTATTCTGTGTTGCCCGAGCATAGCAGTTGAGAGTCACTCTCCAGATTCCACTACAGTGGACTTTACCTGGCACTGGTGCAGGACACACGGTTCTGTGGAGCTCTGCCACTTGAAGGAGCTGTTATAGGTATTTCCTTCATAGGTGCAGCCTAAAACAGAAACATAGCAGTGAGAAGACAGTCTAGGAATGGAAGTGGGTTTCCTTTGTATTTTGAGGAAAAGAAGGTATACCCTCAGCCTGGCATGGTAGTGCACACTTGTAATCCCAGCACTGGAGGAGGCTAAGGTAGGAGGGTCACAATATTAAGGACAGCCTGGGTCGCTTGGTAAAACCCTGTCTCAAAATTAAAAAAGAAAAAAGAAATAGGGATATCTCAATGTGTAGGCCCTGGGTTTAATCCCCAGGAGAGAGAAAAAGACATCAACTGTAGGTGACACATTCTGGGATGATATCTTTGTGTCTTAGTTACTTTTTCATTGCTGTGACTTTATACCCAACATATACAAATTAGGGGAGGAAAAGTTTATTTCAGCTCACAGTTTCAGAAGGTCTCAGTTCACTGATGGGCAGATGGTAGTGGTAGAAACACATGACAGGGCCAGAACCAAAGAAAGAGCTCCTCACAGCATGGCAAAACAGAGTCAAGTTTAGGAGGCAGGGCAGAAAGGACAGAACCAGCACACAACCCATCCAGGTCAAGCCCCAACCATTCACCCCCTTTCAGCTAGGCCCCACCTCCCAACAGTACACAGTATCTAGAGGTATATTAGAATAGCTGAAGCTTTTGGGGGACACTCCAGACCCAAACCATAACAAGCTGTCTCTGCTATAGGCCCTGTGTCCTAGAAACTTCCAGCCAAAAGCTCTACTGAGAAGCGTCTGAAAAACTTAACCCAGAAGGTGCAGAAGTGAGAACACCCAGGTGGGGCAGTGCAGAGATAAAGGGGTCATCTCTCTGCTGCACTGAGCCGCTGCATCTGGACAGTCAGCTTCCATTCATAGCAGTTTATCTTGTTCAAAAGATAGAGGCAAAACTTCTGGTCAAGATGGCAGCCAAGTAACAGAGCTGTACTTGGATTCACTTAAAAAGTTGAGAATATAGTCAAAAACCATCTGTTCAATGTAGCTAGGAAGAGGGCCCCAACAATTGAAAGGATGCCACAGGAAGGTCAGGAGCCCCTCAAACACATTGGACGTCAAGCAAACAGCAGCCCAGAGAGCAGATCCAGGCTGACTGAAAACAGCTGGGAGCCGCTACCACCCACAAACAGGAAAGCCTGTCAGGAACCTCAGACCTTTTAATAGGCACAGATCCTGAAGAAGTGGGAACTGACAGCAAGTGGTAGCCCCAGTCTCCAAAAAATGAGCCTTTAGGTAGTGCATACTACAAATGCAACGTGACCTCCATCTAGCAAAGACCTCCTAGAGCCCAGATTAGAAGCAGTTCTCAGCACCCATTACAGGCAGTGACATTACAGGCAGGAGCCATTTCAGAAAAACAAGAGCCTGAGGCTGAACTCATTAGAGTACAAGAAAGCTCAGAAGAGCACATCAGGTCTTTTGAGCTCAGTCTTAATCAGTGCCAAGGAAGAAACTGGCACAAAACACAGTTGCAGAGAGGAGAGAAAAGCTGCTGACCTCCTGAACAGATGGGGTGGTAGTGGGAGCACCCCCAAAGCTGGAGAGCCCTGCTCTTTGGGGTGGGAGCTGGGACTCAGGGGAGAGCTTTGCTGAGGGAGCTGAGGGTGATCATGACACTGCAGAGGCCATTGGGCTGTTAGATCTTCTCTCACTGCCTACTCCCAGCACAGAACTCAGAGGAATTCCAGCCAGCCCCCTTCCCTCCCCGCCCTCCTCCCACCCCATTCCCATACTCATTCAAAGAAACCTCTTGGCTAGGCCTTTAAAGTGAAATCCCTCAATAACAGTAACATGGGAAGAAGGCAAGGCAAAAGCACACCTACAGACGTGCCTGACACCCCAGAAACTAATGTAACGGGCCCTGAAATAGTGCTCAGAGGACAACAAGTTCAAACAAGATACTCTCAACAAAATGCAAGCATTGATCAGCAAGCTTAAAGAGGAACTTACTAATAAAAGTGTTCCTAATGGAGACAAAGCTCACTGAGCATAGAGAAGTCACAGATACAAAGTTGCCTGAGGTAAATAAGGAAATGCAAGGCATTAAGAAACATTTTGATAGAGGATTGGAAATTTTGAAAAGAGCTGTAGCTAAAATTCCATATATGAAAAATACATTTGAAAGCAGGGGAAGTCAACTTAAACATTGTGAGGCCAAAATTTCAGACTTTGAAGACAAGGCCAAGAAAACAAATGTTATAATCAGTCATGATGCCAAAATTAGAAATGAGCAAAGTAGCTGGATACAACAGTTGATGGACTACTCAAAAAGAACCAATCTCAGAATTATGGGAAAGAAATAGTGGAAAACAGCACCAAAGGTTTAAAGGATTTATTCACTGAAATAATGCAAGAAAATTTCCCAAAACTAGAAAAAGAAATTGATTTGTAGTACAAGACGCTCATAAAACACCAAATACCTCAACCAGCAATGAGATTCACCACAATGTATCATAATCAAACTTTCAGGAATGCAGCATAAAGACAGAATATTAAAAGCATCAAGAGAAAAACAGACATTAATCTACTAAGGCAAACCCATTTAAATTACCATAGATTTCTCAATGCAAACTTTCCGGTCCAGGAGAGCCTGGAGCAAAGTCTTTCAAACTTTAAAAGACAGTGTCAACTCAGATTGTTGTATCCAGCAAAATTATCCCTGAAAATTGAAGAAGTTCAAATTTTTTATGACCAAGAATCCCTAAAGATATCTGTGACCACTAGTCCAACATTGCAGAAAATACTTGAAGGAAGCTTTGAGAGAGACAGAAAGACAAGCAGCACCAAAGAACATGGAAGAAAGGAAACATCTAAAGAGAAAATATAACAGTAAAATGATTAGTAGTTGAATCATTTGGTTGGTATCCTACTAAAATAGTACTAGCTTTCTCATAAAATCTGTGAAACTTCTCCCCATAATTATTATTGTTAAGAGTATACTAGTTTGCAAAACATAGTATTTATATTCAACATGGGGAATTGGTATAAAATCTTTAAAATATGTATGCATGAATTTATGGATAGATACGTAAAATGATAAACCATATCTGGCAAAATATTAGCAATTAGTGAAATGTGAGTAATTTATGAAAGTTAAAATTTTTTGAAACAACTATGTATGCCATAATCACTATTGCTTATGTGTAATTTACTTTTGTGATATAGATATAAGTTCATTTAATGTAGCAATTTACTAAATTGGTTTTTGATGTAAGTTTACCCTAAGAAAACTGATTGATGTAATGATATCCCAAATGTCTTTTGAATGTACAAATATTTACCTTTCTGTACTCAGCTAGGGAATTTGAAATTTGACTTCTCTTTCTTACATTTTCTAGAGTTATGAATTTCATTGTTATAGTTCTTTTCTTCTATGAACTGGTGGATGAAGCCATGTTAAAGAATCTCAACAAAGATATACTAAGAATTTTTGTCAAATCATTCTAATAAAGGCTGTCCTGGACCCAGAGAAGAGACATCAAGATGTAGCCACTGCAGCCCATTCTGGGGGTGGGAAGCTGAGTTAAAGAGCGGTGATTTGAGTGATGAAGTGAGTCAGATGCAGAAGGTTAAATATCTTAAATGTCACTGGTTTCTCTGATTTGGGAAACCCATAGTACAGGCATTCTATAGAACCAAATGGGTGTGATAGCAGGAGTTAGAGGGGATGGGGGGGATGTGGGAGGGCCAAAAATGGAAAGGGATTGTAACAATGATGTGATATATGTGTGCACAAAATACTCAAGTTCATTGTAAACATTATGTTTTGCATATTATATTAAGAAAAATGGGAAAATTTTTAAAAAGTGAAACGAAAAATAGGAACAAATATCACTTTCCAGGAGTTCTCTCAGATACCACCGTAGTAAAACTTTTATTTTTTATTTTTTGCAGTACTGGAGACCAACCTGAGGGCCTTTCCCCTTAGCAACATCCCAGTTCTTTTTTATTCCTTTCTATTTTGAGACAGGGTCTGGCTAAGTTGCTACCTTGCCCAGGTTGGGCTTGAGCTGGCAATCCTCCTGCCTTAGCGTACCATAGTGCTGGGATTACAGCCCTGCACCACCAGGCCCAGTTTCCAACTACTCTTAATGCACATGGACAGAATAATAAAGGAATGGGAAATTTTCAATACATGTTTTCACAGTCTCAGAACCATTTTGTGAATTCCCAAAGAGTTATGAATGACTACACAGAGCCCAGTAACACTCTGTTCTCAAGTTCCTACAAATCAAATTACCAAGGCTGCACAGCATATTGGAAACATATTAGGGAAATGCTCTCACTACACAGTTTTAATTTCCTTTGTGTTAAGTGTTTCAGAGATAAAGCGTCAGACCACAGGAAACTTTAGCATGCTACAAGTAATGTACACCAAACCAAAGAGGAATCTAGTACATATCAGCAATGAACACCAACAGAAAACAATTTGGACTGGCATGAATCTTACCATGCAAACACTTAGAACCAGCGTGCTATGTGCACGTCTGAGCCATGGCATGCAAGCTCACTGGGATAATTAATAACTTGCTTCAAGAGATGGAATCTGGGAGACTAGACAACTGAATCCAAGTATGTTATGACCAAGGAAACACGAAATGCCTACAAAGTCTGCCAGTGGAGTTTCCAAACATGTTCTACATTTTCATTAAGGTTTATACGGTGCCAGCCCTAGTCATGCCAGGGCTGTGATCAGGGCACTCTGGGAGGCTGAAGCAGAAGGATCACAAATTTGAGCCCAGCCTTGGCAATTCAGCAACTTGGCAAGACCCTGTGTCAAAATAAAAATGAAAAAGTGGGCTGGTGATTTAGGTCGGTGTGAAGGTCCTGGACTTTGTCCCCCAGAACCACAAACTAAACAAAACAAAACCTCTGAAAGGGCCTGTGCTCCTCGGGTTCTTCTCTAAGCAGGGGAACATATTGGAACAAGCGGTCCCCGCCCAGTGGTGCTTTCCACCTTCCCACACATTTTTATTGGAAGCCTTGTGTCTCCACATTTTAATGTAGACTAAAAACTTGGGCAATTGTACTGAAGAATCAGCTCAAGGTCAGATTGTGAAGGGTTTTAGTGCCCAGAGCCTCCTGTTGGTCCAGGACTGCTGAGTCCATAGGACAGACGCCCCCAAAGGAGAAATGAACCTGAGCAATTGAGCAGAGTCAGAACCATCTGTAGAAATGTCTTCAGTGGGTGTAGCCCAGAGCTTCCCTCTCACCTGCCCTCACCTGCCTTGCTCATCACGGGGGACTCAGGCCACATGGCTTCAGTTACAGGGGATCCAAAGTAGGTCATTTTTCCCATTGATAGTGACTTTTGGAGTGCCCTGTGCTTTGAATTCAATTAATTTTTCTTATGGCATTAGTTTTACTTCAAATATCATGACAAATTGACCCTGTGAAAACATATTTTATACTATATCATATCACATGTATTTACGTGGGTGGCCACCTTTGGAACACTCCATAGGTTTCATAGATGGGGGTTAAGGAAGAAATCAGATAATCAGAGATAGAATCGTTTCCGGCTCCTTGGCTCATGCTCTAAGATAAACATGTTCTCCCAGTACAAGACACTACCATGAGCCATGCGGATGCAGACGCAGCACCTTCCAGAACTCCAGAAAGAAAAGACTTATTTTCCACAAGACAAATTCCTTTATAATAAATCCTATTTGCCGCAGACTTTATGATATTAGTAACTAGGCCATACTTTGCCCCCTATTCTAATTAAGTCCCAGAGAGCCTAATTAATCCTCAAATAATCCTGTCTCACTGACTCC
The DNA here is from genome assembly GCA_004027205.1 of Ctenodactylus gundi. Taxonomy (NCBI): domain Eukaryota; kingdom Metazoa; phylum Chordata; class Mammalia; order Rodentia; family Ctenodactylidae; genus Ctenodactylus; species Ctenodactylus gundi. Next base: position 408,048 of record PVKB01000848.1, on the reverse strand, counting down.
AGCAGAGAGAGGCAGAGTAAATGTCCTATCTGACATTCAGGGGGCTCGTTCAGCACTCATCCAAGACTCGTCTGTTCTGGTTTTGTTTGCCATTCAATCATGCCAATACTTTAAAACAATATAATGGAAATTATTCACTAGAACACTGAATGTAGAAGCCTACACATAGCATAAGCTCACTTTTTATTACTGCTGCATCAGGCATAGAACACCCTGTTGGGTTATATTGAAAGTTTCTAATGGTTTACTCTCTTGTATTTATCTTTTCATAGGCCAGCCCTGAGGTCCAATGAACTCTGGGGACTCAAAGGGAGCTTTCTGAATGTCAGCACGGAGGGGGGGTACACTATAAAAAAGGGGGAGCAATCCAAGGAAACAATGCAAACTTCTCAAGCTTTACTATTTAAAACTACAGGCAAGTCACAGGTAATATAGCTCATCTCATTCATTTACTAGATGAAGAAATCGACCACATAAAGCTAAGGCAGCTCGCTCTTCATGTAGAGGGAACTAGTGTGGTCCTCACAGTAAGATCCAGGTTCCAAGACACAGGTCTAAACTGTTCCTGCTCTCAAGCACTGAGGACTCATGGCCCAGGAAAGAAGCCACATTGCGCTTGCACAATTAAGTGTAAGCCGATCACAGAGTGAGAGGGAGAGGGGCAGAAAGAATAGTGGTCAATAAGCCCAAGAATCAGGGAAAGCATTTTTTCTTGCTCTCTAAATACATTTAAATAAAATTTTTGCAAGGAAATTCATAAACATGCATTGTTTTTTTTTTTTTTGATGAAAAGGGTTTTTGAGGGTCCACAAGCTTTAATAAGGCTATAGACAGCAAGCCTGTCCTCCCAGCACTCTGGGAGGCAGAAGCAGGAGGATCACAAGTTTGAATCTACCCTGGGCAACTTACGAACTCTGCCTCAAAATCAAAAATTAAAATGAGCTAGGGATATAGCTCAATGTGAAGGACACAGGCACAATCTCCTGTAACTAACACACACACACACACACACACAGAATGACCCAGCAAAATCAATGGGATCATGGTTGGGAGACCATGGTTAAACATCCAGAGGCTCCATGGTTCTCCCTGGCATGTATAATAGCACAAAAGGGGACTCAATGAGTGACACTTTTCCTTTTGTATAAATTTTTAGCTTTTTATATTGCTTATTTCCACGGTGAGCAAAATGTCACACAGGGTGTCCCAGGAATCTCTTAATTTTTCCAGTATACAGTGACTTTGGGGATAACCTGTTCATTGAGTTTAGCACTTTGCATAATTTTTCTCATAACATGATTTTTACTTCAAATATGACAAATTGCCCCTGAGCAAACAAATGTTTACATTATAATATCTATATATAAATTTTTTTAAAATTTATGCACAATGATCGTCAAGACACCCTGCAGGATTATTTCAGTGCATACACTCTTGTTGCGAAGCTCCACCTAGAAAACCAGTCACCTTGGAAGACACACAATGATGGAAGCAAAAAAAAAAAAAAAAAAAAAACCCAACTGAATCCACAGTGAAGCAACAGTGCTCATTTTTCTCAGTAGTTGTGACCATTTTCAGTGGCCTCAGTTTCCCAAGGGAAGGCAACTACCACAGGTTTTCATCATTCTGTTATTAAAGTAACTGGTGGGAATCGTCAAGGCTTGGAAACATGGCGCTGGCCTCTAACACACTCAGACTACAGTTTCCCCTTCTTGTCTCAATCCTCTCACTTTATGGGTCCACTGTAGCCTGAGAAAGAGAACTGACTCTCTTAGACCCTGATACCACCTGCATCTGGAGTCCTGGACTGGGCTCAAACTTGTGATCCTGCTGCCTCAGTATCCGAAAGTGCTGGGACTACAGGCCTATGCCAGTGGCCCAGCTGAACATGCTTTACATGTCAGTCCAACTGCCTCAACCAAGACCACCTGGCTTCTGTGGAATGGCCTTACAGCAGTCTACATGTCAGTGACACACTACCTCTTGGGCTGTTCTTGCTTTCCAAGTACCCAACTGAAGGTTGTTAACGGCTTTATCTTATAGACCTCTCTTACAGACCTATGGCAGCCCTACCGTACTTTCTTTCTTCAACCCCTCTTCCTTCCTTCCTTCCTTCCTTCCTTCCTTCCTTCCTTCCTTCCTTCTTCCCTTCCTCCCTCCCTCCCTCCCTCCCTCCCTCCCTCCTTCCTTCCTTCCTTCCTTCTTTTCCTTGCAGTCCTGGGGATGAAGCCCAGGGCCACCACACTGAGCTATATCACCAGCCCAATTTTAATTTGGAGACAGGATTTCACTAAATCGCTAAGTTTTCAAGGTCGGGCTAGAACCTGCAGTACTCCTGCCTCAGCCTGTGTTGAGATTGCAGGCCTGTGCCACTGGGCCCAGTTCCCCACCCTGATTTGCAATGTTTTATTTTCCAATCCAGTCTTACTAAGTGGCTAATGTGTCCAGGCTGGGCTTGCATTTGTGATCCTCGTGTCTCAGATTCCCGGAGAGTTGAGATTACAGGCTCCTAGTAAATTAAGCCGAACCTAGGATGTTTGAAGCCAGTTTGTGCCACATAGCATAAATAAAGAGATGATAGGCCTGCCGTTCTTTGCTCCTGCGTCCTGGCTGCCTGGTAGGGGACCCCCAAACCTCTTGGACTTGGTTAATGAGCCCCAAATTACCCCAGCTCAATATAATTTTTTTAATAAGCCATTTTTGGACGCTATTCTCTGAAAACATATGGAAGTATAATCAGAAGGAATACACACAAACCCTGACCAGTCGTTCAAGGTTTTAAATTGTGTCTTCAGAGTTCATATAAAACAAGCTTTTATGACTCCTCAAGGCTGGACCTGCCATGAATCCTGAGGGCAATTTTGCTTATGTTTTGGCTAATGGGAATTTTATAGCCAACCATTTCCTCAATCCCAAGAGAAAGAGTCCGACTCATGAATCGAGCCCTTCAAGAGCAGGGGCGTCATGTGTGCCCCACACCACATGTTCTTTCTAAGTCTCTGGGTTTTGTTTTCAAGTTAGAAATTTAATACATGATCAGAACAAAACAATCAACAATGGAATCAGAAATGGTAGGGAGCTATTTTTCTTGATTTCTCACTATCTATTTTATAAATAAAATGCCATTTACCCAAAAACTTCACATAGCCAGACTCAGTGGTGCAGGCTTGCCATCCCAACACTTTGAGAGGCTGAGGCAGGAAGATCACACGTTTGAGCTTATCCTGGGCAACTGAACAACTTAGTGAAACCCTGTCTCAATATCAAAACTCAAAAATAAACTGAGGAGGTAGCTCAGTGCAAAGCCCTGGGCTCAGTCATCAGAAAGAGAAAGAGAGAGAGAGAGACTGTTACATGTATGCACTTAGTCACCTGCTCATGTCATCAGTATGAAAGGACACAAAAGCTCCACGTGCGACTGACTTGTTTTTCTGAACTTTGTGTCTATTAGAGGTCATAAAGCAATAAAATTATGGCTCATAGTCTACAAACTTTAAAAAATTATAATACATTCAATACCTGGCACTGATGCACTACTTATAGGATGATAATAAAATAGATTGCATGGGCCCCCACAATAGTTTAGGCTTCTATTTAATAAGCTATGCTTTCAAATTTTTAATTAATTAATAAAAATGTGCAAAATATTAAGAGAGAAAAGTTCAAGCCCAGCCTGGGCAACTTGATGATGCTCTATCTCAAAATCAAAAGTGGGCTGGGAATATAGCTCAGTGTGAAGACTCTGGGCTGGATCCTCAAAACTATCAATACAAAAAGAGAAGGAAAGAAAGAAAAAAGAAAGAAAGACGTGCAAGTACTGTTTCATGAGAGCTGTGTCACCTCAAACTCTATTTATTTATTTATTTACTGCGGTACTAGGGATTGAATTCAGGGCCTCCAAACTAGGTTACATCTCCAGTCCATGTCACTTTTTTTCAGATAGGATCTTACTAACTTGCCCAGGCTGGGCTCAAACTTGAGATCCTCATGCCTCAGCCTCCCAGAGTCATCCCTCAAGCATTATTTTAATTTATTTATGTAATATCAGGGTTTCATTCTATACTCCAACCTAGCTTTTACTATAGATACTTCTGTATATTTTCAATTGTGTGACCATATTACCTATTAAAAACATTTGAGCTGGGCAGGGGCTGAAACTGTGTTCCCAGCTACTCAGGCTGAGACAAGAAGATTACGTGAGCACCAGAAGTTGGAAACCAACCTGGGTAACATTATGAGTCCCTATCTCAAAGCAATAAAAAATAAAAGAAAGAAAAGAAAGGAAGGAAGAAGGAAGGAAGAGGGGAGAGAGAAAAAAGAGAAAGAGATAAACCCAGGGCTGTCACAGTGAGCCACATCTCCAGCCTTTTTTATTTTTTAATCTTGAGATGGGTTTTCAGTTAGTTGCTAAGTTACTCCACGTTAGTCGGGGTTTGAACTTGCAATCCTCCAACTGCAGCCTCTGAGAGTGCTAGAACGACAGGTCTGTGCCGTCACACCTGTCTGAAGCCAGGTACTCACATACTCAGGTTGTCTAAACTGTCTCCGTGGAACACAATAGCGATGATAAACAGTCGCAGATACTACAGATGAAAAAATATTGTTGAGGTCCCCAGAAAAAGTTCAATTAGAAGAAAACGGTAACTCCTAAGCCTCTGGTTACTCGGTCTTCTCCCCAGGGCTCCTCCGCCATGAGCCTCCTAGCCACTATGGGTGGCACAGGCCCCGCACTATGCGGGGAACAGTTGGGCCTGGGGGGCCCGGAGGGAGCAACACCAACCAGCAGCTCCCTCCGGGACAGTACAGCCTTGGGGGCAAAATTAATAAGGGGTGTCTTTCCTTCCAAAGTCCTCTCTAGAAGTCACTCCCAGGACAGTTCAAATGGCAGACAGATGGCTGATCTGAAGCCAGGTCCTTCCTTACTTGGAAAATAAAACTGAAAGCAGATTATTACATGCAGTGGCCACATATTATACAGTGTGACTGGAAAATACAATGAATGTTTACATTAAAAAATGGATGATAGTGTTGGGGTTTGGGACTGGGGCACTCCCCCAGAGCCTTCATGTGTCTGTGGGTACTGCTACCATTAGGAGGCAGAGCCTGGCTGGAAGGCACCGACTCCGGGGTCTTGGCCTGGGAGCGTCACTCCACTCCTCTTCTCCGACTGGCTCTGTTCTGCCATGCCGTGAGGAGCTCTGTCTCCAGCTCTGGCACAAGCATATGGTTTAACTGTGTCCAGCCACCCACCTGTGAATGGACTACGTGACCTTTGCAATTTTTTTTTTGTTTTTCTTTTTCTTCTCTTTTTCTCCTCCTTTCTGTTTTCTTCTCCTTTTGTCTTTTTCTTAGCTTTTTTCCTTTTGTAAAATTTCATTTTTCTCTTTCTTTTTTCATTTTTTGGTTTTGTTCTGTTTTTATATTTTTGTTTTCATTTCTTTTCTTTTTTCCTGTTTTTCTTTCTCTTTTTTCTTTTTCATTTTTTAATTTTTCTTTTTCTTTTTATCTCCTCTTTTTATTTCTTTTCTTTCTTTTTTCTAATTTCTATTTATCATTTTTGGCAAACTTTTATTGTGTTTTTCTTTTCATTTTCTCCTCTCTATTATTTTATCTTTCTTCTTCTTTCACACTCTATCAGATAGTTGCTAACTCACTTCTTCTCTTTATTAACTCTCTGAACCATATATTCCAACATATTCTATAGATCTGAAAGCTAAACTCTTCCTAATTCACTATCATTACCTCCAACTCTTCTGAATCTTGCTTACAGTGCTCTTCCCTGTTAATTTCAGTCTGGGGTAGAAGCACTGATAGTTTCTCCACTACCTAATAAGTACTCTTCTACTTTTTAGTTAATACCAGAAGCTAACCTCTAATTATAGTCTACTCTCTACCTACTCCAATAACCCCTATAAGTAAAACTTACATAGACATCATGCCCAGACCCCCACCTGCACCTTGGAGCCAACACAATGGAGCCTACTAGGGACCACCATGCCAGATGCATCCACATAGCTGCACCCAGATCCCTGCCTGCACCTCAAAGCTCACATGGGTGGGCCAAGTTTCCACTTGTCAGTGGAGGCACCCAGAAGCATCCACTCCCTGCACAACTTGCCAGAAGGCAAGAGAGTGCCAAGCCTGACAATGTCAACAGTAGAAAAACCTCTCAAAAACAGACCTAGTAGCAACCACCAAGTGGGAAAAAATGAACTGTTTGTCCTGTAACAGGAACCCTGCCTCAGTGACACAGACAGCATAATACACAGCCATAGAATAACACTCTTCACTATCAAAAAATCGAGATTGCTTAAAGAGTAATCACAGCAAGCCAAAGGAATACTTAACGGCAAGATGAGAAAACACAGGAGAAAGATGCTGCAGAAACACCTCGGCCCACCAACAGAGAATCAGAGGAACCAAATAGAACCGGAGGAAGATCCAAAATTTCTTAACTTTGAAACAAAAATAGTTGCCCTACTGGAAGAATTCAAGACAGACTCAGACAACAAACTACACAAAATGCTTAAAGAAAGAATACAAGACAGACTCAGACAATAATTTACAAAAAAAAAAATACTTGAAGAATTTAAAAAAGATTTAACCATAGAACTTAAGGAATAAATAAATGCAAAACTAGCAGAACTACAGAAGTTAATACAGGACATGAATGACAAGTTCACTAAAGAATTCCAAAAATACTGAATGAAAGAAGATTATTAAGATCTGAAAACTTCCATTGAAAGCATATGGAATAGAACAACACAAAATGAAGGAAAAATTTTGGATTTAGAGGACAAGAATGGAAGAATAGACTGGACTACTAACAACCATGAAATAATTCAACATCAACAAGGAAATGGAATGATACAGATTATGGAAGACTCAAAGAAACAATCTCAGAATAGCAGGAATATAAAAATAATGAAAATTGATATGAAAGATCTAATAAATCTGTTTGCTGAAGTCATAAGAGAAAATTTTCAGACATAGAAAATGAAATAGACACCCAAGTGATGGAGACATACCATACACCCACAATATATGACCAAAATAGAAGTTCTCCTAGACATATTACAATAAAACTCACTAAAATGCAAAGCAAAGAGAGAATTCTAAAAGCTGTAAGAGAAAAAAAAGCAAGTGACAAATCAAGAAAAACCTATCAGGGTAATAACTGACTTCTCAACACAAATCCTAAAAGCCAGAAAAGCCTGAAGTGAAGTCCTCAAAGCCTTAAAAGATAGTAACTGTGAGCCACGACTCCTGTACCCAGCAAAAATATCACTTAAAAATAACAATGAAATAAAAAATTTCCACAACAAAGAAACTTTGAAGTAATTTATGACAGCAAAACATCACTACAAAGAATTCTCAAAGGTCTCCTGGATAGGGAAACAGAAACCTACCACAATAAAGAACACAGTGGCAGGTTTAACCTTCATAGAGAGAACATCTAAAAAAAAAAGTAGACAAAAAGATAGAATATTCACATGATTACAGAATAACAGAACTTAAGACACACACACACATCAATCATAACTCTAAAAGCTAATGGCCTCAGCTCACGAATCAAAAGACATGGATTGGGTAGCTGGACTAAAAAATACAATCCAACCATATGCTGCTTGCAAGAGACACATTTCAAGCATGAAGATAAACACAGACTCAAAATGAAAGGCTAGACTTCTATATTCCACTCAACTGGGGGACAAAAAAAAAAAAAAAAAAAAAAAAAAAAAAACCAGGGGTAGTGATACTCGTTGCTGACAAAGTGGATTTTAAGCAAAAATAGTCAAAAAAGACAAAGAAGGTCACTTCACTCTTGTAAAGGGAACACTCCAGCAAGAAAAATGGACAATCATAAACATTTATGCCCTGAACAATGGCACACTCAACTATATAAAACAAAAGCTACTGGACTTTAAAAAACATAAAAACTCCAATGCTGTAATAGTGGGGGATCTTACTACCCCTCTACCTCAAGAAGACAGGTCTAACTAGAAACAAAATCAACAAAGACAGCAGATCTAAACTACATCATAGAAGAAATGAGTCTGACAGACATATACAGAACTTCCAACCCAACAAAAACAGAATACACATTTTTCTCAGCCACTCATGAAACATCCTCAAAAATAGACCGCAAAACAAGTTTAAAAAGGTACAAGAAAATTGGTATAATCCCATGTACCCTGTCAGATCATACTGAAATAAAAATAGAAATCAACTACAACACAATCAAAAGATACAACTCTCATTATTGGAGAATGAACAGCACTCTTCTAAATAAACATTGGGTTGTAGAAGAAATCAAGGAAGAAATGAGAAAGTTCACAGAGACAAACAACAATGGCAGCACATCACAACACTGCCTCTGGAAAACAATGAAGGTAATGTTAAGAGGAAAATTCATTTCCATAAACGCACACATAAAAAGAACTGAGCAAGCCCAAATAAATAATCTAAATTCACAACTCAAGGCACTAGAAAAACAAGAACAAGGCAACCCCAAGCCTAACAAAAGAAATTAAATTATAAAAATCACAGCAGAAATCAATGAAATAGAATCTAAAAAATAAATGAAACAAAGCATTTTTAAAGATAAACAGGACTGATAAACCCCTTGCTAAACACACTAAAAAGAAAAGAGAAAACCTACATCAACCCAATCAGAGACCAAAAAAAAAAAAAAAAAAGTTACAACAGATAACAAGGTAATCCAAAGGATAATAAGAAGTTACTTTGAAAATTTTGTACTCCAATAAGTTTACAAATCTAAAAGAAATTGATGAATTCCTAAACATACATCGACCACCAACTGAATGAAGAAGAAATTAAACATCTGAATAGCCCAATATCCACCCATGAAATCGAGGAAGTAATAAAAACACTTCCAACCAAGAACAGCTTAGGACGTGATGGACTTCCAGCAGAGTCCTATAAAAAAAATTAGGAAAGATTAAGAACCAATGCTCAAATTGAAAAGGAAGGAAAATTGCCCAACTCATTTCTTGAAGCAAGCATAGCTCTAATTCCAAAACAAGGCAAAGACCCAACAAAAAAAAGAAAACTAGAGGACAATTTCCCTAATGAATATAGATGTGAAAATAATAAATTCCTTGGTGACAGAATGCAGCAATTCATAAAGAAGATTATACACCATGATCAAGTGGGGTTCATCCCAAACATGCAAGGATTGTTGAATATATGCAAATCAATAAATGGAATACACCATTTTAACAGATGCAAAGATAAAAATCATATGATTATCTCAATAGATGCAGAGAAAGCATTTGACAAAATCCAGCACCCATTTATGATAAAGATTCTGCAGAAAATAGGAATAGAGGGACCCTACCTCAACATGACTGAAGCTATCTATAACAATCCTTCAATCAATATAATACTAAATGAAGACTGAAAGCATTCACATTGAATTCAGGAAAAAGACAAGGATGCCCACTGTCACCATTACTATTTAACATACTGCTTGAAATTTTGGCAAGAGTGATTAGGCAAGACCAAGGAATAAAAGCAATCAGAAGGGAAGAAGTAACCATATTCCTATTTGCAGATGACATGATAGTCTACACAGAAGACCCAAAAAATTCCACCCAAAGACTCTTAGAACTAATAAATAAATTCAGCAACCTTTCCAAATTCCTGCTGCAAACTGATTCAAAAGGCTTCCAAACCACATGGTCAGGTAAAAGCACAACAAATACCCCACTCCTGGTACCAATTTCTATCTTGATTACTTTTTTGTTGCGGTGACTCAATACCCCAGATCCACAAATTTAGGGGATGAAAGGTTTGTTTTAGCTCAAGGTTTCAGAAGGTTACATTCACAATGACACTATTGATTAACTAAATGGATTCTGAAGAACCTGCGGAAAGGCTGGAGAGGTTATCTTAGTCCCTTTTCACGGCCACATCTACTATCCTCCTTTAGACCTAACTTAACATCCAGTAATGATTTTCCTCTATTTTGTAACTATAAATACTGTATGTAACTGCTGCTCATTGGAATATGTTACTTGGGACACTGAATGCATGTTCCCAGGCCTGGTCACTCGTATTTGGCTTCAGAATAAACATCTTTTAAACTCCTTAGGCAAAAGAAACGTTTTTGCATTGACAGGTGGCAGTCATGGGATTCTTAATGATAAATCACTCCTACAAGTAACAATAAGCAGAAGGTCCCCCTAGTCCATCCAGCCCCGCCCTATGTCTCGTTAAATCTACGCCGAAGTCCCAGCATCTTAGGCACCCTGTGCAGCTTGTATCGGTTACGTCCGGATGTGTTGACAGTGGTCAGTACTTTCTACATTTCATTTAAAACAAAAAGCCACCAGGCCCTGGGTGGGCCTCTCACAGGGCCAGGAAACACCCTTCTGCAGAAAGGGGAGGAAAGCATCCCACAAAAGATGGGAACATGGAACAGGAGAGAACTGGGCTTGGAGTGTGATATGGCCAGCTAGACTGAAGGGACTCATCAGGGAGACTGGGAACGAGGGATTCTGCTGGGTGGTGGCAATTTGGGGGGATACTGTAGGTTGAAACTAAGCCCTTCATGCTTAACTATATATATCCCCAACAGACTTTCACTTCTGACTTTGTGAGAGAGTCTTGCTCAGTTGCCCAGGCTGAGTTTGAACTTGTGATCCTTCTGCCTCAGGAGGCTTGGTGGCCAGTTTAAGGTAAAACCAACCAACATGCACATTTTGCCTTGTACACCACAACAGCTTTCCTCAATTCTATCATCTTTTAGGGAGAAAGGGCTGTAAAACTCTCAGGGTTGTAGGACAGGAGACTAGTCCTGTGGTGACGACTCACTGCATGACACCTGCCACAAGTGAACCACTGCACACCTCCCCTGCCACGCTCTGCTTACCTGGTCCTTGCCCTCAAGAAGGAGACAGACGTAGGCATAATAAACATGGCTGCTGCTGAGCAAAAAGCTGGAATCCAGACATTTATCAGCAAGGAGACTGCAAATGGATTGTTACAGCTTAGATCTAAAACGTCCCCAAAAGTCTCCTGAGTTTGGAAGGTGACTGGGTCATGGGGCACTGTGCTCACCAGTGAGTTTACCTCTGGGTGAGTGCATGCCTGTGAGTGCCCCTAGGAGGTGGGGCAGGGTTGAAGGTGGGTCGCTGGGGTGACCTGGGAAGGTATATTTTTGTCTCCCACTTCTCCCTTTCCTCTCTGCTTCCTGACTGCCTCGCTGCTTTCCTGCACCCCAGGCCCTGCAGCCATAATGTTCCTGCTGTGGAGCCAGTTGACCATGGACTGAATCTTCTGGAACTAGGAGTCAAAATAAACCCCTCTTTGAATAAGGTGTTGAGTTTTGGGATTTTTGCCCAGTGACTGGAGAGTGACTATCATCTGGTAAGATATATATATATATATATATTTCCATAATCTGAGTAATTTTTTTGACCTTGAGACAATTTTGCCTAGGGTATCTAAAAATAGTATGAAGCTGGGCCTAGGAACACATGACAGTCATCCCAGCACTCTGAGAGGCTGAGGCAGGGAACCTCACAGGTTTGAGCTCAGCCTAGACAACTTACAAAATCATGCCTAAAATCAGCTGAAAAGATGGGCTGCAGATATAGCCTAGTGCAAAGACCCTGAGTTCATGCTCAAAATTGAAAAAAAAAATTGCATTCCTATGATTCCTCAAGAGGTAAAGAGGCAGAACCCCCAGCATCAGCATGGAGATGTGTGTTAGAGAACAGAACAGAACACAATTGCCACGTGGGTCAGGTTCTTCCACACATGACTGACTTGTGGCTGTTTATCTCTGTGGAGACAGAGGCCACCACAGGCCAGGAAGACTTCACAGTCCCCTAGAGAGGCCAAAGCCACAGTGGGCTCATACCAGGATCTACACTGTGCCCATCAGTGCCCTCTTGACACTGTCTTTTTGGCCACTATTCCTTTACTGCCATGGTATTCAACCTTTATGACACCAGGGCCAGTTTAGCTGAAGACCATTCTTCAAGCATGTGGGAAGGGTGTACTTGTTACGCAGACGGGTTGGATAAGAGCTTTGAAATGGGAGCAGCTGGAGGTAGGGAGTAGGGGAAGCTCCACCTCCTGTCAATCAGCAGCAGCATTAGAACCTGACAGGACAGCACAGACAGGAAGTGCTCGCTGCTCCATCTGCCCCAGTGGCTGGTCCTTCCAAGGCCACAAACCAGTACTGGTCTGGGCTCAGGTGTTTGGGTTTTTTTGGTGGTACCAGGGATTGAACCCACAGACTTCACATTGAGCTACATTTCTAGCCCTTTTGCATTTACTTACAGACATGGTCTCCTTAAGTTGCCTTGGTGGGATTCAAACCTTGGGCTCCTCCTTCCTCAGGCTCCCAGAGTGCTGGGATTACAGCTGTGCCCTAACACTACAGACTTGGGTTTCAGCTTTTTGTCTTCATTGTCGCCTAAGGCTAAGCCCAGGGGACAACCTAAAAGCTCCCTAACTGGGTCACAATGTTACATCTTCCCCACAGCAGAACCTACATACATATCTGTCAAGGACAGTATTCCAAATAAATGGAAATATTCTGTGGTAATGTTACAGTAGGAAATACCAAAGTAATATAGTATGCTTAGGAAAATACCAACCATACACACATTTTTACCTGGGAAACAAATGAGAAAGAAAGACTGAATATTAACAATTTTTATATAAGCATACTGAATAATAGTTCTTAATTTCCAGATTATGAGTCATTTGTTTTCAGCTTTCGCAAGGTTTAGGTTATTTTTCAAAGCTCCTCTTAGAGGCATGAGTTACTAACCTAATCAAAAAAAGAAGAAGTTAAAAGAACCAAAGTATTGGGAATCTACAAATGAAGACAGTGGGGTCGTTCAAAACCACCTGATATCTCTGTATTCTAGGGTAAAAAGAGAGAACACGCAGGGCATATCCTCAGCAGTTGCCCCAGAGACCCTGAAAGGTCAAATGCCTTCAGGGATCTGTCTCAGGAAGGGGTATTTCAGGGCAGGAAAGGGGTCAGGGTTCTTTTCCTTTTTGTAGTACAGGGCCTTCCCACTCACCTGCATCCTCAGGCATTATTATTCTCGAGCCAGAGATAGGATTTCACTACGTTGCAAAGTTGCCCACGCTGGGATCGAACTTGTGATCCTCCTGTCTCAGCCTCCCAGAGTGCTGGGATTATAGGCCTGTAGCACTGGGCCCAGTTAGGATTCTTGATCCCCCCAAGATGCCACAAGGCGACATTCAGAAACAGAACCTGGAAGCTGAACTTGCTGTTCTACTCTTTCATCTGGTTTAGTTAAAAGAGAGAGAGTGTGTATGTTACTGGGAATCAAGACTAGTGAGTTTATTTTGAGCTATATCCCTTGCCATTTTGATTTTTGATTTTGTGACAGGGTCTTGCTAAGTCATTAAACTGCCTGAGTTAAGCTCAAACTTACAATCCTCATGCCTCAGACTCCCATATTATTAGGATTACAGGTATGCACCACAGGCCTGGCTCCAGGTCCAAGTGAACTTTTAAAGGCACAAAAATGTCAAGGGGCAACTGTGGGTAAGGCTGGGGCTTTGGGCACAGGTGGCCTGAGGACAGTAGGGAGAGATACTGGTGCAAGGCCAATAGCAGGCAGGACTGGAACAGGGAGTCCTGGAGGGCAAGGGGCACTGTGATGGGTTAGGGAGGTTCCAGAGCTGAAATTCAAGGAAGGAAAAAAAGGATTTAACTAGAATTAAAGTGACTAAAGTCCTGGTTTAAAGATATCCATGGTAGAAGAGGTCAGGGCCAGGGTGGAGGCTGACAAATCCATGTGCTGAGGCTTGTAGACAAAACATATCCATGTGTATGTGTGCCTGTGTGTGTCTTTGTGTATCTGTGTGTACAACTATGCCCAGGTATCAGGTTTACACCTTCTTTAGAATATTTAACAATCTTCCTAGAAAACAAACCCAATGTGCAGATCTCTCCCTCTTTCTAGCAACCCCAAAATACATACCCACTCTCTCTCTCTCTCTCTCTCTCTCTCTCTCTCTCTCTCTCTCTCACACACACACACACACACACACACACACACATTTCACTCTAACCCCTGACACACAGGCCAGTTTCACTATCACCACAGTAGATGTGCCAGCTGGGCGCTGAGTGAGGAGAAAGGTAAGAAAGACTAAAATGCCACCAGTGACAGGCACCAGAGCAGCAGCCAGCACCCACCTTTGCAGCCTTCGCAGCAGGCGTCCCGTGGCTTGACCACTAGGGCACAGTCCCGCGACAGCATCGGACACTTCTCCCGTCTGCATGTCACCTCCTTGTTCTGGGCAGAAAAAAACACGAGAGACATTTGAAATCAACCTCCGAGTCCCCAGAATTCCAACCCACAGTGGATGTTTCTCTCATCCCAACTCATCCTCAACTTGGCAAGAAAACTTGGTGACTTCACTTCCCTAGGACACAGACACCCAGCCAGGGCCATGGGTGCTCTTGAGGAAGAGGGTATGGTGGGAGACAGAAGGAGCTGAGAAGTTCCCCTGCCTTTTATATTGTGCTGAGGATCAAGTGCAGGGCCTTTGCCCTGAGCTCCCTCCCCAGACTGTTTTCACTTCTGATATCAAGACAATGTCTCCGTAAGTCTCTAAGTTGTCCAGACGGGGTTCAAACTTGCAATCCCTCTTCCTCAGCCTCCTAGAATGCTGGGATGACAGACCTGTGTCACGGGGCCTGACAAAAATTTCTTCTCTACCAGCCACTTCACCCAGATAACAGAAAGCAGAAAGAGACGTCTCTGGGCCCCTCTAAGGTTTCTCTGGAGCACACACTTCAGAAACCATAATATTTGTGCAAATCATATTTTGCCCCTTATGCTACAGGGCCAAGACTACATTGTGAGAACAAAAATATTTTTTCATAGCGGTCCAACAACCCTTAATAGCACCGTGCATTAAAATGCAGCAATCTAAAGTTCCAACTCAAATAATGACAAAGTTGAGGACTGAGTTGGCTCGGGAAGAGAAAGAGCAACATTCTCTCACCCTCCCACCACTCCCCTCCCTCACTCTACCTCCCCGTGCCAAGCTAGGAGCTGGGACACAGCCTGCAGTGTTTTATGGTTGGGGACAGCTGCACTGCATTAGCACTTATGCTAATATGGCGTGTGCTGAGTATTTGCATCCTCGGTTTTCTCCCTGACATCAGCTGTTAAAATGCCTCAGAGTAGATCCAAACGCGACACGTGCACCTCGCTGTATGTGGGGCTCATGCCTAGCACCCAAGGCTATGCCACAAAGCATCACCATGGCTCCATTTGTCAAAAAAGCTTGGTGTATCCTAAGGTATTTATGTTTACAGCAGCACAATTCATAACAGCTAAGTCCTGGAAGCTGCCAACATGTCCATCAAATAGATACAGAGAATGTAGTATCACACACAATGGAGTACTACTCTGTCATAAGAATGATTTGAATCATTTGTTGGAACATGGATGAAACTCGGGGCCTTACGTTTAGCTGAATAAGACACAGAAGCTTAAATATCTCATGGTTTCTCTACTCTGAGAAATCCAAAGTATAAGCAAGTAAAAGAGCAAAATAAAACAGTAATCGTAGGAGTAGGAGTGAGATCACGTGGGGAGACAAAGGGGAGGTACCGAAAGGAAAACTGGAAAGCAGGAAGGGGAAGCAGAGATGCTCAAGACGCAGTAGGCCTATGCGTCAATGCCGCAGTTGAACCTAATTGTCCTGTGTCACAAATACACACTAGTAACACCCACACCTTCCCCAGGCCAGGTGGGCACGTACAACCAGTGTGACTGTCCAATGGGGAGAGCGGTTGGTCAGTGGTGCTCATGTGGGGAAGATCCTGGGAGAGGGATCCAAACGTGGCCCTGACAGGGACCTAGAGAAGACACGTGAGGGTCCCTGAACACTAGAAAGTCGGAGATTCAAAACGATGTGGTCCCGAGCCAGTGCAGCCAAGGTTGAGTACGTCTGTCCCCAGGTATGGCCTTCTACACTGTGCCCCAGAGCTCTCTTGCTCCCTCACTGTGTCTTCCAAATGACAGTGGTATTCAGGCTAAGTACAATTCACAGCCCACTGATGTATCTTTACAACTTCCCTCTAATTACAAAATATCAGCCTGGCCCAGTATAGTAGCCCAGGCTTATATTCCAATACTCTGAGAGGCTGGGGCAGGAGGATTCAAAGTTCAAGAAATGATGGTGGGAATGGTGATACACACCAGGTAATCCCAGTATTCTGGGAGGCTGAGGCAGGAAGACCAAAATTTGAACCCAGACTGGGCAATTTAGTAATTTAACAAGATACTGTCTTAAAAAGAAAAAAAACTGAGAAGTGCTAGTGAAGGCCCTGGGTTCAATCTGCAGTCACACAAAGAAATGAGTAACAATGTCATCATTTTCCTTTCACCAAAGTGTTCCTTGGCCTTGGTGGTATCAACCACAGCTTGGCCCTGCCAAGAGTGTCCTCTGCCACTCTTACCAGATTCTGACACCCACCTGCCCACCTGGGATGGTGGTGCTGACATCTCAGTCCAAGCAGAGCACCATGGCTTCCTACCTTTAGCAGTCAGGGCCACAGCCCCCCAGGCCTTCTCCTCCCGCCCAAGGGGACAGTGTCGGGACACAAGAAGCCACAGGTTCTGGGCAGTCAGCACTATAAAGATGCAACTGTGCATCTGGTATGTAGAAGCAACATGTTCTCTAAGAGGATTCGTGGCTGAGTTAGAGATCTGGAGCCAGTCCCAGCCCCTGCCAAGGTCCCGGGATGCATAATAAACAGCTGTCGCCACAGTCCAACACCAAAGTTTCTCCAACCAGATGGTTCCTAGACACACATCTGGAATTTCTTTTGCATGTGCACATGCATACACGCCAGTGTGTGCACACGCACACACACATGCACACGCACATGCGCATGCAAACCAAAGCCTTAGCTGTAGATTTAATGGGATTTCCCTTCTTCTGGTTGTACCTGAAGGTTTGTTCTTTAGTTGTTTCATGGCACTGAGGATTGAGCCCAGGGGCTTCACGCTGAGCTGAAGCTCCTGCCCATTTTTTTTTTTTTTTCATTTTTTATTTTGAGACAGGACCTTACTAAGACACTAAATTATCCAGGCTAAGCTTAAGCTTGCAATCCTCCTGCCGCAGCCTACCTGAGGGTTGGGATGACAGGCCTGTGCCACAGGACCCAGCCTACCTGTATCATGTTGATACAGACACATCATCTCTGAGCCTTTCCCTGGGGTCTGGATAACAGAGATATGAAGATTCACTTAGAATCAATCCCAGAACCTCCAGGCAACCCCCCTACTCTAGACAATTCTCTGAGGGGCAGTACCTCCACCTCCTCCACTGAGCACAGCAGCTACAGGGTAAATTCTGATGCAGGGTATGAAAACCATGTGTGAGTGGCTTACCTGTGTGTGCCCAGAGGCAAAACCGTCACCTTCCAGCTAGTGGTGTGGTGAGCAGAGGAACAAGGAGGCCCATACCACACAGCCACCTTGTCCCCACAGCACTGTGAACCACCCCTGTGGCCCAGGACATGGCTTTTCCAGTTCACTTAGTTATCAGAGAAACATTTTCTGAAGTTGAGTCTGAAAGACTGAGGCAGGAGGATTTTTAAGTTCAAGTCCTATCTGAGTATCTTAGCAGACCCTATCTCCAAAAAAAAAAAAAAAAAAAAAAAAAGGCTGGCAACTTAATAACTTAGGAGGACTCTGTCTCAAAATCAAAAAGTTTTAAAAGTGAGCTGTGGGTATAGTTCAGTATGAAAGTCCTGGGCTTAGTCCCTAGTACCGCAAAAAATGAATACATTAAAAAAAAAATTGGGTCAGGGAAAGAGTTTGGTGTAAAGGCCCTGAATTCAATCTGCAAAACATTTCCTATGACATGCTCAAGTGCTATGCTAAGAGTCCTTTGATCATTCTTTTGGGGGTGCAGGGGGTACTGGGAATTGAACCAAGGGCCTCCACACTGAGCTACACCCCAGTCCTTTTTGTAATTTGTAGACTGGGTCTCATGAAGTCATGCAGGCCAGGTTTGAACCCATGATCCTCCTACCTGTGCCTTCCAGAGTCCTGGGTGACAGGCCTGTACCAATAAGCCCGCTATTGCATGCATTCTATCACCAAAACTTCCACATGACCCCACTGCACTGATAGGGAAGAGAAGTTAGGAAACCTGCTCAGGCCACGTAGAGGAGGAGCTATCTAGCACAAATTCAGGTCTGCCCTTTACCTGCCCATTTGGGGATTCAGACAGGAACTGAACAACATCCTGCTGGGGAGACAGAGGCTGCCCTGGCATGACAGGTTCTCTGATAGGAGGGGAATGACCCCTGGGACCCACATCAGTCCAGCTGTGAAATGTGTGCAGATTTCAGCTGCTTTCTGGCAGCAAGGTCAGTGTTTTCCTCTTGGGTACTTCAGGGAGGTACCCACCACACCTCTGAGAGCCAGACTTGCATCCTCAGGCACAGTTCCCCAAATCCTAGCTGTGGCTGGAGTCTCCCCTGACCTAATCCAGTAGAAGGTATGGCAAAATTACCTGGGAGGAGGAGGTCAGAACCATGAAAATCTCCACCCAACCTTGAACAGGAGCAGCCCCCTCCCAGCACACACAGTGCCATCTGTGTCTGTGGTTTTCTTTCTGGAGAATGGGGAAGTTACTGGGAATTGCACCCAGGGCACATCTCCGGCCTATTTTTCCTTTTGATTTTGAGACAGGGTCTCTCTAACTTACCCAAGTTGGGTCCAAGATGACAGTTCTCTTGCCTCAGCCACCCACAATGCTGTATTATAGGCCTGTGCAGCCAGATGCCCCCCACCTCATCTATTCTATGTGCCACCATGCCCCCTCTGACCTTCTATGTCCTTCCACACTCCACCGTGTCTCTTTCCTTCCATGTCCCCCACATCCCCCACCACCCCCACCCCCACCCACCCCCCTGCGCATCCAGCCAGTGGCGTTCAGCGTCAGTCAGCCATTCACCAGCCCTCAAAGATGTCTGCCTGCACTGTCACCTCCTTCCCGAACCACAGACAAATGGACACATTGACACTGATCAAATACACCCAAACTCAAAACGCAGCCTCTGGGGCACCTTCAGTGACGTGTCAACATACAAAAGTTACAAGTGCAAAAGGAGTTAAAAAAGAAAAACATCTACAACATGGCTGGTAACGACATTCCTAAGGCCGGCACCAAATCCCAGCCAGGGCCCAGCGGGCCTGTGCAGCCAGTTTGCTGTGCCTAGGATCTGTCACCAGGAGGCAGCACTGAGCACCTGGCTCAGGAGCTGCGGCCTAAACCTGGCTTCCAGGACTGCCATGGAGAAGAATGGCCACTTGCTGAGAGTGGCCCTGAGCACAGGGGACAAAGTGCAGGGCTTCTGTTTGCTTTCCTCCACAAGGAAAAGAATAATGTTGAGATGCTTTTGTTATAATCCCAGCCAAGGTCTTCAAAATAACTGTTTTCAAAGATTCTTCCGAAACTAATCCTATTATAGAATATGAAAGTAACACCTGACCCTTCATTTATGTTAAAAACATGATCTAAAGATGAAAGCATAGCAGCTAACATGAGGACAGCTGATAAGGGATAAATGTTTCCTGACAGATGCTGTATTTCTAGACTGTGACACAGTGTCACAAATCTCTTGAAATAAAAATAAAGGTGAAAATACTTGGTTCCCTGACTGCTGATCCTCCATCTGATTAGCCATTCTCACAAAGCAAGCCACCTACGTTACCTCAAAGGAGGCATTATATTTGCTTCCACTTCCGTCCCCTCTAGAAAGCTTGCCCCAGAGGCAAACCCACGTCATTCGGCCGCCAAACACCTTCCAAGTGCCCAATCCTTCAGAAAACCAAGAAGGCTGAGAAATTGTGACATTCCCCTCCACACAAATGAACAGCACTCGTATGTCACTCAAGTCCACCAGCCAGCAGGTGTTACACGTATGTAATCCCACGCAGCACTCTGAGAGGCAGGAGGATGGCAAGTTCAGACCCTGTCTCAAAATAAAAGACAGGCTGAGGACGTCGGAAAGGCCCTGGGTTCCAACACAGCACACAAAAAAAGGGGCACGCAGGCGATCTTTTTCAAATCTGAAGCCTTCAGACCACCCCACCCTTCTATACATACTCACATGCCCCTGTATCATTCCATCAAAACAGCCTTATTTGGGGGAAGAGCCTTCAAATCCTCCCCACTCAAATGCAGAAATCCATAGGGATAACAAGGCCCTTCCCTTTGGGGCTGCCTGCTGTCACCCTGCCCAGCATCTGTCTCTGATAGGTCATGGGCTTAGAGGGTCTGAAGAGGTATAGCACAGAAGACATGACACCGAGGAACCATCCCACCTTCAGTGCTGTGGGATGGAGACAACATTCCAGGAGGCTAAGGCAAGAGAGTCGCAAATTTGAACCCAGTATGCGAACTTAGCAAGATGCTGTCTCAAAATCCAAAATAAAGATGGGCTGAGATGTAGCTCAATGGGAAGGCACTGGGTTCAATCCCAAGGACTGAAATAGAAAGCAAGGAAAAGAAAACAGAAGAAAATCTGCAAGATTTCTTCCATAGAATCCTATAAGCTCTTAGAGAAACAAGAAGCAGACACTAGTGTTCACCCAGGATGCCTCCAAGTCCCAGCACCCTGTGGGTCAGAAGTGGAAGAGAGTTGCACCTAGAGCCAAGCCACTAAGGCTGCTGAGCTCACAGGGCACCTTGACCTCAATCAAACTGTTGGCTTATCGGAAGCACACACATACCACAATGTGCCACATGGAGATTCTTGAGATTGCCCAGATAAGCCAGTCTCGGCGGCACAGGCCTATAATCCCAACACAAAGAGGCTGAGACAGGAGGACTGCAAGTTCAAACCCAGCATGGGCAGTGTAGTGAGACCTCATTTCAAAATAAAAAAGGGCTCAGGATGTAGCGCCATGCGAAGGCACTATGCTCAATCCCCAGCACCAAGACTGTCCAAATGGGAATTCGTTTCTTAGGATGTGGCTGTCTGTGTCGAGGTTCCTGGGAGGGAACGCCAGGAGGGGCTGACCCAGGCCCAGACCCAGCCTCTGTGAACTCACTGGGATTTCTGGTCTCCCTAGACCAAACACTCTGTAATGTCCCCAGTTTCCGTCCTGAAATGGCCAGAGGGGATGGGACAGTTCTGCACACAGGCGTCAGTCTCTCCTAGGTGCTATTATCCAACATGTCATAAACAGAACGATAACTGGGACACCTACTCGGAGCTTCCTCTTCAGAACCCTGCGGGGGTCATCTCACGAATCCCACAGCCTCGTGGAGGCTGCAGACGCAGGGAAGGTAAACAGTGAACGAAGTTCCTCAGGTCCCCAGGGAACCAGCAAGTACTAGAGTCGGGAGAGAACCTGGTGCCCCAGCCAGGGTTCAGGGACAAGCCAAGAAGGCGGGTAGCTGAAGGACAGCATCGCAATCTCTAAGTGTGTCATGTGAGAATTAGATCAGCTGCACCATGACTCTGGAGATTTCAATAGGTTACTAGGCCGCTGAGCAGGTCTGGAAAGGCTTGGGAAGGGCAGACTGGGGCGCACGAGTGAGGTCTCAGCAGTGTTGCCTACCGTACAGCAAGGTAACTCAAGGAAAATGTCACAGGAGGATCGGGCCAGGCCTTAGGCAAACAGAGCTAACTTAAATCATGAAGGTCACCAAACGCCGATTGAAGGCAGAAGCTACGGAAAGAGCTGGGCGAGGTCGTGCACAACTAACATCCCTTGAGCCTGAGGCAGGAGGATCCCAAGTTCGAGGTCAGCCTAGTTAACTCAGGGAGACCATGTCTCAAAATAAAAACTTAATTAAAAAAGGAAGCGGGGGTTGGAAGTGTGACTCAGTAATGGGGATTATCTGGGTTCATTCCCCAGTACCAAAATAAATAAATAAATAAATAAAACCAAAAATGTGTTTTGGCAGCACAGAAAGACCCAAAAGGGTGAGACTTCACTACCTACAGTGGTCTGACCATTGGGAGTGGGTGGTTCACTCTGAATCCTGTACTCAGGAAACCGTTTGCAAGCAGGATGGTCCAAGGAGTCACTTTCCCAAGTTCATACCCACTCCAGCAGGTCTCCTGGGACCAAATCTTATATTTTATCAGGGGACCTGTGACAGCCGTGGTGGGAATGAAATAAGATATGGAGACCGGACTTGGCCCTGGTTGCCAATGGCCGCACTGAATTTGATCAATGATTTATTATTTCAATTAAGCTTTTGTTTCCTCACATTCATTACTGATAGGACAACCCACTTTCCCACTGAAAAACACATGGAGACAAGAGAAAAAAAGAGTGACCAAACCACTGCTAAGGTGAGGAATGTGAAGTTGAAAGAGACAGGAACCTCAACTCCCCAGGGGACAGGAATGGCTTCCCAGGGCTCCTCTCCTCCCCAGCACAGGAGCAGAGGGAGGTGTCAGCTCTGGCCCACAGACTGCTCACCCAGCTTTGTTCTCAAGCCCCCATCCAGGTCCTTCTGTGTCCAGGACCTCCACCGCTTTTGCAAATCCCTTCTGTGGTCAAGGACCCAAACAGCTGGCCCATCTCCAACTGTCAGCAGTACAGAGCTGCCCAGGCAACACACGGAACATTTCTCTTTTCTCTTCATTTCTTTTCTTTCTTTCCTGTGACACTGGGAATTGGTCTAGGGCCTGTGCCCCAAGCTACATCCCAGGCTATATTTATTTTTGATTTTCAGAGAAGGTCTCATTAAGTTGCTATGCTACCCAGGCTAGGCTCACACTAGCGTTCCTCCTGCCTCAGCCTCAAAGTGTTTTGTGATTAGCTGTCCAAGACACAAGGCCTGCTTATGAACTCTTTCTTACAGCAGAACCTGACACTCCTAGAAAATCTGTGTGCCAGACTCGTACCAAATAAGTTCTGTGTGCATTTAAGCCTTGGAACACACCTGAGGAAATCAACGAGTTAACCTGGTTTTTTTTTTTTTTTTTTGTACTGAGGATGGAATAGAGAGCCTCCACACCGAGCTACATCCTCAGCTTTTTAAAAATTTTCCTATTTGCAGCCCACTGTAAACACTGCTGCTTTTATGGTATCATTTTGATCACACAAGTAGAAACACCATCCCATAGGAAAGACCAGCTACATCTCTACCTTGACTCAAAACAAGCCCTGACCTCTGAGTTCTGGGTTGCTTAAAGATGGACCAGGTCCTGACACCATCACGGCACCCTCGGGTTGCACAGGAGGGTGCTTTCTCTAGGAGGCTGCAGCACTCCTCAGTCTTCATCACGGAGACTTCATGTGAAATATCTCGTGTGAACGTCACGCACACTTGCCCAGCGGTGAGGGCCTGTAATCACAGCACTCTGGGAGACTGAGGCAGGAGGATCACAAGTCCAAGTCTAGCCTAAGCAATTTAGCAACTCAGCAGATTCTGTCTCAAAAAAAGGGAAAAGAAAAAAGAAAAGGATCCAGGGATGTAGCTCAATGTGAAGGCTCTGGGCTTGGTCCCCACTACCACTAAAAAAGTTTTTTTTAATTAAAAAAAGAACAACATGATTTGTCGCACTCAGTCTGGGAGCGTCATTCCTTTTCCTCTTGTCTGGCTCGCAAAGCCTTTACCCGAGAGACCCAGGCCCCGGCAAACCGGGCCTCCTCCGGCCCCGCAAACAGCACAAATTGAGACAAAGGTGCCCTTGAAGCCGACCATTTAAAAGACTTTATGAAGCCCCCGGGGCCCCGATTATTTTCCGACAAGTCATCTCCCATGAAGAAATTCACTTCTTGGCAGCACGAGACCGAGGGAGATGAAAGCGAGAAGCAGGAGGGGGAGGGAGGCGGGGGCCCCTGCTGCTCCGTCTCGCCAGAGGCCTGTCATTTAGTCCCTTGTCCTCTGCAAAGACAACGCACCAGTGATGTATGGCCTCGTACATCACAGAGTGACAGGCCAGGCTGCTCCCCGCGTCGTGGTACCTGGTGAAGAGGGCAGGCATCGCAGAGGGGGCGGGGCCTTCTTACATTCACTACTAAGCTACCTTTCATTCTCGTTGCTTCTAACAGGCTTTCATTTGCTGGAGGGATTGTCTGGGGACTTGGACTGTTCTGTTAGGTCTGCTGGGTTTTTGCTTCTTTTGGCCTTGATGGGGAACTAAGCTTCCCAATGGCTCGAACGTGACCCTAATTTAAAAGTGAAAGGGTCAAAAGGCTCATGTCATAGTCTGAAAAAGAACCAAAAGATTCAAGATGGCAGAACACGAAAGACAACCACAGGACAAAAATACGTACCTGGTGGGGGTCATAGTTCAGCGGTTAAAGTGCTTGCCTAGCAAACTCATAAGCCCCAGGTTCAATTCCCCATAAACAAACAAACAAACAAACAACAACAACAACAACAAAAACCGGCATGGTGGTGCAAGACTTTAATGCCAGTCCTCTGGAGGCTGAGGCAGGAGGATTGCCGTGTGTTCAAGGCCAGCCTGGGCTATGTAATAGTTTAGGACCAGCTTGGGCTACAGGGCAAGGCCCTGCCTCAAAAATAGGAACCTAAGCCAGGCGGCCAGGTAATGCAAGCCTGTCATCTCAGCATTCTGGAAGGCTGAAGAAGGACTACAAGTTTGAGGCCAACCTGGGATGGAGCTGGAACTCAGCAGACTTTGCAAGACCCTGTCTTAAAATCTAAATTAAGAAGTGAGCGGGGGGGTGTAGCTCAGGAGGAAGGTCCTAGGCTTGGGACCCAGTACCACACAAAAATAATAAATTAAAAAATAAAACAAATACCAAATAAAAGAGGAGTCTAAATAAATTAGCACAATCTGTTTTTTAGTATTTCAGACATCCTATAAGCAAAGGGCCTGTGGTAGCACCATGTTCATGGCACAGAAATGGGTCAAGGGGAGACAAGGACGAGGCCCAGAATGCTCAGGACAGATGTGGCTGTGACGCTACATTTGGCTCCCAGAAGTCCACTGGGAAACCACATGGTGACTGTGCCTTAAGAGCCAAGTATGTGCCCGGAAGGGATCACACTGGCATCCTTCACTTAATTTATCCAAATGCTCAAGACTGCCCTTTCGTCCAAAATGGAAGGAAACAGCTGGGATGTGGATGCAGCTGGTGCTGGAGACAATTTCAGAGCACATCTGCCTTAAAGGCTAACCAGGGAGGGACAGTGAGCCCTGTAAAGGGGCGTGCCATCAGGGTGGCGAAGTTTAGTGCCCGAGAGGCTTCTCCCACCCCTGTGAGGATTTTACATTTCTGGGCACTGTTCAGCGCACAGTGAACAATGAACCTTCTTCCCTGGCCCAAAGAGAAAAACTAAAGAGAAAGTGGTGATGAAATTCTATGAATATTCTACTACCTCACTAGTAATTTCTTTTGAACTAATGAGAGGCTGATGGATCCCATTTGAGGGATTCCAGCTCCAACTACCAGCAGGATCTCCAGCTCAGAGGGCACCTGCCAGGATTCCCACCTGTGCAGCACACCACAGGGTTTGCTAGTGAGACTGTAAGGTCCTGGAGGACGTGGGGAATAAGGGTTAAGGAGTCAAAATAATAATAAAATTAGCATAACTCAGCTGAATGCGATGGTACATATCCATAAAGCCAGCACTCTCTGAAAGGCTCAGGCAGGAGGATCACAAGTTCGAGCCCAGCCTTGGCAACTTAGAGGTTTAGCAAGACCCTGTCTCAAAAAATGAAAAAAATAAAAGGTCTGGAGAAACAGTTCAGTGTGCAGACCCTGGGTCCATCCTCACTATTGTGAAGAAGAAGAAAAAAGGATGCTGAGGACAACGATGATGACAACAGCAGCCACAATCACACTCCTCCATAGGAAAGCTGGCAACAGAGCTTTAGGAGCAGTGACGTGAGCTGGGCCTCACGGTGCAGGTCTGTAATCTTAGCATTGTGAGAGGTTGAAGAAAGAGGACTGCAAATTCAAGCCCAGTCTGGGCAATTTAGCAACTGATCATGACCCCGTCTCAAAATCAAAAATAAAAATGAGCTGGGAATGTAGCTCAGTATGAAGTCCTAGACCCTATTCCCAGTACCAAAATAAAGAAAGAAATAAAAAAAGAAGAAAAAGAAAAGTGACACCAGATTATTTAGAGCCTCCCTTTCCTGACTCAGAACAGTGTAAGCTGGATGCTCTAATACAAGAGGACAGAATTAAGCAGACGTTTAATTATGCATAGAAATGATCTTGTGCCCATGGAAAGTGAATGAGTGTAAAACATGGAAATCACACGTCTCAGATCCTGTTGGCAACTAGAGATCGCAAAGCCTTGACTTCATGTGGTCACCCTTGTCACCAGCGCCACCTCCCTCCCAGATCACACACCCACACTCGGGAGCCCTGACTAGAGTACAGGGATTACAGGCAGGTACTCCAAGGCCCAGGTCCTTAATCATTACTTTTAATGAAGGTTTCATCATAAAACAACTTCTCAGAAGGATTAACTTAATGAAAGACAAAAGTGTCACCAGAAAAACAATTTTGTTTTAAGAAATGTGGGAATCTGGCTCTAAGTACACTTTCCTGGGGGTTAAACCTCCATGCTACGTAGTTCAGATCAACCTGAACTCATAAATTTATGACTGTTTAACAATTACTTTTGAGGCCCTGATGCCCAGCAGGTACTAGCTAAGTTTTTCTAGGAAGAGACAGTGAGAATCGGTCTAGTATCTGTCCTAGAGGAGCTTACAGTCCAAGAGGAAGATGCAGGCAAGGAACTCACATGTTGGGACATAAGTGGAGAGAGATGTGGGCCATGAGTTCCCAGGAGGGAAACTTCGTCTATCACAAGCAAATTCCACTGCCACAGACTCATCCACAGCATCCGGATCTTTCAACACTCCATGGGTCACTGAATGAGTGCATGATTATCTCACTGAGAGGAAATTTGACCTACATACTCAGCCCGTGGGGTTTCACAGCCCACGAAGAGTTTTCTTCCATGATGCCAGGCCAGAGCACTCTGCTAAAGTACAGCTGCTTCACTTGGAAGGGCAGGACTTAGAATAGTCCGTTTTACATAAATCACGGGGAATTGGAGATGCTTATTTTGTGTTATTATTTTCTTGATCCTTGAAATTATAATATTTAAAACATTTTACTAGTACTTTGTCTGTTATACGCTTAAGTGAAAGTCAGAATGCAAACACAGTGGAATTTAATTAACATTCCAAAACTAGTAATTGTCCTGTTTCCTAATGTAAGCAGTAATATCTGTTCTTCAAAAATGGTTCTGCAGCCAGGCCCAGGCCTGTATTTCCTATGAAGTTTGAACCAAGTCTAGGCAACTTAGTGGCTTGGCAAGATCCTGCCTCAAAATCAGAGCTAATAGATGGTATGAGGTTATATCTCAGTGTGAAGACACAGATTTGATCAAGTACTACAAATGGGGGTGGGGGGAGAAGTCTTCTATAGGAATCCAATTCCAATTTACTATGGAATTATATCTCGATAAATACTGAAAGTTAATTTTTTTCTTTGGTGGTATTGGGGCTCAGGTTCAGGGCTGTGACACCTTCAGCCCATTTTTATTATTAATTTTGAGACAGGGACTTGCTAAGTTCCCCAGGCCAGGCTTGAATATGTGATCCCCACGCCTCAGCCTCCCACAATGCAGGGATTATAAATCTACACCACCGGGACCAGCTAAAAAAAATAAAAGCTTTTAAACCACCTAACCTGTGGAACGTCTAGCCAGCAGCACAGTACAATGTACAAGGGGTACAAACGATCAAAAATATGATTAATGCTTAATTTTTTAAATTTGTTACAGTAAAAGACACATTGCCAAGAGCAACAGGAGTAGTGTGTTCAAAATGGGGGGTAGTATTTTCTCATATTTTTTGAGAAATTAATGACAATGCCTCTTACCATAATAAATAATTTTATTAAACATTCACTATAGTTTTAGATCATCCCTCATTGATCAAACATTTAAAACAATTTCTCTCAAATTAAAACATTACTACAGTGTGTCGTAGTCCACTGTATTTACCAGTTCTGGCATCCTGGAACTTCTGTTTTCTTTCCAAAGCTAAAACAAGCCATGAAAGGTCTATGATTTGAATAGATTGAGGACACTGAGGCAGTTTTGACAGCCCAACTGAAGACACCTGGAGAAGAGGACTGTGAAAGGTAGCCAGAGCGACGGAGTAAGGCCACTCAAAGCAATGGGGGAGGACTGTGCAAAAGGTTAATGCCAATGCGAAGCAACAGTGACGTTTTCTGTTAAATTTAAACATTCACCGTATTTTGTGCTCACACCTGATGGAGAGACAGTGTCTTCCCCACCTACTGTGTGGCTCACCAGGAGCTGAGATTCACTACTGCTGCCAACCAGTACCGTGAGACAGCATCTGCCTACCACTGTCACTAGCCCAGGAAAAGAGACACATTCAAAATATGAAATACTGGTTCAATGGAACAGCTACTGCTTCTGAACCACTGTAAAATTTTAAAATAACTTTAATAAGTTGAGCCATCACAAGCCCAGGTCCATCTTTAATTTTATCCTCTAGTTACAATGAGTAGAGTTATATAGTTTGTTATGATCATGAGATTGTTCACCAGAGGCAATGCTCATCTTTCTGTGCATTTGCGCATGTCTTCACCATCCAATGTGACCCACAGACCAACGTGATCTCTGATAAAGAGAATTATCAGGCCAGAAAAGCAGAGTTTGAAGGAGAAACTTCACAATTTACTCAAGGGGAAGAGTAGTAATTAGATCTTCAAGTTATTAATATTAGCAATAGTAGTAGTAATAGTAGTAGTAGTTCTGCTCCAGGACTTTACACTGAGCTACAACACTAGCCCATTTTATAGTTTTAATTTTAAGACATGATCTCACTAAGTTGCCCACACTGAGCTCAAGCCTGTGATCCTCCTGCCTCAGCCTCCCAGAGTGCTGAGATTTTTAGGCCCATGCCACCACGCCCAGCAAGATCTTCAAATTGTTGAACCAAAAAAAATATGTCAGAGATTCATTTTTACAACAGATATACACTGACTACACCCAGCACTGTCCTGGTCTCTGGGTGTATGTCACGGACATGAGAGGCCATATATACATTGCTGGCATTTTTCCCACATGAAGACTTATGGGATCATCCTGTACAACAGGAGCTGGCCAGGACCCAGGAGAAATGAAAGCAGGACAAAGGAACAGGGCGACAGGGGTGGTGCTCTTGAGAACAGTGGTCAGCGAAGTCCTCTCCTAAGGAAACACTGACTCAGACCTTGGATAAAGGGAAGAACCCGTAAATATGATGGTATGATGGTGCTATGGCTTGGATTTTTGAGTGTCCCCCAAAAGACTCATGTATTTGGAACTGTGTTATTGGGAGGTAGGGCCTGGCTGGAAGGGACAGGTATGTAAAATTTGACCTGGACGAATTGGGGCAGATTGTTGAGATCAAAACTTGTCTAGGGCAGAGATTTCAGGTGTTTTGTTATTGATTTGTGGGCCAGGAGATGAGGGAGGGGCAAAGGGGAGCTTAAAGTACTTAAAAGAAAGAAGAGGAGGCATCGTTTCAGCTTCCTCCTGGGAAAGCCCATCTGCTTGTTCCTGCTTCACTTGGCTTCTGTTTGCAATGGGGTGAGCAGCTCTTCAGCCTCTGCCATGTGCCTTCACCATTGCTGGCTGCCCCCTCAATGGACTGTGGGTGTGAGAGTTCCTGAAAGTGTGAGCGAAATACGTCTTTCCTCCTTTAAATTGTGGATGTTGGGTATTTTGTCACACCAACAAGATAAGTAACTAAGGCAGATGGATAAGTGGATTCTAGGCACAGGGAAGAGCAGGGCAAACCTGCTGTAGAAAGGGTGATGGGCATGGTGCAGTCAGCTTTCCCATTGTGGAACACGCTACCTACCACCTACAACTTAAAACACCAATTTATGTGGCTCATGGTTCCAGGGGATCCAGTCCATGGCCACTTAGCTCCAAGGCAGGAACTTCATGGTGGTGGACATAGGGGAGTAAAAACTGATTAGTTCATGGTGGCCAAGAAGTAGAATAAGGGGATAGCACCAGAAAGAAAAGGACAGTGACCAGATATAGACACCAAAGTCATATCTTCGTGACCCATCCAGGCACACTCAGGTGTGTGTTCCACCTAACCCCTGGGCAGATCCTAAAGCAAGTGACAGAATGAAGCTAATGTATCACAGGTGTCTTGCAGCAGGGACTAGGAGCCCAGGGTGTGGCGGGAGCAGCGAGAAGGGAAGAAGCTTTGAGAGGTGAGGACAGAGATGCCTCCAGAGCTAAATGGCAGAAGGCCTTGAACCTAAATGAGGGGGAGAGAAGACATCCAAAGAGTTTTTCCTCATATAATCAAAACAATCTGTAAAATTTGAAATGGTTGATAAGATATCCAGAAGCAAGAGTGACAACAGAGGCAGGTAGCAATGGTCAGGTGCAGATTCCAAGCTCTGCTGACAAGATGGTAACAGGAACTCAGGAATCAAGAGAAAGAGCAAGCGAAGCCCACATGGCCAATAGGCTGGGAAACCAACTGGACAAAGACCCAAGATGTCACATCCCAGGGGAATGTGGATTGGAGAATGTGGGAAACTAGATCCTTTTGTGGCTATTTTCAATTTGAGATGCTGCCAGGCCCCCAGGGCAGGGGGAGAGGCCAAGGGGACATCAGGATCTGAGTCAGGACTCAGGGGCTGAAGAGGACATCAGTGTGGAACAGCCCACATCCACATGGCTCACACCATGGCCCTGAATATGATCAGAATGAAGATGGACAATAGTTGAATCCTAGAGCCTCTGCTAGTAGAAGATTGAGATGAGGCAGATCCAGGAAAAGAAAGTTCAAAGGAAGAAAAGCAAAATGAACAGAAATCTTATAAATCCACCACACCAATGCTGAGGAGACTCTATCTGCACAAGTCCTTCTACAGGAAGACACACACACACGGGTGCACGTCACAGCTGGCTAAGATAATGGTACTAATTCAGGGACCACCAACGGTCACTTTTCCTTGGCACCTGCCACACTCCAGGTCCTTGGAGACAAAATCTTTCCCTGGGTTTGATCCTCCGACACTACATAATAGTTGGGCATGTGGCACATACCTGTAACCCCAGCACTCAGGAAGCTGAGGTAGGAAGACTGCCATGAGTTCTAGGTCAGCTTGGTCTACATAGTGAGTTCAGGACCAGCCTGGACTCAGATGGGGCTGCTGCTGCCTGAGGCAAGAGACTTATAGGAGAAGATGTCATGGTGGCTGTGGTGGTTTGGATCTGGAGTGTCCCCCAAAAGTCTCATGTTCTTATGGATACTGTGTAGGTTTGGGAGGTGGGGCCTGGCTGGAAGGGGTGGGTGCTTGGGGCTTAACCTGGAGGGAGAGGTGTGTGCTAGTCCACCCTTCTTCCCCAGTCTATCTATGTACCACCATGTTGTGAGGATCTCTGCCTTTGGAGCTCTGGCTCTGGTGCTGTCCCCGCTCCAGCCCCACCCTGTGCTTCCACCATTTTCCAGCCATCCACCTGTGTGTGGACTGTGGCTTTCTGAAACTGTGAACTAAAATAAATCTTTCCACCCTAAGCTGTGGATATTGGGTATTCAGTCACAGTGACGAAAAAGTAACTAAGACAATGACCATAGCACATTTTTGTCCCCGGTGCTAATGGTCACCACGTGTCCCAACCAACCTTTCTGAGGGAACAAATTTAAGTTTACGAAAGTTAGGCCGAGTGGCACAGGCCTGTACGGTGCCAGCACTCTGAGAGGACGAGGAAGGAGGATTGCAAGTTTGATCCCAGCTTGGGCAACTTAGTGACTTAGTAAGACTCTGTCTCAAAATCAAAAACAATAACAACAACAACAAAAAGGGCTGTGGATGTTGCTCAGCGTAAAGACTCCATCCCCAGTACTAGAAAAGAAAAAAAAAAAAAGTTTAGGAAAATGGTGATCGACTAGAACTGAGAGTACAAAGGATAAGGCCTGGGACCAATGTCCCCGGACAAGAGGGCTCTCAGATCACCCACCAGAGATTAGTGATAAAGCCCGCGTGAATATAAATGATGAGTGAGGGGTGACCAAGATCAGGCACTAAGAACAACAGAGAGATGGAGAGGGAAAATTTCTCTGTGCCAATTTTCTGTCTCCATTATACAAGGTCATGAAGCAAGTGATGACATCAACCATGACCAGATTTCTATTTTTGAACCCCCAAAAAGGTGATTCAAAGCTAAGACCATGGTACTCACTGTACTAGGTAAGAAGGACACAAGAACGTTGAAAAAAACCACCAAAAAGCCCCACTGAGAAGCCCCACTGAGAACTGAGACCCCCCCCCCCCCCCATGCAGGAGAGCTTCCCCTTAGCGATAGTGTGCAGCCCTTGTTTGGGGAACCGAAGCTAGCGGGTATTGCAACTAAGGGATCAGAACTCTCCTCTATTTCCTTCCCACGCCTCAGAAGCCTGTTCCAGCTTCTGAGAAAAATCGTATCAACATATCACCAACACCAGTGGAAAATACTGGCTGAGCCCCAAACAGGCTCCTAACTCTGCTCAGAGCCACCCCTTTGGCTGACCCAACAACCCTACTCTTGACTCTTTACCAGGACTGCAAAGGGCTGGGCTCTGGCTCTCTACCATGCTACCCCATCTTTCCAAAGAAAAGGAAATCCAACCAGCACCCTCTGCCCACACTGATGCTAGGCCACATTGGCACATGTAGGAAGATCAAATACTATGCTATTGTGCCCACTGGCTCACTATGGTATAAGACCAAAACCAAGAACTAAACATCTGAAAAGAGCTAGGCCCTGTGGCACAGACTTGTCACCCTAGCACTCTGGAAGGCTGAGGCAGGAGGATCACAAGTTTGAGCCCAGCCCAGACTACTTAATGACTTCATGAGATCCTGTCTCTAAATAAAAAATAAATATGGGCAGGGGATAGAGCTCAGTATAAAGGCCCAGGGCTCCAGCCTCAGTACCACAAAATAAATAAGGAAATAAATAAGTAAAAAGTTTAATAAATGCAAAAAGTTTTAAAAATGGCTAGGAATGTAGCTCAGTGAAAAGGTCCTAGGTTCAACCTCCAGTACCAACACATGAAGAAATACAATATGGAAACACATATAAACACATACAATCTAACTCAGTCAAGAAATCATGGTTTGCTTTGGTTCATCCACTACTCCAGCCTGGATTTAAAAATATCTGTTTTCCAGGAGTTAATCAAGTTCCAAAGACCTCCGAAGATAGTCAACTTCGAAACTTTCTCCAACATAATCTGTTTGATCATGTGAAAAGCATTTCTCCAATCTTACAAGTGCCACAGGGCATTGTTAACATAAATGCTTGATAATCTGGGATGTTTCAATGAGCACTCATCAATCTTTCCCCTAACTGGGCCCTGCTGCAAAGTCCTCACGTATCCCGCAGCAACCCTGTTAAATGCTTCCCCACCAAGCTGCTTTCCATCCATTCTCACTGCCCGCTGCTTCAAAGGATCTAGGGGAGCTACAGACAGGAGCCTGTCACTGTGGATGGAGCTGGAGGTTCACAGTGAGGCACGAGAGGTATTACGACATTTTGGTTTTTAGTTTATGACACCAGGGGAAATTCATTCAGAATCTCGAGGCCAGCCACCAGAAGCCTCTCTGGATAAATACTTGCCCAGGAAAAGTCAAAAGATGTTCAAAGGGTGTAGGCTAGTTCCAGCACTCTAGGAAATTGAGGCAGGAGTATTTTGAGTTTGAGGCTGGCAACTTGGTTACTTAATGAGATTCTGTCCCCTGCCCCTCCCACCAAAAAAAATAGGCTAGGGAATGTAGTTCAGTGTGAAGGTCCTAGACTCGATCCCCAGTGCCATTAAATAAATAAATAAATAAGTATAACAGTTTAAGGAGAAAGGAAAAAAAGTCAAAAAAAAAAGACACTAAAAATGCTTTTATGGGGACCCAAAGAAACTACCTATATCCACAAAGATCCTACTTCCAAACGACATATTTTCTGCCGTTCTGAATAGACATGGGATTTTAGAGATACTCCGCCACCTTGTGCCTCTAAAACTGGGCCTCGCTGTGTGGCTCCCAAAAGCTCATACACTGCAATCCTGCTCTTACACTACTTCCTGGGTTGCCCAGGGCTGTGACATAATGAAGGCACACACAGACAGACACACATGACACACATGACATCAAGGACCCTCAAAAGCAGCTTCAGGTGTGTCATCTTCCTGCCTCCTCCCTTTTGAGGGCCCATGGGTTTCTCCTAAACAGAGCTTTCTCCTATGGTCAAAGGGGCCGGCAGCTCACCAGAGAAGCCGAGTGACCACATGGACCTAAAAATGCTGCGCTTGGCCTCTGCCCACAGCACAAGCAGCCATGCAAAATCAACTCCCCAAAATCTATGTATCTGACTAAGAATAGAAGAGTAACTTGAGAAATACAAGTTTTTCTAAGTTAAACTGTGATGGTCATTATCTTCTTGGATTTTATGATGTACATGACTGTCTTTGAGGTCACTCTGTGGCAAGTCACGCTGGAGCTGCTGAACAGTGATCCCACCAAAGTCAGGCATGTGGGGGACACGCTGAGGTCAGCGGAGGCGGACTCATGCCACCCTCTTGTTTTCTACTGTTGAGTTGCCTGCTTGATACCTTAAAGCTGCCTATCCTCCAGCTGAGCCCAGTGTGCAGGCCTGCAATCTCAGCATTCCAGGAGGCTGAGGTAGGAGACTCACAAGTTTGAGCCCAGGTTGAGGAACTCTGCCACTTATCAAAAGTAAAAAATTGTTGGTCCAGTCTCAGACTTCTGAGCATCTCCTTTGGCAGATCAGAGTTAGAACCACCTAATACTCAACGTTACAAAAAGAAAGAAAAAGAAAAAAAAAAAAACTCATTACTGCCCAATATGTACGTACAATGAGGCCTTTGTCCTCAGAGAAAAACGTGATTTTCAGCAGAGTTGGCTCACAGAAGCCAACAGCTAACATTCAAAACCTAATGTAAACACCAGTGCTTGTGTCAAGATTTCAGAGTTGGCCTCACTGAACGGGGTGGAGGTGGCTGGGGAAACTGGCAACAGGGAGTAGAGAGGAGACATTTCTTGAGGTGACTGTCTTTTCTTTCTCAAGGTGACTTTTGAAAGTGGAAGTAAGAAAAGAGAGACAGTCCCAAATCTCCCTTCTCTGCTCCTCCTGCTTTGTCACATTTCTACTGGTAGCAGCAGCACTCTAATCATTACAAATAAAAGCGGGTCTTAGCTGAGCCCAGCGATGCAGGGCTGTCAACCCAACACTCAGGGGAGGTAAGGCAGTAGGATCATGAGTTCAAGCCCAGCCTGGGCAACTTAAGGACTTAAGAGACCCTGTCTCAAAATCAAAAGTTAAAAAAAAAAAAAATGGGTTCAAGACATAGTTCATTGTGAAGGCCTTGGACTCAATTTCAAATACCAAAATAAAATAAAATTAAATACATATATAAGATAAAATCAGGTGCTCATGTACATGGGGCATTACACTTTCAAATACAATTTCACTCTTTTTTGAAGGAAAAAAATGTATCACTTTGTGGTACTAAGGATTGAGCCGAGGGCTTTCACACTGTGCCACATCACTAGTCCTTTTCTATTTTCTGATTTTGAGACAGAGTTTTGGTAAGTTACTAACTTTCCTAGGTTAGGACTTGTAATTCTCCTCCCTTGGGCTCCCAGCGGGCACCATCAGACTCAGCTAAAAAGAAAAAAAAAAGGGTTTCTGTAATAATTTCTTACCATGTAGCTCAGCAGTTGAAGAGCTTGCCTAGCAAATAAAAGGCTTTGTGTTTGATTCCCCAACACCACATAAACTAGGCATGAGAGGCTGAGGCAGAAGGATTGCCAAGAGTTTGAGTCCAGCCAGGGACACAGCCTGTACTACAAAGCGAGACCCTGCCTCAAAAAAAAAAAAAAAAAAAAAAATGATGCCATTTACAGAGCAGAGTTGCCTTCAGTCACCAACTTTCTGGGTAGCCGTCCATCACCAGGAGGGTCCTGTGTGGGGAACCTGGTGTTCCATGTTGGCGGGGAGGAAGAGTTATCCCAAGTGTCAAACCAAACTATCAACAGGAAACTCTGGCCTGGAAAGGTTGTGAGACTGAAACAACAGGAAGGACAAAGAGGACCCTGGCAGGGTCTTGAGGTTGTGGGGCCACATCTCTTGGGACATGAGCATGCTCAAATGAGCTGTGACACTGTAAGCAGAACATATGAGCAAAGAGAAGCAGTGGGCAGCTCTGAGTGGAGGTGACAAGGTTCTACCATAGCACACAATGCCATGAAAGTGTGCATGCCTACATGCTCAAAGCAAGTCTGCCCCTGTGCCCCGTGGGCCAAGCCTGCCTTTGTGATAGGATCAGGCACTGTGAGAAAGCTGTATTGGTGGATCTGCTGAGCACAGTAGCTAATGCAAGCCTGCAATCCTCACACTCTGGGAAGCCGAAGCAGGAAGATTGTCAAGTTTAAGCCCAGTCTGAATAACTTAGTAGTGACTTATCAAGACCCTGTATCAAAATTAAAAATAAAAATGGGCTGGGGATATAGCTGAGTGCAAAAGCCTTGCACTCAATTCTCAGTACCACAAGAAAAAAGCTAAAAAAAAAAAAAAAAAAAAAAAAAAAAAAAAAAAAAAAAAAAAAAAAAAAAAAAAAAAAAAAAAAAAAAAAAAAAAAAAAAAAAAAAAAAAAAAAAAAAAAAAAAAAAAAAAAAAAGCCATGAGACTTCCCGGCAAGATGGCAGTTGAGTAATACAACCACTCAATGTCTCCTCGTGGACTCACTTAAAAAGTTGAGATTATAGCTAAAAACTGCCCGTTCAGCTTTGCTAGGAGAGGAAGGGGCATCCCATCTCAGCAACCAAAAAGGAGCCACAGGAAAAGAATCCAAACACAAACTGGAAACAGAGAAACACAGAAGCCCTAGAAGCCAACCCAGGCTGACTGCAAATGGCCATGAGCTATCAGCATCCTCAGGTGGAGGCAAGGTTGAGCCAGGAACCTCCGACTGAAGAGTGGATCCAGGAGAACTGAATATTGACAGCATCTGGCAGCCCCAGTCTACAGAAATGAGCCTGCAGGTAGTGCAAACTGCAACTTCCCTGCAAGCTTCCCCCTAGAAAAGGCCTCTGGAAGCACAGGCCAACTTGGGAGAAGCAGCACTCAGCAGTTATAATCAGCAGTGACATAGGCAGGAGCCATTTTTTAAAAAAGAGCCCGAGCCCGAACTGTTTAGAGTAAAAGAAGCCTCAGACAGGCCACCTCAGGGTTTGGGGGATACTCTTAAACAGTACCCAAGAAGAAACTGGCACAAAACAGTAGCAGAGAGATGAGAAAAGCTGCCGACCTCCTGAACCCTCCTGAATGGCTTGGATGGTAGTGGGAGCATGTCAGAGGTTAGAGAGCCCCCTTTTGGGGAAGGGAAGCCAGGATAGGTAAGAGAGCCTTGCTGAGGGAGGTTGGGTGTGAACAAGACACTTCAAAGGCCATCAGACTGTTAGGTCCCAACTCACTGCTTCTCCCAGCACAGAACTCAGAGGAATTTGAGCTCCCCTCAAATACCTTCATAAGGTGTTCAAAGGAACCTCTTGGCTAGGCCTTTAAAACAAAGGCCCTTAACAACACAAACATGGGAAGACAAGCCAACAGGACACATGCAGAAACACCTGAGATCCCAGAACTAATGTCACAGGCCCTGAAACAGTGGAACTCATAGGAAAGGAAGTCAAAAGCAAAGATTCCAGTTGGTTTCTGGGAAAAGCCAGTTCAAACCAGATACTCTTAGAGAAATGCAAGCAATGTTTGGCTGCTTAAATAGATACTAATCAATAGCAGTCCTAGTGAATACACAGCATACTGAGACACAAATAAAAAGTTGGCTGAGATAAATAAGGAAATGCAAGATATGAAGGAAGGTTTTGATAGAGAATTGGAAAAACTGAAAAGAAATCTAGCTAAACTTCAGGATATGAAAAATTCATTTGAAAGCAAGAGAAGTTGGCTTGAATATTGGGAGGACAGAATTTCAGACCCTGAAGGCAAGACTGAGGAAACAAATGTTGTAATTAGGTATGACACCAAAATTAGAAATGAGCAACAAATCTGAATACAACAGCTGATGGAGGATTCAAAGAGAACTAACTTCAGAATTATGAATGTGAGAGAAAGAGCAGATGACAGCACCAAAGGTATAAAGAATTTATTCACTGAAATTGGGCAAGAAAATTTCCCAAATCTAGGAAAATAAGTTAATATTCTGGTACAACAATCTTACAGAACACCAAATAACCTCAACTACAAGAGAAACTTGCCACAACATATCATGATCAAGACCTCAGAAATTCAACATGAACAGAGAATACTAAAAGCAGTAAGAGAAAATCAGACATTATTTTACAAAGCAAACCTATTTGAATTATCACTAATTTTTCAATGCAAACCCTGAAGGCCAGGATAGCCTGGAGCAAAACCTTTCAAGCTTTAAAAGAAAACTAATGTTAACCCAGGTTGTTGTATTCAGCAAAATTATCACTGAAAATTGAAGGAGAAGTGACAATTTTTCAGGACAAAGAAACTCAAAATAAACTTATAACCACTAACCCACCATTGCAAAAAATACTTGAAGGAGTTTTAGAGAGGCAAAGAGACAAGCAGCACCAAAGAGCACAGAGGAAAGGAAACATATAAACAGAAAGTGTAGCAAAGAGAAAAGGCAAAGAAACAGCACTAAATGAAAAAGACAGTGACAGAATTCAGTAAAAATCTTACAAAAATTACTTTTACGGCTAATGGTCTTAACTCACTAACTAAAAGACACAGACTGGCACAGTGGTTCAAAAGACAAAACCCAACCACTTGTCTGCAAGAGACACACCTCACCCACAAAGAAGCACACAGACTGAAGGTAAAAGGCTGGAAACTAATTCTACAAGCTACTGGAACCCAGAAACAAGATGTAGTAGCTATACTATTCTCAGATACTGCTGATTTCAAACCAAAACAGATCAGAAGAGACAAAAACGGCCACTAATACTGATAAAAAGGAACAATCCAACAGGAAGAGCTCATAATTATAAACATATATGCACCCAATGAAAGTGCACCCAGCTAAAAAAAACAGAAACTACCAGACATGAGGGGCCAAATAGACCCCAATACAATCATACTTGGGTACTGCAATAACTCACTCACAAATCAACTGGACAGATCAACCAGACAAAAAAAGAATCAACAAAAAAGTCAGAGGTAAATCACACCATGAAGGAAAAGACATCTACAGACTATTCTATCCAACGTCATCAAGAGTACACCTTTTTCTCAGCAGCACATGGGACTTTTTCCAAAAAAAGACCATATCCTTGGACATAAGCCATGTTTAAATAAATATGAAAGAACTGAAACCTAACCTGCATATTTTCAGATCATAGTGGAATAAAACTACAAATAGAAAAGTAACTACAGAAACTATTCAAATACATGGAGTTTAAATAATAAATGATTGAACAAGCGATGGATCACAGAAGAAACCAAAAAGAAATCAAGAACTTCCTAAAGTCAAACAACAATGAAAGCACAGCATACCACAATCTGTGGGACACAGTGAAAGCAGTAGCGAGAGGAAAATATATAGCTATGAGTGTATGTATGAAAAAAATAAACAAAGCAATCTCAAATTAATGACCTAATGAGGCAGCTCAAAGTCCTAGAGAAACAAGACCAAGACAAATTCAAAGATAGAAAAAGGAAGGAAATTATAAGAATCAGAGATCAATTAATTGGAATAAAAATATATACATATAAAAGATCAATGACTCAAAGAGCTGGTTCTTTGAAAGGATAAATAAGATTAATAAACCTCTAGCCAAATTCACCAAAAGAAGAAAAAATTCACTTCAATGCAATCAGAAATGAAAAAAAGGTGAAATCACAACAGATTCTGTTGAAATCCAGAGAATTATAAGAAACTATTTCAAAAAACTATATCCCAACAAATTCACAAACTCAGAAGAAATGGATAAATTCCTTGATAGATACAATATGCAAAAATTGAGCCAAGAAGATACAGAAACCTTGAGTAGAGCAATAACCAAGGATGTAATTGAGGCAGTAATAAAGGATCCACCATCAAAGAAAAGCCCAGGAACTTATGGATTCACTGCAGAACTTTATCAGAACTTTGGGAAAGAGTTAGTGCCAATGTTCCTTAAACTCTTCCATGAAACTGAAAGAGAGGAAATACTGCCCAACTCCTTCCTGGAAGCAGGTATCATCTTGATTCCCAAACCAGATAAGAACCTAACAAAGAAAACTACAGGCCAATTCCCTTGATAAATATAGATGCAAATATCCTCAACAAGATACTTGCAAACAGAATGCAATAAATTACTTAAAAGTTCCTACATCACAACCAAGTTGGCTTCATCCCAGGGAAACAAGGCTGCTTCAACATATGCAAATCAATTAATGTAATACACCAAATCAACAAAAGAACAAAAATCACATGATCATCTCAATAGCTGCAGAAAAAGCCTTTGACAAAATACAACATCCCTTTCTGATAAAACTTTGTTAAAAACAGGTATAGAAGGACCTTATCTCCAGCTGATAAAAGCAGTGTATGACAATCCTATGCCAACATCATTCTAGATGCAACAAAACTGAAAACACTTCCCCTCAGATCAGGAAGTGGACAAGGGTGTTCACTCTGATCACTCCCTATTTAACATAGTGTTTGAAACCTTAGCTGGAGCAATAAGGCAAGAGAATGGAATAAAGGAAATATGTATAGGAAAGGAAGAAGTCAAACTATCCCATTTGCAGATGATATGATCCCTTACATAGAGGTCTCCAAAAACTCTACCAGAAGACTATTAGACCTAATAAACAAATTCAGCCAAGTTGCAGGATATAAAGTCAATATAGAAAAATCAGTAGCATCCCTCTACAGCAACAATGAAAACACAGAGAAAGAGATCAGAAAAAAACAATCCTATTCACAGTTTCTTCAAAGAAAATTAAATACCTGGGAACCAATCTAACGAAGCAAGGGAAGGATTTCTATACTGAAAACTACAGTACTCTGAAAAAAGAAATCCAAGAGAATTTTAGAGAATGGAAAGACATCCACTGTTTTTGAACAGGCAGAACCAATATTGTCAAAATGACCATACTACCTAATCTGATATACAGATTCATTGTAATCCCTATCAAGGATCCAACAGCATTTTTTAACCAAACTAGAAAAAAAATCCTAAAATTTATATGGAACCACTAGAAGCCCAGAATAATCAAAACAATCCTAAGCAACAAGCCAAAAGCATCATGATACTAGATATCAAATTATGATACACAGCAAAGCAAGTGATTAAAAACAGCATGGTATCAGCACAGAAACAGACAGGTAGATCAGTGGAATAGAACTCAGGCTGCAGAGACAACCCCAAGTACCGTCAGCCATCTGATCTTCGACAAAGGGGCCAAAATATACATTGGAGTAAAGACAGTCTCTTTAACAAATGGTGCTGGGAAAATCGGCTAACTGTATGCAGAAGAGTGAAACTAGACCCACAACTTTCACCATGCACCAAAATCAAATCAAAGTGGATCAAAGACTTAGACATTAAAATGAAAACACTGACCTTGTTGAAAGAAAAAATAGGCAAAATGCCTGTAATCCCAGCAGTCAGGAGGCTGAGACAGGAGGACTGCCGTGAGTCCAAGGCCAGCCAGGGCTTCATAGTCAGTTCAGGACCAGCCTGGGCTACCGAGTGAGACCCTGTGTGAATGAATGAAAGAAAGAAAGAAAGAAAGAAAGAAAGAAATAAAGAGAAAGAGAGAGAGAGAGAGAAAAGTGGGCAAAACCCTTGAAGACATAGGTGTATGCAAGGTCTTTCTCAATAAAACACTCAAAGCCCAAAAGATAACACCAAGAGTCCGCAAATGGAATTATATGAAATTAAACAGCTTCTGCACAGCAAAGGAAACAATCAGCAGAATGAAGAAAGCACCTACAGAATGGGAAAAGAATCTTTGCCAGCTATTTGTCAGACAGAGTACTATTATCAAGAATATATAAAGAACTGAAAACATTAGAACTGGGTGTCTGAAATGAATAAGCAGCTCACAGAAGTCCAAATGGCCAATAAATACATGAAAAAAATGTTCAACATCTTTAGCCATCAGAGAAATGCAAATTAAAACAACATTGAGGCTCCACGGAAAGCCAATAAGAATGGTTGGTATTAAGAACTCAACAACAAACACCGGCAAAGATGGGGAGAAAGAGGAACCCTCCTACGTCAGTGGTGCGACTCTAAACTGGTACAACCATTACTGAAAGCAGTATGGAGATCCCTCAAAAAACTGAAAAATTGATATTCCATTTGACCCAGCGATAGCTCTTTTAGGTATTTTCCCCAAAAAGTTAAAGTCATCACACAACAGTGATACATGCATAACCATGTTTATAACAGCACAATTTCTGATAGTCAAATCTTGGAAGCCAACATGCCTAACTACCTAGACCTAGATAAGGAAGGTGTGGTATATATACATAATGGAATACTACTCTGCCATAAAGAATGACAAATTTGAGTCATTTGTAGAAAAATGGATGCATCTCGAGACCATTATGCTCAGCAAAATGAATCAGACCCAGAAAGTTACATTTCATATTGTTTCTCTAACATTAAAAAACCAAGCCATAAAAAAATGCAAGAGATATGGAACAAAGTAAGGAGATGGACTTTGTGAGAGGGAAAGAGAAAGTCGGGAAGGGGTGAGAGGGTGGGAAAAGGTAAGGGATACCATATGTAAATATTTTTTAAAGTAATATAAAAAATAAATAAGAAGTTAGACACCAAAAATAAATAAGCCATGCTTACTTGTAAGATTAACCAAATTCATAACAGCCAAAGTTCCATCCTTTGGAAATACTTGAAGGAGCAGGAAGGCCAATACATATATGATTGATCATTTTGTGCGGGGTGTGTCTTTTGGACATTAATTATTTATTACTATAGTTAAAGCACAATAATAATTTTTCATGTCATTAGCTATGGTTATACTCTACGAAGGAATGATAACAGCATTCTTATTCAGTACTTTATAATAGTCTCTTTCTTCAAACTGTTCTCCCATCTATGGAGGCTTCGCTTTCATTATAAATGGTGGGATTGGTGTGCTAGTGTATTGACTTTTCTGATAGAATCATTAGGACTGATAGTATTTTTAGTTTATTTGCACTGGACTCTCTAAAACAGAGAATATTGTTCCAGAAGACGGCCTCTGCATTTTTATCTTGTACCCTGCCACTTCCTGATCAGAGGGTGAGGGCCACACAAGTGACTCCGGTGATTGTCCATTGACTGTTCATGGGTGGACACTGATGAACTCGATAAGCCCTGAAATAAAGGAGTATCTCCGCTTGCTAAGTGTCTTAGTCACTTTTTCATCTCTGGCTCATCATACCCAATGCCCACATCTTAAAGGAAGACAGGTTTTACTGATCTCGTAGTTATCTCAGAGGTCTCAGGCACGCATGGGCAGGGCCTGCAGTGGAGGACAGCTAGTCACAGCATGGCAAAAAAGAAGCAGAAAGAACAAAAGATGGGCCGGGGGCAAGAACACACCTTTCTAGGTCACACTACCAGTGATCTACCCCTCACCCAACCAGGCTGCACCTTCTAAGAGCACAGGAAATCATCAATGGATTAACTGGACCCCCATGAGCCAAACACCTTCTAGATAAATGAGACTTT
This sequence comes from Ctenodactylus gundi, assembly GCA_004027205.1. Classification (NCBI taxonomy): domain Eukaryota; kingdom Metazoa; phylum Chordata; class Mammalia; order Rodentia; family Ctenodactylidae; genus Ctenodactylus; species Ctenodactylus gundi. Next base: position 364,255 of record PVKB01000848.1, on the reverse strand, counting down.
GGGGGGACATTCCAGATCCAAACTGTTAACAGAACCAGACAACTAGCTCTCCCATTTCTGCCCATCACTGTCCTCTGCATCACCTCTGCTGAAGACCCATTGTCTCCACGCACAAAATTCTTAGTCAACACATCTCATGGGTGTGGACAATAAATTATATTAAAAATAGTCCCTGTAACCCCTTCACTAACTGGTTCCACGGGCCACGAGCCCACAGCATTGCGTGCGTAGTGGCAGCAGCTACCCTGCCCTGGAGAGCTTCCTGTTTTCTGCTTGGAGAATTTTAACTATTTTAGTGCACATCTCCTACAAGACCATCATGATGAAGATATTGATGTGGTGATAAATAAACATTCCACAGTAACCCAAAGCCTCATAGCTGAGGGGGTCAAGATGTGGATTTCACGATCCCTCTTGCAGAATGAGTATGTTCAAGCTAGGCATGGTGGCCAGGCTTGTCACCCCAGAACTCTGAGAGGCTGAGGCAGGAGGATCACAAGTTCAATCTCAGCCAGGGCAACTTGGTGACTTAATGAGATCCTGTCTCAAAATAAATAAAATAATATAATATAATGGGGATGGAGTTCAGCATGAAGGCTCTGGATTCAAGTCCTCCTACTGTAGTCATTCAATTCTGTAGTGAACTCTGGTTTGAGGTCTACACAGCCAGCCTCCCAAACCAATCCCCAACCATCTCCAGTATCCACAAGTTCCCTATCCGTGGACTTAACCCACCACGGGGTGAAAACATTAGGGGCAAATTGCAGCTGGCCTAAACACGCACATTTTATTTCCTTGTCATTATTCTGCAAACAACATGGCATAACAACTATTGTTATTGTTGAGCAGGATCCTTCCTCAAAATCAGAACTAAAAATGAGCTAGAATGTAGCTCAGTGCAGAGGGCCTAGTGTCACACACACAAAAGCAAGCCCCCCAAAACCCAATTCATAACACTTGGCTGGGTGACATCAAACACCCTCACCCCCCCCAAAAAAAAACCAATTCGTACCAATTCGGGGTGAGTGGAGGAGATCAGGATTTTGTGCCCTTTTTTGTGTCACCTTTGTCCTATAGGTAGTCTACAGAAAGAAATACAAATCACACCCCATCTGGTGGCCGGGGGCGGGGATGGGGTCTAGTGCCACTGTTGAACTTATTTGAGACTTGCAAATGAGCTGGGTGTGTATTGTAGGATCTGTTGATTCTAGCTCTAATTCTGTGAAACACTGCTTGGAGCCACAGGCTCATCAGTTACAAACAATAACGTTATTCTGTTTTCCTTTTCTCTGTACCTCATCTTTTATCCATTCTATTGTTTTTCGGCTCCTCTGTGGTGCCACTGGGCGCCTTGAAGGCGAGTAGGGTTGATGGGAGGGTGAGAGGACAAGTGTGAAAAGACTTCCGGAGGTGACAGAGGGGTGGTAGACCAGGACCCAGCGTGAAGGAGCTCTGGTCCCAGCAGCACAGCCTCGGTGGGAAGGGGTGTCTACATAGGCAGGGCAGAGGGAAGATGGGATGAACAGCTGCTACCTACAGTCCCTCAGGAGGTAGGTGGGCAAGGCCAGGCAGCTAGTGGTGTCAAGGAAACCATCCTTCTATTTATGGGGATGGAGGCTTTCAATACTCTTTTTTTCTTCATTTTTTTCTTTCTGTGAACCACACGGGCTTCCCTGCTCAGCCCTGTCCACGAAGTAGCAGATGTTGCCCAGGCATCCAGTCTTGAGTAGCCAAAGGAGAAGCTTGGGCTACCCTAGCCGTTCCGCCCACAGGCCCTGCCTCCTCCCCTCACGTACCTCTCCTTAGAGCCTGCCCACTCGCCCCATCCCTGGTTGCTGGTGTCTTAAGTAGGACTAAGTGGAAGGTAGAAAGAGCTGTCACCTCAGTCTCAGCCTTAGGGTTCTCCCCTCAGCCTCTGGTCTCTAGGGACATGCCCCTGCCAGGGGTTAATCAGTGTGGCACAGCTGTGGAGTGGGGGGTCTCTGTAACAAGTTCGAGCTGAAATTTCTCCCAGGCGTCCTGGGAGCTGTGCACCATTGAGCAGGCGCCTAGTCATCCTGAATTTTGTCACTGCGGTGCATGCTTTCCAGCACGCCTGAGTTTTAGTGTGTAGGCGGTATCTGAGGTGACGCATGTGGGTGGAAGGGGCAGTGTAACGGAATTTGGAGGTGTTAGTGGAATTGTTACACAGGGCAAGAGCTTGAGTAGGAGAATGAAGAGCATTGGTTCCTGGTATCCTTGGGAGTCCCAAGATTCCACCGTGCTTGGATGTACAGTGTGACATGGTGTCCGTTATCACCTCTGCCACATGTTGTCCTATATACTACAGATCACCTCTAGACGACTTCTGGTCCCTAGTACAGTGCCATTCCTGCCTCCGCTTCCTAAGGTGCAGGGATGACAGGCCTATGCCACTGGACCCTGCTAATCTGGTTTTTATTTCTCCCCACTTGGCCTTGCCAGAATTTTTCCTATTAACTCTCACTCTCCTCTGCCTGCACTCCAGTGATGACTCTTGACATGCTCTGAACATGTGTGTTTGTTGATGCACAGAGGAAAGGCCAGATTGGGGATGGGGACAGAGGATAACAAGGAGACAGCAAGCCCGTGTGCAGGTCTGGATGGGGTCAGAAGCCTTTCACACTGCATGCCAGAAAACTCCCCTTCATGCCAGACCCCAAGGCAGTTTCTCCAGAATTATAGGGCACCCAGTCCCAGCACTATCTTTCTGACAATGAAAGTACAAGGGAAGGTGGCCCCTAGGCGTGAGAGCATAAATACTCCCCAGAAAAGGAGGTCTTCTCTGATGGAAACTGTTTTTTTGTGTGGTCCTGGGGACCAAGCCTAGTGCTTCCATACATCCCTAGCCCATTTTTATTTTTGATTTTGAGACAGGGCCTGGGGAAGTTGATAATTTGCACAAGCTAGCCATGAACTTGCCTCAACCTCCCAGAGTGCAAGGTTAACAGGCCTGTGTCACTATGCCCAGCTTGAAAAGTGTTCTTTATGTATAATAGGAACAAGGGGGGAGACTCACACCAGGGTCCGCAGAGCACTGGATCTAGTTCCACCCCATCCCGGCCAGGAGGAACAGAAAGTCACAACACACTCCTGACATGACCTTGCTTCTTCATGACTCTGGCAGGCCTGGCTTCACTGTCCCCATGTCCCCGTTAGCTTCTCTTTTCATCTGTCTCTGGTGAACCGTTACATCCTACTTAACACGGGGGAGGAAGGACCACCACCAGCAACACAAAGTCACTCTGCAGGCATTTGATATACCAGGCCCTGAGCCACCCTTCCAGGCTATATCTCAAGCCATTCTCCCTGCAGATGGGAATACTCTTCCTCCCCAGGTGGGGAAATTGGGGCTCCACAGGACAGGCACCTGTCTCAAGTTGTGCATCAGGACACAGGCCAATCAGGCATCTGAGCCACACCTCTGCCAAAATGATATAACACTGACCAAAAGTTTCATTTTCTTTGAAGGACTCTCCAAAGTCCACACTCAGCCTGTGTCACCAACATTTTGGTATCAGGGGACCAGTGCTGCAGATGGGACAGAAGGTGAGGCCCAGGTGGCAGTGTGAGGGACAGAAAGCATCTGTAAGTACAGATGGAACTCCACTCACTGCTATACACATCCCGCTGTGTGGCCCAATTCCTAACAGGCCAAAGACCCGGGTCTGGAGACCCCGATGCTACAGGATCCATAACCATCTATTTCCCCACGAAGGCTGAAGTGACTCACGGAACCTCTGAAGGCACCGGAGATGCTGTAGCCAGCAGATGACGAGTAAAGGCAACCTGCTAAGTAGACAGCTGGCATCAGAATCCAAGGCTGCCTGTCAGCTGCTGTGTGGCCTCTGGGGACGTGTTGGGCTTCTCTGAACCCAGACAAGCAGCTGCAGATCTGAAGAACCATCTCAGAGCTGAGATCTGTGAACTCACTGACACAATCCTGTAAATTAGTTACCTCCCCGCAGACCTTTGTTGTTTTGAAAGGCAACCTGCCACAGGACCTTCTAGAGTAAAGATGTCAATGATGACAATAATAGATACATAGATCATAGAGATCCGATCATTTCCTGGGTGAGCCCCCACAGCCTAGAAATGATGGGAAACAACTCTGAGGCCAGTACATGCCAGTCCACATAGATGTAAAGCATGGTAAGTCACAACCAACCAACCAGGCAAACCTGCACCTCTCCTCTTTACACACACACATGCATAGACATGCCCCACATAAGAACTGAATCCTGAAGCAGTGTTCTCTCTCATTCCCACACACCCACCTGCCACTGTTCTGTAGGCACCTAGCATGGCAAACAAAACCCAGGAGGAGGTAGGCCTGGTGGCAAAGGCCTGTAATCCCAGCACTCTGGGAAGCTGAGGCAGGAGGATCATGAGTTCAAGCCCACCCTGGGCAACTTTGTGACTTTGCAAGACTCTATCTTAAAATCAGAAATAAAAATGGTTGTGGATATAGCTCAGTGTGAAAGTCCTGGGCTCAATCCCAGTATCACAAAAAGAAGGAAGGAAGGAAGGAAGGAAGGAAAGAAGGCAGGCAGGAAAACGACAAGAGCTCATGTACCTAATAGAGACTGAGACACAGATGGCTTTAGTAGCAGAGGACGACAGTGACAAGGACATGCAATAAAGAAGACAAGTTGTGCTCGTGTCCACCATCTGGCTGGCTTGGAGGCAAGAGGGGCATGGCTGCTTCTAACCCCAAAGGCATTGGAGTTTTGCTTGAGCCCAGCGTCCTGCCAGTATAATATCCCTATACTTAAAAGAAGAAACTTCAGACTCAGGATCATGTGCTTCGCTGAACCAACTAATGTTAACCTTAAGCTCCCATTTCTAATTTTCTCAGTTTCCAACCCTGGGTGAAGCTCTTGAATACTCACCATTGCCGCTTGTGCTAGGGTGAGGTGGCAAAGGGCCAAGGTCATCACACACACATGCTGGGGAGGGGTGACCAGCGACCTGGAAGACTGGCTCGGGTTCATGGACCTGGCAATAGCTGCACTTGTCAGCTGCACTTCAGAGCAGGCACTGATGTCTTCCTGAGCAATCTTGGAAAAATAACTAACAAGAAAGGGGGGCGGGGCGGGGGAGCCAGGCCTAGAGGTGCAGGCCTGTAATCCCAACCCGCTGGGCGGCTGAGTCAGGAGGAAAGTGTGAGGCCAGCCTGAGCAACCTGGCAAATCAAGACTCTGTCAAAATCAAAAATAAAAATGGGCTGGGGATATAGCCCAGGGTGAAGGCCCTGGTTCAATCCCCAGTATCACAAAAGGAAGAATCGAGCAAAACGGTACCAGGTCTGAGCCTCCCTTAAACAGCTCCTTCATGGGGAAGGAAAGATGATGTGGGGGTGACCGAGCCCGCTCAGTCAGTCAACGAGAACGCGAGAACGCGAGAGGGGGAGCGCGGATTGAAGAATACCGGACTCTTGCAAGGGACGCTGCAAAAGACGCTTTATTAGCTACAGCCTTCCTCTTATACCCTCCTTGCCTTCCCACTAGTTAACAGTCACGTGTTTGCACACCTGATCCAAACTTCAAATGGTCAAAACAACACGTGACTTAAATTGAGTAAATAAGCAACACCTGGAATTTCATAAATTGAGTAAACAAGCAACACCTGGAATTTCACGGGCTCCCAGGCCCTGAGGGCCTCAACAGGGGGTGAGCAGATACAAATGAGGAAAGGAAATAAAAATGATCAAGATGTGATATGTAAATGCACCAGTTCTCAAGCTGATTCTTGTTATTATGTTTTGCAAATACATGCTAATAAAAATAATAATCAAAGAAAACTTGGTGAGGTGGAAAATGGCTCACTTTGCTGTCCCACTGAACACAACGAAGCAAACACATCCTGACCCTAAACTGCCAACCCCGTGCCCTGAATCCCAGGATTTCGACCCATCTCCTGTGCAACCTGGAGGGCACGAATTGAGGTTCTGTGGTCTCCCATTTGGAAAAGCACTCATCACTCCCCACACAGCTTATTCTTGGACAGTAGTGGCTGGATTCTGGCAGGATGCACGTGTCCATACAGGCAGCAGTTAGTGACAATGAAATCATTCAGTTCTGCCGATGGTAGCCACAGTCACCATTGATGTCCGCAACAGCCACGAGCTTTTGAGATATTCCAGGGCTCTGAAGTTTGACTAAGGCCAAGCTGGCAGTGTGGGGATTTTCAGGCCCCGACACTGAATTTATTACAGGAAGGACTTGGTGCCACTGGTGTCCTCTCCACTGTACCATGCCACCTCTTTGTAAAGGGCCATTGAGGTGAAGGGGCTTTCCTTCTTTTTCAGCACATTGTATGAAATAAGAGATGAGCTTTTGCCCTGCTGTATAGATGCCTTCCTGCCAAGAGGCTGGACCAACACAAAGTAAATATGCCTCTGGCTTTAATCCAAAGTCCAGATGAGACTATCACTGGCCTCTTTATGTCTAGACTGGGGTCCAGAGCAAGGCTACTTGAATCATTACAGAGATGCCATCCACAGAAAGCTTTACTACATGCTAATTGACCTCACACCAGCCAGACTCCAAGGAAGAAGCCAAAGCTACTCCAGGATTGAACGTATTTTCTTCCTGCTTTCTTAGATTTTTTCAATTTTTTTCAATTTTTCAATTTTTTTTTTTTTGTGTGTGTGTGTGGATTGAACCCATGGCTTTCACACTGAGCTATATCCCCAGCCCTACTTCTATTTTTTTTTTTTTTTTTTTTTTAGGTAGGGTCTTACTAAGTTGTTGCTGTGATTTGGATCTGGAGTGTCCCCCAACAGCCTCATGTGTTTGGATGTAGTGGGGTGTCTATGGAACCAAGTGCTGTTGGGAGATGGGGCCTGGCTACAATGGGTGGATACTTGGGGTTTGACCTCAAGAGATTGTGTCAACTTGTTGAGACTGGGGAGCATCCAGTGCAGAGCTATTAGGTGTGTGCTATTAACTCGTGGGCCAGGAAATAAGCGAGGGGCACTGCCCTGGATATGGGCTGGGAGGCCCAACAGAGTGAAGAAATTAAAGCAAGGAAGAAGAAGCATTGTTACAGCTTCTTCCAGGGAGAGCTCCAGCCTTGCCCGAGTCTCCTGACTCACTTGGCTCCTGCCTATTTGTCCCTGAGCCGCTCTCCAGCCTCTGTCGTGGGCTTCCACCTTTGCTGGCTGCCTATGAGCAGACTGTGTGAGACCTGAAACTGTGAGCTAAAATAAATAAATCTTTCCTCCCTTAAATTGTGGGTGTCCAGTGTTTTGTTCCAGCAAGGAGTAAGTAACTAAGATGACTGTCCAAACTGAGCTGCCACCTGGGATTTTCCTGCCTCAGCCTCACAGAGTGCTGAGATTACAGTAGCCTGTTTCTCTGTTATGGCCTTGTGCTTTTCTAAACACAGACCTGCCTGAGACTAAGTCTTTGCTTGGCTATTTTAGTGCATAAAACAGTAGATAACAAATCTGTAAGTAAATAAATTTCCTACCAGGTGACCTTCACAGACTGATTAACCTCATAAGCCTCAGTTTCTTCATTTTAAAATTGAGGCAAAATCCTTGGAAGTCTCAGCAAGCAGCTGAGACAAGGGCCTGACAAATGAAAGCAGTTTCACAAATGTGTTTCTGCCAATCTTGTGAACCTGCTACCTAAGTCGACCTTCCAAACTAATCATAAAAATGCAAAGTGCCCTCCAACCACGTGTCAGGAGCTGAAACCCACAGAGGGCAGTCAGTACTCAGAAACGCACAAAAACAGGTACCAGGGGAGCGCCAGCCACTCGCCTCTTCTTACTCCATTTTACCAAGTCACTCCAAGTGCTTGCAAAGCAACCTGACCAAAAACATGGGCCCGGAACCCCAAGTCCTGCCAAGGCCATGATGATGCTTCACTGAACTGATGAGGAAACCTACAGGGCTCCGAAACATGGCAAGTCCCAAGAAAGGACATGGGAGTTCTCACCCAAGATACATGCCAGCAAACATGATGTAACTGTGAAAGACACAAAGTCATCCCGGTGCACAGGCTTGTCATTCTAGCACTCTGAGAGGGTAAGGTGGGAGGATATGGATCTCCAGTTCAATTTGAGCAACTTACTAGCTTAACCAGATCCTGTCATAAAAATAAATAAATAAAATAAAAACAGGGCTGGAGATATAGCCCAGGGCAAAAGCTTTCGGTTCAACTCCTAGAACCACCAAAAAAAGAAATGAAAAGTTAAAAACATAAAGAACCTACTACTCTCACAAAAGCAGTCAGTAGTTTTCTCAAATAAGTACCACTGCCACCTGAATTCCAGGGCGCATCCTTTCACTTTCCCCTCACTGTCTACACTGCAGGATCCTCACATCTATTTTTTGTTGCTATTTCTCCACTTTCCAAGAAACTCACTATTTTCCCTGGGGCCAGCCTGAAAAGGGAGACTGCCAGGTGAAGTTTTTATGATGTTACTTGGGGACAATTTGCAAACTCACGCTGTATATTTAAACTTTATAAATAGACAATAACAATATTTTCAAGTGGAGAGCTCAAAACACATTTCAGTATTACTTGGTCAGAATAATTTTCACTGAAATCTTAAGAGAATTAAGTTGAGATGATTCATTCACACAGACAAGAGAGGTGAATGAGAGAAAACATACATGCACACACAAACCCTATATTTAAAAATCTAAAACTGACTCGACATTTAAACTCAAAACCCTCTTTATAACGGTTCTTCACGAAAGCTCATTAACATAGCAGCTCATAAACACAAGGCCCCAAAAGCACCTCTCCCAGGAGTCGGGTGGCAGTATTTACGATCTCAGCAAACACAGCATTCTCATGGATTCCTGCAGGTGTCCAGTCTCCGGAGCCTGAAAGTCATCCCGTACAGACCCTCACCTTGCTCAGCTCTACCCATTCATCATCTCACAACACTGAGCTCGTCTCTTGTTGTGAAAGTTTTGTGGTGCGTAAGCCAAGATGGCGTGGTGGCTTGCTCTGCACAGAGAAGGGTGTCCTCTGTACTTCGACCTACCATGTTGCCCTACCATTTGGGGCTGCACGATGGACAGCCTTCATGTACCTCCAACAGGGTGTTGCAATGTACAGTCGTTACTCTCCTTTCCTTATTTCTTTGTTTTGTGGCACTGGGATTGAGCCCAGGGCCCTCACAATACCAAGCTACATCCCCAGACAATTTTTGTTCTTGATTTTGAGACAGAGACTTGCTAAGCCACTAAGCTACCCAGGCTGGGCTCAAACTTGCAATCTCTTGCCTCAGCCCTCCCCCTACCACCAATGCTGGGATTACAGGCCTGTGCCACTGCAACTCGGCAGTGATTGATTTTTAATAAAGGCTTGCCAAAAGTGGCTGGTATATAAAACATCCCTCAGACAAAAAATTTCTCTTAAGAATCTATGTATACGTTGTCTCAGAAATCCTCATTCATCCTCACTTCCCCGTGGTTCCTCCTTGGGCTTATTAACTACTGTTCTAGTTTGGATCTGAAATGTCCCCAAAGCCTCAGGTGTTTGGAAGGTGACTGGACTTGGGGGATTAATTACATTCAGTGGATTCACCCTCCGATGATTTTGCAAGCTATGAGGAGGCAGGGCCTGGTTGGGGTGAGTCGTTGAGGGGCACAGCCTGGATGGTGGTGCTGTTGCCCTGGCCCAGCCCTTCTGTTCTCTCTGCTGCCTCTCTAATCACACCATGAGGTAACTCCCTCAGTGCCAGGCCCTTCCACCATTGCCTGCTGTCCATGTGCTAAAGGAGACCTCGAACTGTGAGCCAAAGTTGTGAGTGTCAGGCGCTGCGTCTCAGCAGTGAGAAAGTGACTACAACAGCTTTGAAGCCAAGGTAACTCAAACAAATGACTGGCCTCCATTAACTGAGCACCTGACGGCCAGGTGTCACTCTCTGCTAGGGACGGAACTGTCCTTTGTGATTCTCGCTTCTGAGTCTGAAAAGAGAGCAGGCATGTAACACGTAAAGAAATTAAGAAAGAAACAAGGATTACATTTTGTTCTTGTGTCTGGCCATTGGGGTGCTCCCTGGTTCCCTCATTTTTCTCTTTAACACTGACTCTTTCTGGCAGAGAGAGTCAGTGACAGGAATCGTGGCAGGGATTGCAAAACTGTGATTTTTCACTGCAACGACATCACAAAGTCTATCTTAAAATGGCTTCTATAAGGATGATGTCAGAGACGAGAATTATCACCCGCCTGGTGGCACAGGCCTGTCGTCTCAAAACCCAGAGAAGCTGAGACAGGAGGATCACAAGTTCTAGCCCAACCTGGGGAATTCAGAAATTTAGTGAGACCCTGTCTCAAAATAAACATTACAAAGGGAGGAGAAAGCTGGGAAAGTAGCTCAGAGAAGTCTCAGCACGATAAAATGAAATCAAAACCATAAAACTCAGAAATTCAATGCAAAAGTGACCTCAAGCTCTATGCAGTTTTTAAGGACTAAAAAGAATTTTTGAAACCTGATTAGATGATCATGTATCATAGTATTCTCTCACCAGAGAGAGCCCCAGAGTCTGCGTCCCCTGCCGCCGCCCTTACCAGGCACACACACGTGATGCAGGGATTGTCCGTGATGAAGGGGATCTGCAGGGCCTCCCCTTCATTTTCACAGCGGGCGACAGAACCTGAAATCAGGGAAAGTTGATATTTAATGCAAACTTTGTTTAGTAGCATTATTACAAAATCTTTTTTTATAAGTTTTAAAACAAGGCCTAGCTCTGTAGTCCAGGCTGGCCTAGAACTCACAGCAGTCCTCCTGCCTCAGCTTCCCTAGAACTGATGGGATTACAGACAGGTACCCCCACGCCCAGCTATTCCGTGGTTCTGGGAAATTGAACTGGAGATCTCAAGCTTCCTGGGAAGTACTCTAATCACTGAGCTATGCCCCCAGCCTCATTATTACAAAAATCTTAAATTACTACGTGATTCCTTTTTGAAAGGCCTAAAATTTCAGAAATGTTCAGTCTTAACGATCAAAATCACCAAAAAGATTTCTCAAATTGATTTTAAGTAGCATTACCTAAATGGGCTCTGTATGTGTGTCTCTGTGTGTGTACCAGGGGTTGAAACCAGGGTCTTGCATTGAACTACATCCCCAAACCACTTTTTAGTCTGGGTTTTGAGATTATTCCCTGGGTCCTTAAATTACCCAGGCTAGCCTTGAACACGCGAGCCTGCTATCTCAACCTCTCAGGGTGCTCAGATTATAGGTGTGTGGACCTTTAAAAAAAAACTGTATATATGACCTATATGAGCTATTTTCAGATGGTCTGAGCACAATTCCAAATATCTCACAAGGTCTTTAATCATATTTTCCCTTTGTGATGTCTTTTCAGCTACACATACACACAATCCATATGCAAATAAAAATAGTAATTTTTAAAAACCAAATTTAGCCATTAGGGAAGGTTTTAAATTTGAACAACACTCAGGCCCATGTCCATGACCAGGCCTTTTATTTCTGGGTCTTGCAATGTAAGTCACTTTCAGAAGCGCAGTGCTTCTGTCTGTGCTCTAAGCAAATGACTCAGTGTGTCCTCTTACACCAGGTGTCAGTGCAGTCTGTCCTTCAGAGCAGGAGCCTAAGTCCCAACTATTCTGAAAATTTGTTCCTATTATATGCTGCGTTTCTGACCCGTTCATGATAAAGCCTTTTCTTTACATTGTGAGGTGTGGAGAGGTGTGTTACGAGCTCTGCCTGACATCACGGATGGACAAGAGCTCAGCGCCAGCAGAAAGGAAGCTGCAGGACACGGTGAAGGCTTCTGGCACTGGGAGGGCAGGGGAGCGTACAATGGGGATGCAGGGAAATATGGAAAATAAATGAAGGGATTCCTTGTGTCCTGTGTCCACGCAGCAGCAGATTGTCCACTGTCCCTCCATTGCCAGTGCCACCCTCAGAAGGTACACTGCCCCGGGGTCCTTGCACACCTCCCTCAGCTCCCTGCATCCGCCCTGCTGTGTACACACACACACACACACACACACACACACACACACACACACACGCTGCTCCTTTCGGCTCTTGCCACCTCCCTCAGCTCCCTCCATTCGCCCTGGTGGGCGCACACACCCACACACTCGCGCGCGCGCGCTCCCTGCTCCTCTGTCAGCCCTTGCACACCTCCCTCGACCCCCTCCATGTGCCATGGGTCACACACGCACACACGCGCGCTCTGCTCCCCCATCCTGGCCCACCTCCGCGGGGAGCCTCTCTTCCCCTCACACCGCTCCCCTGGCCCCTCGCGCTCCCGCGCCTCCCCGCTCTCCTCAGGCGCTCAGGTGAGTGGCCCCGCGGCCTTCCTCGGCGGGGCGAGCTGGCGCCGCCTCAGAGAGCGCCCAGTCTCTCAGGTCCCCCAGTCCCTACCTGTCAGGAAGGAGGACGCTCGGGCCGCGGGTGCTGCCGAGCAGCTGAGCAGCAGCAGGACGCAGCAGGTCGCCCCGGGCGAGCGCAGGAGGGGCCGCCCGCCGTCCGCAGCGACGCCCGGGCGCGCCGGCATGGTCACCTGGCGGGGCTGCGGCGGCCGGCCGCGCCGGGCAGAGGGGACCGGCGAGGCGGCGCCAGGCGGGGCGCCGGGGAGGGTCCCTGGGCGGCCGCGGCGGCGCGGGGCGGCCTGTTTTAGGGACGGCTCGCAGCGCCGCACCACAGCGGGGCCGGAGGAGGGAGCCGCCGCCGCCCGCGGGGCAGGACGGCCCTCGCGCGCTGGGCACCGGCCGCCACCCGCCGCGCTGGGGCCGCCGAGCCGGCCGGGGCGCGCGTCTCCTCAGCGCCTCTCCGGGGACCCAGCCCCGTCAGCAAAGCCGCGCCGGCCGCGCGCGCCGGGACCACCTCGCCCGGGAAGCGACGGGCCACGGGCGTCGCGCCGCCTCCGCGCGTCCCTGGGCGCCCGGCTAGGGCCGGAGCCGCGAGCCGGACGCAGACGCGTCCTCGGCACTGCCCACGCCCCGCCTGGCTTTCCTCAGGGTGGGGGGACTGCGGACCCGAGGGGCTGGGGCGGGGCGGGCGGCCTGGGGAGCCGCGCTCGGGGCGCCGGACGCGGAGACAGGGCGCAGCCGGGCGGCGCCGGGAGCCCTTAAGCCCGGCGCGGAGAGCCCTGCCTTCCCGTCCTCATCCGCGCACCAGGGATGGGGACGGGGACCGCCCCGACGACGCCCCGGCGTCCCGTGCAGCCTGTGTCGCCTGGGCCGCCCTGGAGTCTGAGCCCACAGCCTGGACCCCACCCCGAGGCGGGGGCCGGGCCTGCTGCAGGAGGCGCGCGCTGGGAGAAGACCGAGAGTCCTATTACAAGACCGGGTGGCGAACGCGGGACCCAGGGATCAGTTGTCTCCGGGGAGCACTGGGGGACACTGGCCCCCGTAAGAGAAAGCCAAGGTCCTGCACACTCCCTCCCAGGGGCGGGACTCCCTGGGAACTTCAAACCTTGGAGCCGCCAAGCACGCCCACCACGCGGGCAGACCCCGAGTCCCCGCACAAAGCGGATTGTTTGGGCCCTAGAAATTGTTAATTCTTCCTTCAATATAAAGAAAGCTTTGGGCTGACAAGGTTCCTGGTTCCTCTGACTTCTTTTAAGCCTGCCCGGCGTTTGGGGACTATTCCTATTTTCCCCAAGGACTGTAGAGTCCGCTTAAGGAAGCAGCCCAGCCTGACACAGCCCCAGCACCTGAGCTGCTGGGATCCTCCTGCTGGGGCTGGGACCCAGACAACTGAGCCAAGGGACAGCTGTCAGTAGCTTAGCTCACTTCCCCGCTCAAGGCAAGTTTTGGCTAAGAAATTTAAAATAAAAGAGGAAAAAGGATGTTTTCCTTTTATTTCCCCCTCTTTCCACAGATAGTAGTAACATCATCAGACAGTTTCTTAAAAATTAGTGGACTTTATCTGTTTACTAATCATGCCAACAGAGAGATCGCAAAGAATCTCCACAAAGCCCAGCTGTGCTCCCCAAAGTGACAGATTAAACAATAGACCACTGTGGGAGGCTGAGACAGGAAGATCACAAAGTCCAGCCTGGCCTGGGCAACTTAGAAAGACCCTATCTAAAGTAATAATAATAATAATAATAATAATAATAATAATAATAGCAAGGCTGGGGGTGTAGCTCATTGGAAAGGCTCTGAGTTAATTTCTACTGCTGCAAAAACTTAAAAATTAGGGCTGGAGGGATCTTTCAGTGGTTAGTGATTGCCTAGCAAGCTCAAGTCCCTGAGTTTAACTTCCAAGCACCACACATGCTGGGCTTGGTCATGCTCTCCTGTAATCCCAGCACTCTGGAGGCTGAGGTAGGAAGATTCCCTGAGTTTGAGGCCAGGCAGGGCTACATAGTGAATTCAGGACCAGTCTGAACAACAGAGAAAGACCCTGTCTGAATAAATGAACAAAAGCATTTATTGCTAGAGATACGTATAATCACTTGAATCTCCTCTATAGGCTTCAGGCCTGGGGAACCTTTTTTCTGCCAAGAGCTATTTGAGATTTATGATGTCATTAACCAACCATACAAAATTGTCCGCTTAACATTTGCTGTACTTCGTAAAACATTTAATTAACTCACCCCTGATGTGACAATGGGCTAGGCCAGGCCATTCCCACCCCCTAGCACCCTCTACAGAGTCTCCACGGATTGGGTTTTTAGATCATTTTATTAAATGTGAGTTCATGTAAACGGAGCAGCAGAGGAGCTAGGAGACCTTGCACAAGCTTCTGTAGCTGCGTCGCTCTCCCAGGCTTCAGGAGATTTGGATAAATGCACGCTATGAAATCACCTGGCGTGGGAAGAGAGTGGATGAGTTACATGACATGTCTTACCTGGCACGGGCCATGTACATCCTGGCAGTTTGCAATACAAAAGCCGTCATGTTGGGGTTAGGTATGTGTGGCATTCCTACATCTCCTGATGTCTGTGGCGCTGGACTCTCCCTGTAGGGGCAAATCCAGAACCGCCTGGAAAACACTTCATGCAGCTGCAAGTCTCTATCTGGGAGAACTGCACAGAGTGCCGGGCAAGCCCTGATCTCCTTCCTGGGTGTTCTAACTGCTGTCACTGCTGAATCTGCAGACAGCTGTCTCCGCAATCAGGACTCTTCTGTAAGAGCCACCTTCCCCCAAGGGCTCTGAGAGACTGTCCTTCTTACCCACTGTGCTGCCACCACCCCTTCTAGACAGTCTGTCACCTGTCAGTTGTTCTGTCTGTGCAAAGCTGAGATTGTGCCAAGTTAAAAACAAAAAAACTAGCCAGGTGGGCCAGGTGGCTCAGGCCTGTAATCTTAGCCTGTTGGGATGCTGAGGCAGGAGAATAACAAGTTTGAGCCCTGACTGAACAATGTAGTAACTTGGTGAGATCCTGTAAAAATAAATAAATAAATAAATAAATAAAAACAGAAAAAAGAGAAAAAGAGGGTGGGGCTTAGGGATAAGCTCAATGTGAAGACCCTGGGCTCAATCTCCAGAACCACAGAAAAAAAAGATAAAAGAAAAAGAAAACAAGGCGAAGAGAAAAAACTATGCCCTGCTGAAGTTCAGGTGGACTCCCCTTCACATTTAATTTTATACATAGTAATGGTGTCACCATCCTAACTACCAAATGACCTTCACCGAAATCAAAAGGAGAAAAAAAAATGTGGTATTTGTCTCTGCCTAGACATCTATCACGAAAATAACCAATATCTATTCCAATACTTCAGGCACAGGTGGAGAGAGCATCTCTCACTCTCCAAAATAAAATGTGTGACCTGCTTAGAATGGGAAGCGGCCCCTGGGAAGAGAAAAGTCTCTCCTCTCCCAAATATGATGCTGCATTTCTGCTCGGTAACCCCAAAGCTATCTCCAGAGATCACTCCAGTTGCCTTCAGAAAGGCACCAGAGAAAAGGAATTGTGCTGGGGGTGGTGGCACAGGCCTGTCATTCCCTCACCCTGGGAGGCCGAAGCAGGAGGATCACAAGTCAGAGCCCAGGCTGGGCAGCTTAGTGGCTTAGTGACAGCCTGTCTCACTCAAAACCAAAAAAAAAAAAAAAAAAAAAAAAGCCTGGTGTTACGTTTGGATCTGGGGTGTCCCCAAAGGCCTCATGTTCAGAGGCAATTCAATCCTGGGGGTTAAACCTCTGATTTTCCATGCTGTTAGGAGGCCTAGTGAGAAGAGCAAATCACTGGAACGGGGCCTGGAAAAATACACACCAGACCTGCCCTTCCTAGCACTCTGGGCTTCCTGCCGTGCGTGCCGTGAACTGCTTCCGTCAGGTGAGGCTGTCTCAGACCTTTCCACTATGGCTGGGTGCCCGTGAGTGGACTGGGACTTCTGAAACTGTGAGCTAAATAAACCTTTCCTCCTTTGATTTGTGGTTGCCAGGCAGTGTATCCCAATATCCCGAAAACATCACTAAAGAGGTTGGGACAGTTTGGTTGAAGGCCCTGAGTTGAATCCCCAGTACAAAAAAATAAAAATACCAACTGCTAAGGCAGGCAGATGATATTCCAGAAGTAGATCTTCATTACTTTTAATATTAAATTGATATACTTCCTCAAAAGGAAATCTTAAACTTATATGTTAACCTTCCATAATCTTAATAGATATTTGTTGATGCCGAAACCATCCAATTAATTTAAGCCTTATTAAACTAAAACGCATCCTCCATTGACTGTGTTGTAAATACTTATTTACAGGGGTCTTAAAACACGGTGACTTATCTGACCCATTCCAGCTTTGCTAGCTGAAAGATTATAAGCTGTTCCAGCTGGATGGGCTGATACATGATTGTAATTCCAACACTCTGGGAGGCTGAGGCAGCAGGATCACAATATCAAACTCTAAACTAACAATGGGCTAAGGATGTAGCTTTGTGTGAAGGCCCTGTGTGTGTGTGTGTGTGTGTGTGTGTGTGTGTGTGTGTGTGTGTGTGTGTGTGTTTGGGGTCAATCCTCAATCCTCAAAACACACACACACACACACACACATACAGAGCAGTATAGATAAGCTAACATCTGAGTCCGACTGCCTTGCCCCTGCTGTAAGCAATACCTCTACCTACACAACTAAAGCTATAGTAGAAACATTAAGGCCTCAGAGCGGAACTTCTCTGGATACAACAACCGAGCAAACTCGTCTGATGAGCTCCAGAACCTTGGGGACCCTCTGGAGCCAAGGTCATCTCCAACAAAGCCAGCAATCAACCTAGTCAGGAAATCCCTAATTGAAATTCTACTGTGTGCTTAGCGGAACTTTGTCCCACAGAAGACACGATCCTCTTTTCCTACTCATTTTATTCTTTAAGTTCTGTTAACTTTGCTACTCACATTTGAGATGCTATATTCTGTCTCCTATTTATTTACTTCCCCAAACCATTCTTTTTATTAATACGTGTCATGATACATTATAATTATATTCATCTTCAGATTAGTGCATGCACGGGGCATCTTTTGCTCCCTTCTTCTGCCCACTTACCTCCTCTATCGTCCCTAGATCCCCTTCCCCTCTCCCTGTTTTCTACCATCTCTCTTCTATTTTGCTCTTTTAGTTACTTATACTGTGAGTTTCTCGTAGAAGAGAAACCACATTATATTCAACATTTTCTGGAGACACTGTATTCTCTAAGACATCTAAGCAGCCATTTACATGGAAGCTATTTACTTATTTGTGGTACTTGAAATTGAACTCAAGTCTTTCACACTGTGCTACCCTCTCAACACATTTGTATGTTTGAATTTGAGATGCTGAGTCAGTGAGTTGTGCAGACTGGCCTTGAATTTGGGATCCTCCTGCATCAGCCTCACACACTGTTTGGATGACAGGCCTGTGCCACTAGGCCCAGATATGTGGAAGCATTTAAATGCACATATCAATAATTTATTTGTGGGCATATGAGGAGGTGGGAGAACCCAACACCTCCACTGGATATTTTAACTGATGTGGAGAAAAATCAATTCCCGGGAAGGATCTGACTCTACCACATTTCTCCTCCTGGGGAGGTTTCGGAAGGACATAATGGTCTGTGAGAGCGACTGTGGCACTAACAGATGCAATTAAACAAACCTCAGACAAAACAAACAAGAAAATGGCAGCCTAGTGCTTAAGGATCGCTTCGTTTCTTATTACCACCAGCAGCCTGTCCCTTGGGCACTGTGGTTGGTATTTCTTCCCTGTCACCTGAGAATGTGTCACATTTTGCTCCAACATCTGGGGCCTTCGGTAAATGAGGGCATCGGTGAGCCCAGAGCTGAGGACAGGGAAGGGGCCTCTTGATCTCCAAGTGGGTCCCAGGGTCCACAGCTCTGTTCTTATCTCCTAGGGATAAGAACAGAAATACATGAACAAGGCTAAGCAAATGCACAAGAGGGACCTCAGAAGAACCTGGAAAAGTAGTAGGTCCGATTTTGAAACTTTCTCCTTACCTTAATATTAAGCCCTTAGTCTCCTTCCAGTTTGGAAAGTAACTCTCCTGGTGCTAACTCTTCTCCTACTGAAGGCAATATCCCCTCTAGTCAGGCACTTTCCAAAGATAAAAAACGTTCCAGTCCAGCCTGGGGGAAGCAATACAAGATTCTTGTCAATTCGGTGTTCACGATTGGGAAGAAAGTTGTTCGTTCAGTGCGCTTTCTCTTTGACAGAATGTATAGTTTGCTGATTCGCAAAGCAAGAGAAAACAGTAAACTATTAACATGCAAGCAATTCAGATTTTTTTTTTTGATGATTCAAGGGAACATGGAGATCTTCTGGCTCCCTCATATTCAAAGTGTTTGTTTTGGATTGATGGCATTCGTGTCACCTGAGAGACTGTTGGAACCAGAGTCCAGACTCCAGCTCAGACTCCCTCAGCCTGAAGGCTCCTGAGTGATGGGAGCAAGCCATAAACTTTCAAGAAGCCTTGCTGTTGAGGGTGGTAATACATGCCTCTAATCCCAACATTAAAGAGGCTGAGGCAGGAGGACGTCAAGTTCAAGACCAACCTTGGCAAGTTACTCAGATCCTGTCTCAAGAAAGCCAAAAGAGGAGGAGGAATAAAAAGAGACGGTGGCCATAGCCACTCTGCTAGTACCACAGGCTGATCAGTGACTAGCCTGAACAGGCCTGATTGTCAGTAGACAATTTACATCAGTAACAGCCAGACAAGGTATCTTATTTTATATTTCAGCCCTCAGCATGAATCATTAATTCACTCAGGCTGGCTTGAATGGATTAACCCAATTCACAAACAGACAAAGATTGAGGCCCTAGCAACAGAAGAACCAGAATTTCTGCCACCACATGTGAATTTGTGGTATCTGAAGGTTTAAGGCACCAGTATGAGGTCAGCCACATTCAACCAGTCTGTAACCATCCACCCTGCTCAGTCAACTAAACTATGCACACTTTTACACTTTAGAAAGTTTTGCACATAATTCATCATAGTGCATTATGACATAAGTGGGCTTCAGACTGCAGATTTTGAGCGAACAAGCAAGAGAGAGAGAGAGAGAGAGGTAGGTAATAGTGCTAGCTAGTGTGTGGTACTGAGGGTCACACCCAGGTTCTTCACATTGAACTACATTTCTAGCCCATTTTTATTTTTTATTTCAAGCTAAGTAGCACCATGTCGCTAAGTTACCTAGACTGTGCTCAACTCGTGATCCTCCTACTTCAGCCTGCCAGTGTTGGGGTGACGGGCCCCAAGGCTTCAGAATTGAAGTGACCCAAACCAGAACTCCTTAATCTTCTTTAAAGGAGGGAAAATACTGATGAGATCCTTTACGTAGATCGTCTGCAGTAACATGCAGCCGACCTCTGACTCCTCACCGGTCCGGGGGCAACGCGGTTCCACGGCTCTACCCACGGAGCTTTGCTTCTCACTCCCACCTTCTGACCTGTAGGACCGAAGACCTGGCGGGCGCTGCGCTGCCTCGCGGGCCCTGCAGGTGGCAGCACTGAGAACAGTGATGACGGTTCAGGCTCCTTCTCAGGCTGGCCAGGACTAGGCAAGCGCAGGAGACTAAGTGGCTGTGGCATTGACAGGAAGCTCTGCTGGCCGTCCAAACGGACATGCAGGGGAGGGGGCGGAGCTGGGGCTAAAGTAGAAGGTGGGGGGGGGGGGGACCCTGGGGCCAGGCGGGAGGTGGCTGGCCGGGCTCTCCTCTTGACCACCACCGCAGAGCTCAGCCCTGCTGTGGCCAGGGTGTGAGGGGCCTCTAGGAGTCTCCACCACAGCTCGCTAAGAAAGAACGTGGCGGGGGCACAAGCAAGGGACGCAGGACCTGGTGGAAAGACCCAGGCTGTCTCTGCCCAATGCCAGCGGCCTGCCCCTGAAGCACGCCCCCAAGACCCAGTACACGGAAGAGACAGCCTGCTCATCCCCACGGCTCAGGCCGCTCCATTGTAAACCTCCTGCAGCTTTTCTCTACCTCCCCGTCCCCCGATTCCAGCCCCTGCCTCAACTTCTCGCCCCATCCTTCCTCGTCCTACCCTGTACAAGCCCCTCACTGACCTCAGCCAGAGAGATGCTCTGTGATTCTTCCTCCACCAAAAGCCTGTTTCTCGGTGGAGGTGGTGTGTCTGCCTTTTTTCTCCCCTTTTCCTACCAGGGTCAACCCCAAATAGATGAAATGGAGTGGCCCTGAGGTGACCTTTACTGCATAACAGCCCACCCCCAGACACGGTGGCAGAGAGACACCGATTTATGCTCACATCTTGGGAGTATTTTTATCTTACACATTTATTTTGTAGTACTGAGAATTAAACTCGGAGCCTTTGTACTGAGCTACATCTCCAGCGCTTTCTGAATTTCTTTTAGTGAGGCAGAGTCTCACTGGGCAGTCCAGGCTGGACTCAGTCTCACATCGTTCTGCCTTGGCCTCCCAGAATGCTGTGACAAGCATGGACCATGGCTGGCTTGTGTTGGGGAGGCCGACAGGGCTCAAGGACATAGCCTGCCTCTCCTCAGGATGTCTGCAGTCTCCCTGATGGGAGCGCTATGGGCCAGGACCAACTGCAAAATTGTCTCTGTCTCTGTCTTTGTCTCTTATCTCTTACCCTCCCTCAGCCATCCCCCCCCTCACTCCATCCTTCCTTCTTTGGCCTCATATGTACCCCACTGAAATGAGCAATATTCATGATGCCATCATCAGCTAGCAGGGCTCCTTGCTTCTAGTAATAACAAAAATTAAAACTAAGCATAAGTTCACAGGAAAACATCTTTAACTAGAAAGTCAAAGAAAACGCTAAGGGGCTGTAGCCTGCGGAGGGACAGAGGTCAGGCTGCCCTCAATAAAGGGGAGTAAGAAAAATGGAAAAGGCCAGGCCTGATGGTACAGGCCCATAATCTGAGCCCTCTGGGAGGCTGAGGGAGGACAGTTACAAGTTCAAACTTAGCCTGGGTAACTTACTGACTTAGTGAGACTGTCTCAAAATTAAAAATAAAAACGGGCAAGCGCTGTAGATCATTGTGAAGGCCCTGGGCTCATCCCCAGTGCCATCACAAAAAGGAAGGAAAAAGATGAAAGAGAGAAAAAAGAGAAAGAAAAAAGAGAGAAAGACTCCAGTTTCAGCAACTGTGGGGCTCACCAGGGTAGGGGGGGGATCTGACTAGCCCACCCACAAAGGCAGGGTGGCTTCAGGATGAGCTGGGGGCCTGGGGCCAGGTGACTGTTTCCTCAGCCTTGGTGTCACAGCTCCGGGACCTGCCTGGCTGAGGACTGACCTATTCCCGCGGAAGGACTGCTTCTGTCTGTGGGGTGTCAGTGAAGTGACAAGAGCTCTGCCATTTTTGATTTTCCCCCTTCACCTCCCCTGTGGAGCTGCCTTGTGACCCGGTGACTCACTGTCTGCTGACACCCTGCTCAGGACTGCTATCTGACATCTCCCCAGAATCAGGCACAACGTATGGATTAAATTTTAAACCACTGCCAGATGATTGTCATTGTTATTTGATTCTGTAATCTACTGCTACTTATTCTGCTTTGGAAGTCCCCCACCTTACACTCCTTCCCTTTTGTTCTCGTGACCCTTTCCATTCTTGTGGTTTTTGCCTTTACAAATTCCACCCAAGCCCCTCTTCAGCACTGAGAATTCCTTGAGGCCTGAGCCTCTTCTCAGCTCCCCGCTAATAAAGGACTGCCAATTTCTCCTCAACAAATGGTGGCTTCTCCTGTGGGATGTTTTCTTGGGTATAACATCAGTCATGGGAGCCCCTCTTCCTGCAACTTGAGTAATCAGAGGTCTAGCAAGACGGTGGGACTGTTGGGTTCAGCTGAGTGTCCCTGTAAATCTCTATCTCAATGTCCCCAGTCTTGGGGGGCGGGGGGCTAGATCATGTATCTTCAGGGCTAATCGTCCTTGCCTGGCAGCTTCCAGACAGAGGATTCCTAAGTGACCCCCACATGCTGTGCAGAGGGGAAAAGGATCTGGCCCAAGCTTTACAGAGGCTGGAAAGTGAAAGTCAGAGGGGTGTGTGTGTGTGTGTGTGTGTGTGCGCGCACGAGCGCGCGCATGTGATGCATGGACGGTATGGGGGATTGCGCCCAGGGCCTCCTAACTGAGTGGTATCCTAAATTTCTTTTCTGTATTTATTTTGAGACAGAGTCTCACTAAGTTCCTAAATTTCCCAGACTGAGCTTGAATTCAAGAGCCTCACAGAGTCCCGGGATTAGAGGCCTATGCCACTGAGCCTGACTAAAGTCAGGGTTTGTTCTGCTTTTAGCTACATATTAGGCATCTGTATGAAAAATCATGATCTGCAGCAAAAAAGGGCATTTAGTTATTTTAGTAGAGGATCGAGCCCAGGGCCCTGAGCTCCGAGCTATACCCCAAACCTCCTCTTCATTATTTATTTGAGACAGAGTCTTGCTAAGTCATTACATTCCCCAGCTGGGTTTGAACTTGCTCCCTCTTCAGCCTCCCAGAGTGCTGGGATTACAAGCCTACACCTCTGTGCTACTGGGCCTACCTGGAAAAAAATGGCTTTTAAACCCTGATTGTTCCAGAAGAAAACACAGGCCAGGGATTCTGTCAGTTGCCATCCTTAAGGTGGCCTCTGATGAGTCATGACTGTATCACTAGGATGAATACGGAGCTTTTCCCAACCCTTCTCATAATCCCCTCTAATAGCCACTCCCAACTCCCCCACTTTCCTGATAAGAATTTCAATGCCTGCATCTTTGGAGAGGAGCAGTTGTTTAGATAGGAGACCTGCCTGATCCTAACAGTCTCAGCGGGATACCCCCTTAGGCTGAGGACCCCTGTGCCACCCTGCTGCCTTCCTAGAAGCTAGTAAACAAATCAGTCCTGGCTCTAGACCCGCAGGAGCCTGACATCTTATTGCTAGACAACATGCCACCCCCTTCAGAACCGCCTCTCTGTTTCCAGCCTTTGTACCCAGGAGTGAGAGGCGCCACAGGATCATAGCCTGGGGCTTTTTTTTTTTTAGATGTGGGGAGAGATACTAGGGGTGGAGCCCAGGGCCTTCACGTGGAGCTACCTTCCCAGACTACTTTTTATTTTTGGTTTTAAGACAGGGTCTTGCTAAGTTGCCCATGCTGGGCTCAAACTTGGGACCTCCTGCCTCAGCCTTCCAGAGTGCTGGGATCACACACCTGCACCTCAGGGCTCTGTGGGGCTTTCTTACGCTGAGTAGTCATTCTCCTTTGGAGGGAAGAAAGACCTTAAAATTTGTGCCCCCCAAATGGCACAGGCCTTAAGGGATTCTGGTCCTGTGGGTGGGGCTTTACCTAATACCCAGGACGGCACCAAATGCACTCACTGCCGACCCAGCTGGACCCACCCTCTAGGGTCCACAGGGGTTGCCCACTTCGTCCTTGCTTCTGAAGGACAGTTCTGACGAGCCCACTCCTTCCACCAGGAGGGGAGTGCAGCCTCTCAGAAGCTGGCAGGGAGAGGATCAGGCCTCCTTCTCCTACTGGTTCTTTCTTTACATGTCCAGAACATGTTTCTCTTACAGGACCCCAGGTGTGCCCTGGCTCTCCAGCCTTTGAGATGCCCACCATGTATTTGGGGTGGTCGGATGGCTGGATACAGGAGTATATGTAAATGTCTTGGGGTGCTGGGGTACCATGGAGAGCCAGAGAACACACCCAGGGTCACAGCCGCCGGAGGGCTACAGCCTTGGTGATGTGACAGGGACGGGGAGGGCACTTGTTGTGGGAGGAATGGAGGCATCTTGGTGAGGAGTGGCAGGAAGGTCCCTGAGGACACCTGGCTGCAAACACCACACTGAGCTCTGGGGTTTGCTCCATCCTTCATGTGCTTTTGGCTCACAGCTTTTGAACAGCCATACCCAGGTCATGGGCCCAGTTTTTTCCTCAAATTTCCTCCTTGGGCAAAATAAATAAATAAATAAATAAAAATAAAAAGAAACCCCTTATTCCCCACATCTTCTGGGATGAGCTAAGAGAAAGCAAGAGGTAGCTTCTGGCTTTTACCAGCATTACTGTTTTGAGAGAGAAAACATTCGCTGATATTCATGGGACACAGAGGCTTGATGATTTTGATTTTTTATTACTATTATTATTGAAAATATTTTTCTGTCTTTTTTTTGGTGGTTCTGGGGATTGAGCCAAGGGCCTGCACACTGAATCAGATCCCCATCACTTATTTCTATTTTTGATTTTGAGACAGTCTTTGTTTGCTGGGACAGAATACCCAGCATCTACAACTTATGGGAAGAAAGATTTATCTTAGTCACTTTCTTGTCACTGTGACTCAATACCTAACATACTCAATTCAGGGAGGAAAGATTTATTTTAGCTCACAGCTCCAGTAGGTCTCAGTCCATTCACAGGTGGGTCGCTGGAAATGGTGGAACTACATGGGGGCCACAGTAAGGGCCAGAGCCGGAGCTGGTGCTCTGGAGACAGAGATCCTCACAACATGTTGGAACAGAGCCAAGTCTCAAAGGAGAGGTGAGACTGCCCCAAACCCAACCAGGTCAAGCCCCAGGCATCCGTCCCTACCTGCTAAGTCCCACCTCCCAACAGTACACAGTATCCATAAATGCATGAGGCTTTTGGGGGACACTCCAGATCCAGACCACAACAGGTTTATTTTAGCTCACAGGTTTCAGCTTTTGGTGGGCAAAAATTATGGGCTTTGCCCACACAAAGAGAGAAAGGAGATTGGAGGACTTGAACAGTCCATCATTGTCTCTTACTACTGCTTAACTCACTGCTGTCATAAATGCTGCATAAGTCTCTGGATGGCAGCTCCAACCCCAAGGCCCAGCTTGAGATAAGAAAGAGCTAAAAATTCATACAAAGAGTCTCCCTAGATAGGCAGATTATATCCCTGGTAAAGACACCCCCCCACACACACGCACATACACACTGTCCTCACAGTGAGGCACTTTTATCTATCTCTTACAATAAATCCAACTTTAATCTATAAATGATCCCAACAATGTGTGGTAGCCTTCTGGCTCCAACCCAATTTCTACTCATATTTTCATACCAGTTAAGAAAAAGAACTGACCAACAGCAAGTATAGGTAAGACCACCCACAGATGCAACACGAGCATGTATTTTTTCAAATCACATTCCAGCAATCTGTCCTTTCTGTGTCAAGCCCTAGTGATCCACTCCTTCTAACCAGTCCCCACTAAATAACACAGCAAATCTATGGATATTCTATAACATCCAAATACATGAGGGTTTGGGGGGGACATTCCACATCTGAATCACAACATTCTGTCTCTGCCCCCAAAAGGCTCATGCCTATCTCATTATGCAAATTTAAGTCTTTCTCTAGGAGTTGCCAAAGTTTTTAGCACTGCTAAAGAGTTCAAGTCCAAACTCTCCTCTGAGAGTCAATGCAAATTCTTAGCTGCGAAAATCATTTAAAAAATAAAAAATTAAACACTTATAAGATTGTATGTCACAGGGTAAACATTTCCATTCCAAAATAAGGGGTAGGAAGATAGAAGTGAAAAACCACCAAGGCAAATACTAAATCCTATAGCTCCATGTCCAGCCCCTAGCATAAACTGTGGAGAAATGTGAGCTCCAAAGGCCTTAGGTGGCTCCATAACTATGGCATTGCCTCTAGCTACAACCTCCACAGCTTCTATTTTGGGCTGACTTTGCTTGTAGCCTGTGGCCTTCCTCTACAGATAATCCATGTTCCTAGCTTTTCGAAATTTCTGGGGTCACCACAGTATCTTAGACTTCTTCACAATTTCAGACACTTTAAGGACACACTTCCTGATCCCAGCTCTTTTTCCGAAATCTGGTTGGAAGCTTGCATTCTGTATTCCTGTGAAATCAGCACCACATGGGTGACACCGAAGTCTTTCATAGCTCAAGCAATCTTTTCTGGCCTCCTTGGCAATGGCTAACAGCCTCCAAGTGCCCAGATGGAGCAACTGTAGATGAATGAACTCTGGCAAACACTTCCCTCTTTGACCCTACATGGTGCCCTAGGGTACTCTTCTCAGAGAAAATGTCTTTTTCCTTTGTGCTTTTGTAAAAGATAAAGTCTTGATGATTCCTGAAATGCCCCTGAAGGCATCTTTCCATAGTCTGGATTCCAAGTACTTGGCTTCTTTTGAAAGCTAATCTCTTTAGTGACCTTGCTAATCTCTTTTGTCCCATTTTCATAGTCTCTTTCATTCTTGCAAAATTATAAAGTACTTACATCATTTTCCTTTGACAGTTTTTCCTGCTTTTCAATGTAGAGCTGGCTAAAAGCCACAGACAGAACCCATGTGACAGCCTGAACACTGGACTGTGTTGAAATTTTCTCCTTCAGATGAATTACTCCATCATATAATCTGAGTCTCAGGACAGGGGCAAAATACTTATCTACTTTTTTGCCAGAGTATAACACACGTGGTTTCTAAACCAAATGTTTATAGAGTCCTCTTTCTCATATAAAACCAATTTACACTCCTTTTACATTCTGGTCTAAGCTTGAACTCGAGGGTCCCAGCAAGCTTGACTCACAGTCTTCTAAGGCTTCTTTAGCTGGTATCTTCAGAGCTTTCCAAAGTCCTCCAGTGAACCACTTCCACAGGCTTCTCAGGTTAAGTCACAGCAATGACCCTGCTTCTGGAACCAATTTCTGCCTTGATTGCTTTTTGGTTGTTGTTGTTGTTGTTGCTAGGACAGAATACCTGACATCTCCAACTTAAAGGAGGAAAGGTTTATTTTAGATCATACATTCAGAAGGTCTCAGTCCACTCATGGGCAGTTGGCAAAGGTGGAAGCACATGGTGGAGGCTTAGCCAAAGAGAAGCTATTCACAGGAAACTGAGAAAACAAGGAAGGGCAGAGCTAGCATATATCCTTCCAGGTTATGTCCCAGTAATCTGCCCTTTCTGGATCAAGCCTCAGTTATCCACCTCTTCCTTCCAGCCCCACCTCACATGAATATCTGAATGCATGAGGCTTTTAGGGGACATTCCAAATCCAAACCAAAACAGTTAGATTCTTGTTAAGTTGCTAACTTACAATCCTTTTGCCTCAGCCTTCCAGAGTGCTGGGGTTATAGGTCAGTGCTATCAGCCCAGTTTGCTAGCTAATTTGCTGAATTTTTCAGGCTAGGCTCAAATTTATGATCCTCCTGCCTCAGCCTCCCATAGTGCTGGATTTACCAGCCTATACCACTGCACCTGACTTATAACTTCCAATGTTTGGAGTCTGTGTCTCTCTAAATAATAACAAGCCAGCAACTTTCCTTAGAAGTACCCCCAGATGTATGTACTAATTTCCCCACCCCTACCCTATGTTCTCCAAAGCAAAGATTTTCAGATATTTTATTTTGCTGACTCTGGGGAGACGACATCCAGATTATAAATGCACCATCTGGCAACCAAGTAAGGTAAGTCAGAGAAACTGCTTGTTTCCACTGTGGCCACCCAGGATATATGCTTGGACATATACAACAGATACTGCCCAGCAGGGAGGGAAAGCTGTGCCCTTGCCACTGCTGGTCTCAGCCTCAGAGCCTGAGACCTGGAACCCTGTGTCATGGCCTGAGGGAGAATAAGGTCTCAGCCCTGGTCAGCCTGGTGAGGGCAGGAGGCAAGTGAGAGCCATCATAGGGCCGCTCAGAGGGCAGAAGAGGGCCAGCACTGGGAAGCAAGAATGTGACCAGCAATGAGATGACACAGACTGTGATTCTGTACTTACAGTACAGGAGCCTAGGGCAGTCAAGTAAAGGAATCTGCATTTTTTCTCAAGAGCTCAGGTAAACCTAGACATTTATTGTGTGAGTGTTAAGGTTTAGATCTAAAATGTCCCCAAAGTCTCCTGTGTGTGGAAGGTGACCAGATCACTGGGGTGCTGTGCTCATCAGTGAATTCATTCATGGGTGAGGTCATGGCTGACTGTGCTGTTAGGAAGTGGAACCTGGTTGTCAGTGGGTCACTGCAGGTGGGACCCTGGAAGGGTGTGTTCTTGTCCCGAGCTCCTCCCTTCTCTGTGCTTCCTGGACACCACAGTGTGAACAACCTTCCTCTATGTCAAGCCCTTCTGCCATTTCTGGTTAACTGTGCATGAACTGAGACCTCAGAAACACTGAGCTAAAAATCAATCTTTTCTCTTTTAGTTTGTGGATGTTAAGTATGGTGACCCAGCAACAGAACAGTGATTAAAGCACAGGTTGAAGATTTTGGGTCTTGAGGTTAGACAGAGAAGGGAACAGCCAGGTACATTCATGTGCAGAGCTGTTGTGCCCAGATTGCGAAGCCCCAAGGAAGACCCCAAGAGCTGATACCGATGCAAGCGCACGAGAGTCTTTATTGTAAGCTCGAACCTGAGCTTTCCCACTCCAGTGCAGTGGAGACAAAGGGAGGAGCCCTGAGCACAATCCACACTCGAATTTTATAGGGAAAAGCCACAAGATTGTAACAGAAACCATTGAAGTTATTTATCACAAAACTAATTATCACACAGGAAGGGTCGGGGGAACATCTCTATCAGTTAAAGTTGACTGACTCTTTGTATCCCAAGAGACTGCATATCTGGTGATGTTTTCCAAAACCCAGGGCCCAGGTTTAGCCTTGAGCAACATACCTTTTCCCACTTCATAATTGTTAAACAGCTACCTAGCTTCGGGGAAACTGAAACCCAGACCTTTCCCAGAACCTGAGACTTTAGGCCTGCTACTTGAAAGAGGAGTTTAAGGCCTGTCATGGAGTCTCCATGGCTTGGATCTTTCAGAGCCACCTCGCCAAGCCTCAAATACCTTCTCTTCTGCCATAGCCTTAATAACTGCACAGGCTAGTAACAACAGGATCAGATCAGCTGCAGTGGGCAGAATTCCCAACAGTTAAGAACAGCGAGACCCTTATTATTGCTCTGATATACTAGGCTTTTGAAGAGAGTGGTCGTGGGATGGGTGGCCTCAGCATCAAAAGAGAGCAGGGGCCAAGCATGATGGTACACACCTATCATCTCAGTACTCTGGGGGGGCAGAAGCAGGAGAATCACAAATTTGAGCCCAGTTTAGGTGATTTAGTGAGACTCTATCACAAAATCAAAATAAAATAAACTACATGAAAAAAATAAACAAGCCAGGGATGTAACTCAGTGCAAAGCCCATGGGTTCAGCCCCCAGAACCCCCCAAAATGAAAGAAGACAGAGGTCTGAGTACACAGTCATTGTCCTCATTTGCTCTCTATGGCCAACGAACCAGCCCTGACCTCATCTTCCCGTTCCGTGTGTGCTGTGCTATGTGTTACTGTTAGGTGGACAGATCTTTCCCATCTGGGTAACCTAAGTAAGCACCAAAACAGGCAGCGTGGTGAAGCGGGCGGTGGAAGTCTGTGTCAATCCTGTTGTCTGTCCATGGAAGCAGTAGCAGAGGAGCCATGGCACCCTTCCTGGGAACTGCAGGGGTGGCACTGTGTGAGGACCAGTCCAACATGTCTTCCTGTGGCCGAGGGAAAAGTCTGCCACCTGAGCAGCCCCACAAAATGGCCCATAATTTCCCAGATGCAGCTGCCTTGGTGATGTCAAGAAACCCGGGGTCATTGCTTTCATGGATTGCCTCTACTGATTTTGTGTATGGTGAAAATATACTGCAGACACATTCAGTAGCCATTACAGGCAAATTGTCAGTTAATGAATTGTATCAACAGACAGGACCTTACAACTAACCCAAGTGGGACTTAGCCCTCGTCTCAGGGACTGAGGGATCTTGGAAAGACAGGCTGAAAGTTTAGAATCCAAGTTGACACATGAACAGGGACAGGGGGATTCCTGGGTCCTATAGACGTGTACCAAGGACAGAAGTATGCCCAAATGGATGTGTCAAGTAAGGAAAGGATCACGTATCTCCATTAGGAGAGCAATCTTGTCATCGGAAAAACTGCCCAACAGCTCATTCTGGGATGTCGTCAATAAAGCATGCAAACCTGCCATTTTTCTGAACTTTAAAATATTTGCCAATATGTCCCCTTATTTCAAAACACCAGCAAAGAAACAAAACCAAATCAAACAGGCATCAATTTAGATGAACTAACTTGTCCCACATTTTAAAGCCAGATTATCAGCTGGGTGTAGTGGTGTGTACCTCTTGTCCCAACACTCAGGAGGCTGGGAGGATCCCAAGTGTGAGACCAGCCTGAAATACACAGTGAATTCAAAGTCAGCCTAGACTAAGGGTGAGACTGTCTCAACAATCCAAACTGAATTAAACCAAATGAAAGCAAACCAAACCCCCAAAATGAGGCTGCTGCTTCTAGGAGTTTGGAAACAAGACCTTGACCTTGGTTTCCTGTCAATGAATGTGATATTTTATGTGAGATTTTGGTTTTGGTTTCTCAAAAGAAAAAAAAAAAAGAGCTAATGTGCATTTGCATGAATGCATGCATGTGTGCATGTATTTGTGTGTGCATGCCCACACACACACACACACACACACACACACACACACACACACCTGCCTGTCTTTTGACAAAACTACTCAGAAGGTTTGAGAGCTCAAATCTACTTATTTATCTTCTGTGGTACGGGACTGAACCCAGAGCCTTCATGCTGACCTACATCCCAGCCTATTTTTTACTTTTGATTTTGAGACTGGGTTCTCGAGATACTAAGCTGTCCAGGCTGGGCTGAAGCTTGCTATCCTCCTGCCTCAGCCTCCCAGCGTGCTGGGATTGCAAGTGCGAGCACCACAGCCTGTGTGGAAACTCCCATCCAATGCCGTCCCATCCAGCAGAGGCTGGAGCTGGAATCATCCCTTTCTAGCAAACGCGTGAGATATGCACTATCGCCAGAAGTAAGGCTTCAGCTATTATTATCATGGGCATAAGCCACAGTCAAAAAAGAAAATGTTATCTCTAATGGGAAAAAGCCTTTCTTTTTTGCCAAACGTGAAAATTGTGATTTTGACAGTTTGGCAGGAGAATATATATATATATATATATTGACAGAAATGAAATATGGCTGCAGGCAATGAATCCAGAGCCAGTGTCCCAAATGTATTTGAGTTTTGGTTTTAAGGAGATCATTTAAGGATGGCCACATAATAAAAGAGCACTTTCCTTACACAATATACGGGAACTAGAGGAGCCCTTCCAACTCTTTCTGGCCCACGCTGCAGAGTCCTCTCGATACTGATGCATGGAGGGCTCCTCTCCAAGTCCGCAGGGTCCACAGGGCCCAGGCTGCTGCTTGGACTGCCTACCCTGAGCTCTAGGCTATGCTTTGGTCTCTCTGCTCTTGATTCCCGTCACAGGCTGAGTCTCCAGGCTGTTTGCCTCTTGGCTACAAGACAGCTGCTTGTAGCGGTGAGTATCCATGCGCTTCTTATTCATACGGCTGGGAAGAGGGCAAAAGAAGGACAGGCAGAGTCTCCCCCAACCTGGGCTGCCGACGTTTTTGTTTGTATGACTGGGGTTGACAAACCCATGCCCTCTCCTCGATAGTCACAGATGCCAGAGAAAGACCATGGCTATCCACCACTCGGGCCTCCCCTGGAGCTGGGGGCAAAGCAGGTCACCTGGGGGCTCTGCCGGGACATCAGGTGGGCAGTCTGTGACCTCTGCAGGACTGTCCTAATTAATACTTCCTGTTTATGCAGCCACCATGATTTGGGTTCAGGAAACAATTAAGACTTTTAGATATTAACAAATGTGCCTGAGACCTGTAGGGGCTCTGCGGGTAAAGCCCCTGCCCTGGGCCCCATTGCTCTCCTCTTCTCTCTGGCAAGAAGGCTCTAGGGCTGTGCTCTAATATTTTCACTTGTAAATATTTATCAGCAGCAGCCGGTCCGGTGACAGTTGTCTGCGATTCCGGTGCTCTGGGAGGCTGGGGCACTGTGTCATGCCCACTGCCTTCTACAGGCCAATGTGAGATGCAGGGACAGCCGAGGCTCAAGGGGTGGGGAAAAAAAATCCATTTTTAATAGGAAGCGCCACCTGGCCTGGTGACACAGATTTGTAATCCCAGTACTCTAGAAGGCTGAGGCAGGAGGATCTCAAGTTCAAGCCCAGCCTGGATAACTTAATGACTTAGTGAATCCTGTCTCAAAATAAAACATGAAAAAAGGCTGGGAATGTAACTCAGTGTGAAGACTCTGGGCTGGATCCTCAGTTCTGCACTCACATGTGAGCACATACGCATACACATACATACGCATTTGGCTCAAAACCCCGAAGAACTGGTGGTCTCAATTAATCAACTCAGAGAACCCAGTCACGCCCCTCACCAAACTGTACAGAAGTCACTTGTCCATGTAGCCAATGCTGAACAAACGAGTGTCTTGTGAGCGGAGCCAGGCCTTACCTGCCTTTGGGTTCCAGGGCCTGGGATCCAATAAACACTCTCCACCCCTACTGGGTAGGAAAATCTCTCAGGTGGATGGAATTTAATAAACACAGACAGGGAAGCAAAAAAAGCCAGGAACTGCCCACGTGGTCAGAAGTTGTCTAGTTTGGTATGTGATAGAACGCAGAAAGCACAAGTGTGTGAACTTCTACTGGAGACAGAGGAGTTGGACTGAGCTCTTGGGAAGTAGGGACCAGGAGAAGGTTTTGAGAGAATGACTGATGTGTTTGTGCCTTTGGGGTCGTTTGAGTAACTGATGGCTCGGTGGAAGAGTCAGAATAACCCATCTTCCATAATGAAAGCAAAAGCTAGAGAATGCACAGGGCCCCTGACCTCATAGTCAGTTGTCAGAAGCATTAAACTCCTGGTCCATCCCCATGGCTTCAGAATGACCTAAGTCATCTTGGTTATTCACAATCATCCAGCTATTTTTTTTTTTTGGGGGGGGGGGTGGATTTTGGCAGCTTCTCTTAGAAGGTGTACTAGTTAGGGTTCTCTAGGAAAACAAAAATAATAGAAAATATATATGTAAAATTATGGAAGTGGGTTTATTAGGCTATTTTACAAAACTAGTTGAGAGAGTCCAAATCACTATGAGACTGGAGAAGGAAGTGTCCACACTGGCCATCGGTGTGTGGAAGGCAGAGGATCTGAACAGCTCAGATGAGAAGATGGAGGCCCCAGAACAAGTGGACTGAGGATGCAGCACCAGTCTAAGGGCTAAGACCTGGACGCCACTGTAGGACAGCTGGAGCCGGAGACCGAAAGCCAGAGGCAATGGTGAATCCGGAGCTCTTTTAGACAAAGCAAACACTTATTCTTTCTCTCTCTTCATTCTGTCTAGGCTACAAGTCTATAAGCTGCTGCCACCCACATCTAGGAGGTCCTCCCTTCCACTTGCTGACTGACATGTCACACCCAGAAATGAGCCTTCATGATCTTCTGGACATTTCCTCACGCAGTCAGGTTAATGAAAAGCTACTAATGGTCACCACAAGCAAGCTCTCACCAGCAAAGATGTTCCAGTGAGAACAAGCCTCTGGCTAAATATGGCTGTACAAACGAGTGATATTCACACACAGCACGAAAATGTCATGGGATCCATTGGTGTAAGCTGAAGACAAGCAGCTTGCTTGAAGGTTTTCCTCAGAGCACAGGCCACAGTGCTCTAACAGTCAGTCTGGACAAACCCCAGTCACATGTACCCTGCAATCCCTTCAGATCTTAGGCAAATCCAAGACTAAGTATAAATCCATGGATGACCAGGACTAAGGGTGAATTCTCGAGGGGATTTGGTAGAGTTTTGAGCTCTGTGTTTACCATACAATTGTGCCTTTATCAGAGTCTTTCATGTGTCAGCCAATCATACCTTGTTGGGTGGTTTTGATAAGTAAGTAGCTCACCTTAGGGAATATAAAGAAATAGATTCTTCACTTATAACTCTATGTTGAAATATTTTAGAATTGGTAGGCTTGGTGGCACAGACCATGATCCCAAAACTCTGGGAGGCTGAGGCAGGAGGTTCACAAGTTCAAGCTCAGCCTGGACGATTGATCAAGATCTTGTCTTCAAATGAAAAATTTTAAAAAAGGACTGGGGATATATCTTAATGTGGAGGACTTGGGTTCAGTCCCCAGTGAGACACACACACACACACACACACACACACACACACACACACAAATTTAATGTCAACTGCAGACAATATAGCAAGCAATACCACCTTTTTTCCAAGACACCAAGCCATATGTTTAATATCTGCCAATTGAAAATTATTTTATTGCTCGGTGTATGGTCCCTCTCACATGTGATGGAAGGGAAAGATGGGGCAAGCTAAGTCACGAGAATAAATAGCCAGCCCTATAAAATTGATGTTTTATAAAATAAATAAATAAAAGGTTTAGTTCAACCTCAAGGAGCAGCACAAACTCAGTGTGTTTTTACTGCAGTTGCCAAAGTCATAGCTGGAAAAAAAGAGTTAATATTGAGGCTCTAAGAGAACAGCAAAAAGTATTCTGGCCTACCTTGAATAGAAGAAAGACAAAGACGATCAAAATTAGTTCTGTTGGAAACAATCCATCCTTTCTTTGCTGTAGAGAAACACAAACGGTACATTTTAATAAGACAGGAAAATACACTTACTTGGGCTATAATGCTTAAAGCCTAACATAAAATTGACAACTTCTGTGGTGTGATGAAGCTGATGCAGGAAGGCCTCTGTGTGGCTGACCCCTCTAATGACCCTTATCATGGCCTGTATGGTGGGGGATAGGAAGGGGTCAGCCCAGATCCCAATGTTCTCCCAGATTATGATTCCTGGAAACAATAGATATTTGATCATCTATTGCTTTACTCACATAAGATTTGACTCAAAATACATTCTTAGGGTGCAGAAACCTCAAAAGGCTTTTGGATCAAACACAATCGACAAAAATGTAATGATCCCAATCTTGTAAGTTTCAACTGGACTCATGTCCATCTGAAAGTCATTTCTCTTCATGTTGGCAATTTCAAGGTCAAATCAAGAGTGGAGAGAAACCATGCCTTTCTGCAGCCAAACCTACAATATTTCTCATTACTAGGACAATGTTGGCAGGGGATGTAGCTCAGGAAACCTTGGGTTCCTTCCCCAGGACTGCAAAACAAAACAAAATAAAATAAAACAGAAAACAACATACAGCTAGCTTTCTCCCTGTTATTGGCAAAGTCATTGCATTCTAACAATAACAAACTTGCAAAATGGCTAAATGAAAAGCAAAAACCAAAAAAGACTCTCTTCCATTCCTGGCCAGATGACATACTACCCCTAACCAGTAGAACAAGGCTTCTGTTGCGCTTGGTCTCCCTGACAGGCTCTTGTTAAATGTCAGATTGGCCTCTGGATAAAATCTACACCCATCCAGCACAGAAAAATACAGCTTGCTTTTGATAGCCTCCTTCAATTGAGGCATTCTCAGGCTTAAATAATGTTTCAATAAGAAATAACAAAATAACAGGAGAGTTAAATGATAGCAGTGTTCTGCAAACAAATCAAGAAGAAAGAAAAGCAAGCCGGGAGTGGTGGTGCGTGCTCGTAAGCCCGACACTCTGGGAGGCAGAGGTCAGAAGATGGCAAGTTTGACTCTAGCCTGGGTGACTTAGTGACAGCAGAATCCTGTCTGGAAAGCAAAAGTAAAATATGAGTTTGGGATGCATCTCAGTGTGAAGGCCCCTGGGCTTGAGCCTACGTGCAAAAAAAAAAAAAAAAAAAAAAGCAGTAAGATGCTCACACAGCATTCATTCTGACGCATAAATAACCAGAATCAGCGATAAGAAGATCATATTTACAGCCTCACTTCATTATTTCAGAATTGTTTTTCTCTTTCCACAGGGCAGCTGATGGATTGCTGGGAATCCCTGCGCATTCATCACGCCGGGTCAGCGTATATTCTTGGCTTCAGAAACCCTGATGTTGAAACCTGCACATCTGGTCTCCCTTCCCCAGCCTCTCGGTCATTCCTCCCCACAGAATCAACATTTCCTCCTCAGCTTGTCTGGCTTCAGTAGCGTTTAAATCTTGAGTTTGGTGTATGTTCTATCAGGTTTTATTTATTTATTTGGCCTCAGCTCTTTCTAAAATTTTGTATTGAGACTTAGAGACTGACTTATTTGAATCACTCAAGTTATCAGGAAATCTCTAACTTACCCAGTGTAGGTAACTTGCAATCCTGCCTCAGCCTCCCAGAGTGCTGGGATTACAGGTTTTCAAAATTCTGCCCCCTCAAAAACTAATATTTTGAGAAGCACATTCCTGAGCCAGGCGTATTGGTCACTTGTTGGTACTCCCAGATTTCTCCCTTGGGTTGATGCTGACTTCCACGCAGGGCAAGGGATTCTGTTGAGAACAAATGGAGAGGCAAACCCAGGGTGAGCACAGTAACTCAAACACTCCCCAAATCCCAGGCACTCACGTCATCAGGACTTCTCTAGGTCTGTTTATTTCCCCCTAGTTCATTCTTCTTCAAAACAAGCCATCTTTCTCTTTAGTATAATGGAATGTTCTCTGATCATTCTTACCTTTCTAGTTGAAGAGAAGCCTTTGAAAACCAAGACTTAAGTTGTGTGGTTTTCTTGTACTTCTCTAGCAGATTTTCTCTCAATCATTACAAAACATCAGGCATGACCAGGGTCTTTGCAGTGACCATAAGCAAATGTTTGCCTGAGAAATGGGACTCCTGTGGGTTCTTGAAGATCCCTGTGACGTGAGCAGAGCCCAGCAGAGCCCCTTCCACTGCTTCATTTTACAGTGGATCAGACAAAATAGAAATCACTTCAAGAGCAAAATAAAAAGAGAGAGAAGAAGCAACTGGGAGGCGCACTTGGTGCAGACCGGAAGAGGATCTGGGAAGCTGGGAAGGAGAGAGACGGGCAGGGAAAGGGAGGTAAGAACGATTAAAATGCGGTATGTACACATACCAATTCCCCAGCTGTGTGTAATCAATCCCGATCTCACACACATACTAACAAGAATTTTTTAAATAAATAAAATTAAACAAAATGGGCTAGAGATGGAAAATCTTTTTTTTAAAAGTGAAAAAGAACTTCAACTTTTTAAGAATTATGGTAGACTTTAGGAGGAGCCCGGGCTCGAGTTCTCCTGGGGCTTTCAGCTTCTGGCTTGAGCTCATATTTTTAGAGCATCTGATGTAAATTTGGGGACTCTGCATTTCTATTCAACCTGTTATCACTTGAAAGATCAAATCAATATATTCTCTTCTTATTTAGGAGCAATTACATGCTACATTAATAAGAAGAGTGACTTTATTTATTTATTTATTTATTTATTTATTTATTTATGTTTGTGGTCCTGGGAAAGGAGCCTGGGCTTTTCACACAGAGCTACATCAGCAGCCCTTTTTAAATTTTTTTACTTAGAGGCAAGGTGTTGCTAAGATGCTAAGTTACCCAGACTGGGCTTGAACTTGCGATCCTCCTGCCTAGGTGCCAGGACTGAACCCCAGGGTCTCACATATGCTACGCATGCTCTCTACCACTCAGCTACACACACACTGGCTTATTTGCAGTCGACAAAAAGTTGGCAACATGATAACTCTCACTATAAAAATATGATATATATATATTTATTTATTTATATTTATAAACTTTAAAAACAAAGAACAACTAGAAGCTCCTTCAAACAGAATTCTGATTCTACTACAGAAGTCACACAGAAAAATTCAGTACTTTCCATGTGATTCAGTCAAGCCCATGAGGGAGAATTTACTTGCTTTTGGCATAATTCACCATATCAGGGGGAGCTGGTCTCTAGGGCCATGGTGGTTAAGGAGAACAGGCCAGAGCAGATGGCCAAAGCTAGTTTTGTGAGCACAGATATTCTCAGAGGGGCTGCGCTTGGATAAAGGTTTCCTCTCTACATTCTTAATATTTCCTCCAGCCCTCCATGATGCTTTTCAAAAAGACAGAACCTTCCCCTTCATAAGTCAAGAAAACCCGAGCCTGGTAGCACATCCCTGTAATCCTAGCATTCTGGGAGGCTGAGGCAGGAGGCTTGCAAGTTTGAGCCCAGCCAGAGCAACTTGGCAAGATTCTGTTTCAAAATAAAAAATGAAAGAATGAACTGGGGCAGTCGCTCCAGGCTGGTGACAGCTTTCGGATCTATCCCTCATACTACAGAAAAATAAAAAATGTAAAGATCAGATTTCAATGAAGAAGGAAATCAATAAATGTAATCTAACCCAACCCTATCTACTACCAGAAAGGACAGAATGAGGGTGCAGTGGAGTAAGGAGGGAATGATACCCTCCCTGGGAGGCGCAGGGATGGAGGAGGCCCATGAACATCACCATCTTTTCTCTGTTTCTTGGACATGCTCCAGGATGTTGAATCCTGAGCTGGGATGAATCCTCCTTCTGAAGGTGGTGGGCATCTTACGATGCCCATTCTCTATCTGATTTAATAAAAAATTGGTTTTCCAAGGACACAGTTGTTGCCCCTTCAATGGTAGTGGGGCCCTTCTTGTTGTCTCTGGACTCAGTCACTGAGGGCAGTGTCAGCAGCCAGATGGTAAGTCCTTTCCTAGGGAGCACCCAAGGAGGAAACTGTGACCTCAGCTGGGGTCAATGCTCATGGATAGGGATGTCCTTGCAGTCTTTGCCCTCAGATGCTTCAGCAAACGAGATAAGGCCATGTGGCTGGCCAAGCCCTGCCCTCTGGACCAGTGCCTTCAATCTTGCCCACATCCATTCACTGCAGCCCCCACCCTCTGCGCGGCTGCTCTCAATCTCCCCCACGCTCATTCACTGCACCTTGTCCTCAGCCAACTTCACAGGGTCTTCTTCTCTTGACCTCGGTCACCTTCAGAGAACTTGGACGAAGAGCAGCTATGGCCATTTCAGCCTCACTGAGATGTCACAGAAAACGTCAGATCCCAGCACCAGGTCTGTAAGGTCCCACAGGCAAGCAGTGACACACAACATCCAGATGACAGGGATCTAGGAAGAAGCCACAGTATATTCATGATGCTCACATCATAACATATGACGCATTTAATCAAGCAAATGTAAAGGAAACAGACAAAAGAGACAAGAGGGACCTGTCTGGACACAGAATGCCACTGGCTGTCAATTGTTCCAATGCCATAATGAAATGAAGCATCTCCCTGAACTTCACATGCTCAAATCAATGAATGGCTTTACTCCCAAGCTTCCATTATTGCCAGTTTTATTTTGTGCTTGTATGTATGTCTGTGCCTATGTATCTCTGTGTCCGTGTGTGTGTGCTTGTATGTGTGTCTGAACTGTGTGTTTGTGCGGTCTGGTCAGAGAGAAATGAGTGACTTTATTCAAATGGGAGACAGTTTTTAAAACCTCAGTAATCCAAAGAAATCTTTAGTCTTCATCACATTAATGCAATATTTTAAAAATTCAAAATTAACACAAAAATTTGTAATAGAAATACCAACATTTTAGCTAAAGATGGAAACAGGTATGAATCAAGCTATTTTGAGGACTGAGAAAAGGAAAAAACATAATATTGATCCTGCTTCCATTGAAAGTTTTGAGATTCTGCTGCCATGGAGTTCTTAAAATTTATTTTGACTTTTTAAAGATATTACCATTAAAACAAAATGTTTATTTTGATTACTGTGTTTTTTAGCATCTCCTTACATATTGTGCACAGGGTGAGAGTTTTGTTCAACTCTCTTTAATTCCAGTCCTGTGTGTGTGTGAGTGTGAATGTGTGTGTGTGTGTGTGTGTGTGTGTGTGTGTGTGTGTTGTCAGAGACAGAAGATTGAGAGAGTGAAAATAAACAAATCAAGTGTTGTTTTGCAGAAAATGTCCTACAGAAGAGAGATTTAGCAGATGGTACTATTACTACCACTAAAACTTAAAAAAATGTATATTATTTATTTTGGTGGTATTGAGAATTCAACCCACTGGTTGGAACCAGTGGTCTCACTGAGCTACGTCTCCAGCCCATTTGTGTTTTAGATTTTGAAACAGGAACTCACTAAATCATTAAGTTGCCCAGACTGGGCTCAAACTTGCTATCCTGACTCAATTTACAAGAGGGCTGGGATTTTAGGCCTGAACCACCAGGCCTAGCACCACTGAAATTCCTTTTTTTTTTTTTTTTTTTTGAGACAGGGTCTTGCTCTGTATCCCAGGTTGGTCCTAAACTCACTATGGAGCCCAGGCTGGCTTCAGAACTCGGGTACTTAGCACTTGATGTAGTGTTTGCTGGGCTAGGGCTTTAACGGCTGAACCATTTCTCCAGCCCCTGAAATTCTTTTTCTTTTTACTTATTCATAAAAAATCTTATTCATTTAAAAAATTTATTTTGTGATTAAAAAATCACATGACATAAAATTAGACTTTTTTTGTAAATGTGTGAATTCCAAGTTCTGTAACATATTAGAATCATGGGATTTGGGGAATCAGTGAGCATCTATATTCATCCTTTTCTATCTGACCATTGTCTCTCCTTTTACACTGCCATTCATGTTGGAGCCTTTTTATGTCATTATTTTTTGTGTATTTCATAAGAGGTACACCCTTCTTTGGTCAGTCTTTTTGCTTTGTCCATTTCACTGAGCATAATTGACTCTAGGTGGCCACATTTTCATTGAAGTGCTTCATATCTATCTATCTATCTATCTTTCTTTCTTTTTTAGAATTTATAATGAATATTTTTTCTTTCCATCTCCTTACTTAATCTCCAGTTAGCACATATCAAAAGAATACTTCAAATCCACTCTCCAGTGTGTCTTGCATGCCTCTACCAGAGCTGTCTCTGCTGGTTTTCTGCATAATTTCTAAGTAGAGTAGTTTTATTCATGTTTTTCACTGTTTTCTCCTTCCTTTTTGACTCATTTTCATCCCTAATTTCCCTCATTCATTAAAGATCAGCTCTAGAGTCACTTTCTGCAGTTAGACATGATGAATGGAAAAAAAATCCTCTTAGGAAAAGTATAAACATTATGAATATATTCTCTCCTGTTACACTGACACTGGTTTGTCATCACAAAAATGTGCTTTATGCATTGAGAATGTTCGTATATCCCGGCAGGGTGGCATACACATGTTAGATTCGAAATGTGAATGCAAATTTTGAGTTAAATATCAAAGCCATTTTTATTGAAGTATAAATGAAGAGTACTCATGATGTGCATTCAAAGCTCAATTTTCTCAAATAGTCTTTAATTACACGATTATCTTCCAACACCATTAATAGAGAGGGGATTTACTTCAACACACCCAAGACACAAATGAACACTGTATGTGAAACAGGGTCACTGCCCAATTTAAAGGAGCTACATTAAAACTGTACAGGAATAATTTTATTTAGATTTTCAAGAGAGATTAATAATATAAATATCTCTACTCTTATAACAAAGAGAGCAAAGTAGCCTATTTTGGCACAATTTAGACTCAAAGAGAGGGTAAAAAGAAAAATCCACCATATAGCTCCGTCCTCTGATATTCTACCTTGTTCCCAGAAATACCC
Organism: Ctenodactylus gundi; assembly: GCA_004027205.1. Classification (NCBI taxonomy): domain Eukaryota; kingdom Metazoa; phylum Chordata; class Mammalia; order Rodentia; family Ctenodactylidae; genus Ctenodactylus; species Ctenodactylus gundi. Next base: position 322,486 of record PVKB01000848.1, on the reverse strand, counting down.
ATCATGGAGGAGAAGTGAACCCAGGAAGGTGGGGGCACAAACAGCTCAGTCCACTAAGCTCAAAGGTGGATCCACACCTCCCTGTAGGGTTGGGGTCCCAGGATGTCATCCCAATTGCCCCCTGAGATTTAGGGAGGAAGTTCAAAGTATCAGAAATGAGGCTGCAGTTTTTCACTTGTCCCACTCACAGCTCTCAATCTGACTATGCACAGTACACTGCAAAGTCTGCATGTCCTTCCACTGTTTTAATGGACAGGCCAAAGGTGACCAAGATAGAACTCAGGACTGAAACCTGCCCATTTAAAATGAAAAGAAATTGTCCTGTAGACATATCCACCCAGAGATGTCTCCCAAGTCCAGAGATGTCCTTAAGTCTCAGTGTCCCATAAAGGGTGAGGAACCAGACAGAGATGTCCACCCCACATCCTATTGGCAGGACTGGCCTTATCTTCCTTGTATACAGGAGGGGTGGCCTAGGGATTTCCAAGCTCAAGTGATTGGCCACAATCATTTAAATGATAACCCTTACATCTTTCTGACACCAAATTGTTAAATGTTTCTAAATGCTTCTGAATGCCTCCTGTCTCCTCCTGTCCGATGAGATCCTGAAATAATGATTCAAAAAGTTTTTGAAAAGTGAATGATTGGAGTGGTTCCAGAGGCCCATAGCTATCTTCTGTCAGTTTGAGTCTGACTTCTGAGAGGCCACAAATAATCTCTAGGGATACCCCAAACTAATCTCTACACTAACACACATCAATTGCTTCTTTGAAATTTCTACTTATAAAGCCAGAGTCGAACTGCCATGTAGAATATTCAGACCTCTTTTTTGTGATCTTTTAAATGAAGAGATCTGGCTAATGAACTGGGTCAATGAGAGAGAAAAATGTAAAGCAAAATTAGTCCAATGGGCCTGTCTACTACTGGAGGGAGGAGGGAAGGACTCAAGTAGACCTCACAGGAGGGAACAGAAAGACCAATGTGAATAAGAGGACAGAGAAAAGTAAGAAAACATAGTCCCTGGCGGGGGGTTGGGGGGGGGGGAGAACATCATCTTGGAGATGAATGAAGAGACCTGCCAATTGTTTCTAGGGCAAAATCTTCTCCCGATCATGTCGGGTTCTTTGGGCATCTCTTTGCAATAGGTAGACAACTATAAACCTGTGACCAGAGGCCCCAGCTCTGCTACTAAGCAGAATGGGAAGCTGACACCCATACATTAGTGACCTCTTCCTCTCCTATCACTCAAATACAGAGCATAGACCAAGAGGGTTGACTGTGACTAATCTGTGGCCAGAAGTATTCCCAGACAACAGGGTTATGGAGGGTGGATCCAGCCGTCATGTCTCTGGCCAATGCTGCCTGTTTAGGCTAGGTGTACTTACTTTATTCATTATCTCCCAGATTCCGGACAAGCCCCCAAAATGTTAGCAACATTGCAGTTCCTCGGTTGTCCAAGCTCACAGACTCTCAAATTGGTGATGAGTGATACAATTCGGAGTGCAAGGAAGACTTAAAGCAAGTGCAAATTTATTGTAAACAGCAAGAAAAAAGACAGGAGAAAGAAAACTCACAAGAGCTTGAGAGGGAGATCTCAACTGAGAGGCCCTGTTTGAGATGAGGAACTGGACTTTAAAAACTTGTTATATGTTTGTGTACATAGCAGTTCTGCTTTCTGGGGTGACCAGCTGCAGCTGCAAAAAAAGAAAATGCACTTGGCCTATTGTTCAGTTTAATGTCTTTTGAAGATAAGGAAGGGAGTGTGAGAGGTTTCTACTCTCACAGTGATAGTTTGTCCTTGGCTCTTTCCCAGAGGGGTGAGCTGGGAGAGGATGTGACTCACATCTCTTTTCATGGCCACTGAAATATGTGCCCTGTACTGGTTCTGTCTATCAGTCCTATCCTATTCTCCTATCTGTCCAAAGGAATTTGAAAGGAACCAAGCAAGCAAGCCAAGTTTGTGGTTCAAAGCTAACTTTCCTTTTTACCCTGGGACTCACTATAGAACAGAACAATCTCTTCTTGTCTCTCCTGAGAGTCCTTTGCTCCAAAACATGCATTCCATGCTAGGGAGGAAAGCACACATACTCTCTTTCTTTTCTTTCTTTCTCTTTCTTTCTTTCTTTCTTTTCTTCCTCCCTTCCTTCCTCCCTTTTTTCTTTCTTCCTTTCTTTCTTCCTTGATGTTCTGGGGATTGAAGTTAGGACCTTCACCTTCACACTAAGCTACATCTCCATCCCTTTGTATTTAATTTTTATTTTGAGGCAGGGTCTCCCTAAGATGCTGAGTGCCAGGCTGGGCTTGAACTTCCTGTCTCAGCTGTGCCACCATGCCCAGCTTTTTAATGTCTTTGATATTATGAAATGAGCAGTTTGGCCTTTAGGGCAGGGGCCTCCAACAGCCAGAAGAATGCAGCAAGACTGGGGTACATAAGCAGAAAGGCTGTCTGGGTTGGTGTCACCAGTGGGGTTTCTTTGGCCATTAATCTGGGGCACTCTGAAACTGGATGATCACTTCCAGCCAAGAGTTACTCCACAAAACTGCAAACCAAACTGAGATGTGCCAGTTCTCTGGGTCTCCTCAGGAGGCAGAGCTGGGCCCCCAAAATGAGATCCAGAGATGCCTGAGAACTAACAGTGGCTTTTGTTGAGGAGAGCAGCCAAAGCTTCCTGGTCGCCATGATGGCCACTGTCCTTCACCATACAAAGTGGCTTCAGGCCTTGGGATTTGGATGACAATGCAATGGCAAAAAATACAAGGCCCCTCAGCTCTGAGCATTAGCTGTGGCTGCATTAGCCACGATTGAAGTTTTTCAGCTCGTTTTTCCGTCCCCTCCTACCCCCTTCTGTCCCACAAGACCTTACATTCTGGTCCCTGCACCTAAGTGCATGTGTTTTAGGAATTCAAAGGCCTGTAACCCAACAGGAATTTCCCAAAACCTCTGGTGACCACCATATCAACAGTGAATCTTGAAGTATAGCCCTTGCATACACGCATCACCTCTCCTATGACATTTGAGCCCATATGACCCTCACAAAGTGAGTGGCCAATAGGAGGTCTTCCATCTGTCACCACAGGGGACACTCAGCTTGTGGGTGGTTTGCAAGTTATTTTTTGAGTTTTTGAGTCAGATTTGTACCCCTAACTTCTTCTTCCTCCTTCTCCCCTCCCCCTCTCTTTCTGGGGTTAGAGACACAGATAGTGGTGGTGGCTTAGAGATCACATGACCCACAGGTGACAGCTTCTCTGAGAAAAGGGTCCTGGAACATATGCTTTCTGCTTGGTGGGTTATTCCATGTCTATTGAAGCTACCAGGTCCTCAGCTTACAAAGGTTTCACTTGAAATGTTTGGCTTTGTGATAGTGCAAAAGTGACATGGACTCTTAGAAATCATATTCAAGCTTGGAGTTGGAGTCTTTTCCTGGGGTAGTAGTGTGAGCTGCTTCCTCCTCCTCCTTCTCTTCCTCCCCCTCCTCTTCTCACTCTTTGCTTCTTCTTGCCCCTGATCTTTCTTGTCCTGCTCCTCCTCCTCTCTTTCTTCTCCTTTTTCTTCTCTGTCTTCTTCTGTGGTATTGGGGATTGACACTGTGGCCTTTGCACTAAATTACATCCCCAGCTTTTTTTTATTTTTTATTTTGAAACATAGTTTTTGCTAAGTTGCTAAGTTTCCCAGGCTGAGCTCAATCTGCCTCCTGCCTTGGCCTTCCAGAGTGCTGGGATTAAAGATGTGTGCCATCTGCCCAGCCAGTACAATCCTAAGGTACTGTGTAGCATCAGCAAGCCACAGCTCCCAGTCAGCCCCAGGAAATAAACAATGGTGTTTGTGCATTGTGCTGTATCTCTGAACTAAGTGTACGGTAGGTTAGGCAAATGAGGTGGATTTCTGGTTTAAGATAGTCTCAATTTTTTATGGAGTCATCAGCACATAAACCCACATAAGGCAGAAAACACCTGTACCCAAAGATTGTTAAAACTCCAACATTGCATGGACAACATGGAAACACAAAGCCTCTCTATATTCTAGCAAAACGATTTTGTCATGAGCCTCACCCACAGGCAAGGACCTCTTATAATCTAATGTCACTTTCTTTCCTAGATCAGGAAATAATCCCAGGAAGGTACACAGTCTGCCCTATGTCTCAGGCTGTCAGCTGTGAGAGGTAGGGGCGGAATCCATGTTTTCCACTATTGGATTCTTATCCCAGCCCCACTTCTAATGGTATGTGCTTGCTTGCCAGCCCAGGAGAATCTTCTAGTCCCTGTGATGGTTTCAGATCATATAGAGAAAAAACATTTTGTTACTGACAGGACACTGAAAATCCTAACACCCTTGGATGAGTTGGGGCAGCTGCTAACTGTGTGGCACACAGACCAGCTTTGGGCTGGTCCTGGTAGTACAAGCTTGTAATCCCAGCATTCTGGAAAGCTGTGATAGAAAAATTTCAGGTTCCAGATCATCCTGGGCAATTTAGCAAGACCCTGTCTCAAAATCAAAATAAAAATGGGCTGGAGATGTAGCTCAGTGTGAAAAGCCTGGGCTCCTCCTCAATATTACAACAAAACAAAACAACAGAAAGAAATGACCAGCTCTGGACATGAAACCATGCAAATTTGTTTCCTCTCTCACCATCACTGAATTCATATCAAAACCTCATTGTGAGTATCACTTCTTGATCCATGTCTCCAAATGGGACAGATGACAGAGACAGAATCTGAACACTCTAGGTGAATCCAATTCCCCACCTCTGAAAAACAACTAAAGGGCCACGCATCCCTTCCATATAGCTGTGGAAGTAAATCGGTTAGTCTTAATATTTGATGAGTGCCATCTTTTGGTAGAGACAAGAGGCTCCCCAGGAGGTGACATAACGAAGAAACACACACACACACACACACACACACACACACACACACACACACACTTTGTAGTAAAATCTTCTGTGACTTTGAAGAAGTTCTCATCTTCAAACCTCAGGGTCTAAGTGTGGCCAGTGGACATGGTGAGATTACCTGCTGAATTCCTGCTCAGATTGTGTGCAGGGTTATGACATAATTTCCTGTCCAACCATTAGAGTGATTCTAGTATTAGCTATGCCAGACCAAAAGGCAAAATCTGCCTCTGTGTTATAGCCTAGATATGAAACGTCACGCAAAGTCTCCAGTGTGTTGAAGGTGGCTCGATCATGGGGACTCTGTGCTCATCAGTGGACTCAACCATGATGAGGTCATGGCTGACTGTGCTGTTAGGAGATGGGGCCTGGTTGGAAGTGGGTCTCTAGCGGTGTGACCCAGAAAGGTGTGTTCTTGTCCCCGGGTCCACCCTTCTGCCTCTGCTTCCTGGCTGCCATAGGGTGAGCAGCCGTCCTTACCACATCCTTCCACCATTGCTCTTTCTGCCTTCAAGTCTGCTGATGGTGGGCTAAACCATGAGCCAAAATAAACTTGTCCTTCAAGCTATGAGTGCTGGGTATTTTGTCCCAAACCTGGGGACAGACTATGTCTTGAAGTCAGTGCATATAGATGGTGACCCAGTGTACTGAACACGGAGCCCAGTGCTCAGATACTTGGCACATCTATTTTTTTTTCTCAAGAAGTCAAGCAATTCTACACTGTATGCTTCTCCTCTTATTTTTTACCTCTATTCTTTTTATAGTTCTGGGGGTCAAGTCCACATTCGTTACACTGAGCTATATACCCAGCTCATGTTTTTAGTTTTGACTTTGAGACAGGGTCTTGCTGAGTTACAAAGTTGTCAGGCTGGGCTCAAACTTGAAATTCTCCTGCCTCAAACTCCCAGAGTGCTGAGCTTACAGGCCTGTGCCAGAGTGCTGTGTTTTCCTTTTCTAATTTCACCTTTTGAATCTCTAGGTGACATCTCTCAGACATAAAGGAGATGGCATTTGCTCCTCTGCCTAGTGCCCAGGTGGGATGGGACAAACATTTTAACATGAATCTGACACATTATAAAGTTATAAGGATGGGGGCAGGCATGTGGTGGAGACCGCTTTGATCAACACAGTCCATGTACACAATACGAATTCACTTGGAAACAACTACCCTTCTGGGCGTCTCAGTCCTGTGTTTGTCTTAAACTGCAGCAGCCGAATTGTGCCAAATCCTGTGTCTCTGGGCTTAAGCTACTCAAGAACACTGAGTTGATTTTCCATCTGACTGGGCCCCATTGGTAAGATTTCAGGATTACAACCAGGAATCATTGGCAGAGAAAGGGAAATAAACAGATCATTCTTTAAACATCAACACTACAGCTATGTTTTCACATCATGCTTGAATCGAGATTCATTGTGTCAGTCCCCATGCGACACTGACACACATGCCTATACTGGCAGACTCAGTATCTACAGGACACTGGGTCTGAGAACGTGTAAATAAAAAGCACTGAGATAACTGTGTTTCTGCAGTTTGCATCTGTCCAATGACGGAACATTTTGGGTAGGCAAATTTTCACTCAATAGAGTTACCTTTTTCTATATAAAATGCATGCATTTGTAGATTGAGCTAGTTATTTAACTAACCCAGGCTAAGAAATTCCAGCCCTCTGAGAAGCTGAGGCAGGAGGATTTCAAGTTTGAGCCCAGCCTGGGCAACTTAGCAACTTAGTGAGGTCCTGCCTCAAAATTCAAAACAAAATAAAGAAAAAGCTGGGGATGTGGAGACATACTTCAGCGTGAAGGCTGTGGACTTAATCCTCAGTGCCACCCACTCCAAAAAAAAAAAAAAAAAAAGGAACAGGAAAAAGCATTGGCAGTTACTCCAGAAAGGCTAATACCTACCTGATGAGGTCTCTCTGTCTCTTCCTGGCAGAGTCTGGAGATTTTATCAGAATCTCTGGCAGACTAGAACCTTGGCCACTTTTGTTTGCGAATTAAAGGATTCTTTGCAGAACCACAGCCAAGGCTGCATATTAAAACAGTCACGACAAGGGGTCATTAGGGTCACTGAGTTAAAATGCCCTATATCCACAGATTAAAAAAGAGAAGTTTATTTTAGCTCACAGTTTTTAGAAGAATCAGTCCACGGTTGCAGGCTACGCGGCAGGACCATCACGGTGATGGGGTGAGGACGTCAAGCTGCTCAGCCCGTGGCAGCTAGGAAGCGGGAAAGGGAGGAACAAGAACACACCCTTCCAGGGTACGGCCCCGGGATCCACCTCCAACTTGACCCCACGTCCTAACGGCACAGTCAGCCACGGATGCACTTGTGGGTAAGTCCACCGATGGGCACAGACCCAGAGTCAGTCACCCTCCAAACAAATGGGGATACTGCAAATCTAAACCATAGCCTAAGCCTTTGTCCCTATTATATCTAATGCACAAGCAGGTCTTGACTTGTCTCATAGTATCAATGTGACTTCTCTGTCATATTGAAGGTCCGTGTGTGACAGAGTCCCTGGTGCTACCACTATAGGGTGGGAGTAGAGGGTGCAACAGGCACCTGGGAAGCAGGAGTCAGGGTTCCTGTCTCATGAGGCTTGTAGAGTAACTGGGGACAGACCAAGGACTGTGGGGTAGACAGAGCCGTGTAGCTTCATGGCACAGTGGCCGTGGGGCTGCCGGGCGTGAGGGAGGATGGCGTGGGTGCAAACGCTCTGCAAGAGGGAGCGATGGAGCTGGGGTATGGGCCTCAGAGAGCAGTGGGGAGCAGACTGTCCGGAGAAGACGAGTCCTGGAAGCCGGAGTCACCACGGACTCCAGGAACCAAAGGAGGCCACTGCGGCTCCACCTCAAGGTGGACATGGTAGGAAACTTGAAAGGGGAAAGGGAGTGGAGGAAAGGGAGGGAGGGAGGAAGACAGGGAAGGGGAGGAGGAGGGGGTTAGTGTTCTTGTTTTAACTGAAATATTAGCTCATGCACTCCTTCCAATGAAGCCCCAGGGGTTGCCTTGGGCCCTGCCCTAGCCTGCTGTGGGGTGGACAGAGGAGAGAGGCGGCTACAGGAAGAAGGGTCCAGAACACTTCTTTCCAACTAAGCTAAAGAGGAGGTAGGAAAACAGAGAAGGAGAAAAGCGGACTCAACCTTGGACGACAGAGCTTTCTCTTGCCATTGGCTTTCTAAAAGTTTTAATTAATTCATTCATTTTTGTGGTACTTGGGATGGAGCCAACAGCCTTCACAATGACCTATATCTCCAACTCATTTTTTATTTTTTTATTTTGAGGCAGAGTCTGTCTAAGTCATCAAGTGGCCCGGGCTGGGTTTGAATTTACGATCCTCCTGCCTCAGCCTGCCAGAGTGCAGGGATTTTAGGCCTGTGCCACGGAGCCCCACTACCAGCTTGCTTTTGCGGTAACATCTGAACGTAAGTTCTCCTAATGGCTGAATAGAAATGATCCGGACACGACAGCGAGATTTGAAGATGCAGAAAGATACAGTCTCAGTAGTCACCACGAAGACGGGCAAGAACCCCACAGGGTGCTGCGGCACACCTAGCAGACTGGTTAAACCAAAGGGCCTGGCCATGGCCACTGAAGGAAGGCTCAAGGAGGGAGGTTTTCTCACACATCACAGGGGGAGTGCTAATTTCACAGCCGTGTTAGGAAGTGTTGAGCATCCTTCTTCCCTCAGAGCTCAGCACACGTGTGAGGCAACTCCGACGCAATTCTACCCCCACGTTTTCAACTCACAAAAATGCTTCCATCAAGTCACCTAAATACCCAGCAACAGACTAGTGGATACACAAACTGGCATTTATACACAATGGAATACTATGCATCAATAAAGACCAACAGTGTGGAGGCTTTTATGGACAAATAGAAGAAACTTGAGAATATCATGCTTAGTGAAGTGAGTCAGAAGCATAAGGTGAAACATCGAATGGTCTCTCTGATATGAGAGACCCAGATCACAACTCTTATAGAACTTAAAAAGAAAAACAAAGTGAACCAGGGGGGTAGGGCGGGGAGGGAGGGAAGGGCAGGTAGGGGGAGGGAAGAAAGGAGAATGGGAAAGTCCTTGTCACCTAGACAAGATACATATGTGCACAAAATGCTAAACTTCATTGTAAACCTTAAATTCTGCACTCATACATATCAATAAAATGGGGGAAAAATACTTCCATCAGTGCGATGAGGATCTTGCGCAGTGACTGTCGGGGGCACTGCGCCCGACAGCCCTCCTTTGGAAAGGGCCCACGTGTCTGTTAACTGCAGAATGGCCAGGAGACACATGGGGAAACAGATCAGTTCATATCCTGTGACAACACCTGGGACTGGCAATTGAACCCAGAGCCTTCAAGTTGAGCTACATCACCAGCCATTTTTTATTTTTTATTTTGAGACAGTAAATTTGGAAGTGCTGAGTGAAATAAGGCAGGCTGAAAGACTACCTAGTGCTGCTTTTATTCCTGTAAGTTCTTCACAGTGTGGAACTTGAGCCCTGGGCTTTCACCCCAAGCTCTATCCCCAGCACCTGCCACCCCAGCTTTGTGATTTTTGAAACAGGATCCTGCTGAGTTGCTAAGCCGGGCTGGGCTTATCCTCCTGCCTCAGCCTCCTGGAGTACTGGGACTGTAGGCCTGCACCACTGAGCCCAGAAAACATACAGATTGTGAAGAAGTACAGAAGCTTGTAGAGTCAAAAGGGCACTAAGTTGTATTCTTATAAGGTAATTTATTTAAGTCTACATTTCTTTGAATACATGCGACATCAAATATGTTTCCATATTTTTATTGACCATTTCTATTTCTTCACTGTGAATTGCCTGTTGATAGCCCTGTCTCTTGGTTTCTATGTAGACTTGAAATGAATCTCTACATGTTGAGGATCTTAATCTCCTGCTTGGCTTTGTATGTTACAGATGGGGTTGAGATGTAGGTCAAGGCAAAGGCTCTTGGCTTGATCCCCAGTACCACAAAGAAAGGAAGAAACGGGCCAGAGGAATGGCTCAGCTGTTAAAGTGCTTGCCTTGCAAGTGCAATGCCCTGAGTTCAATTCCCCAGCACCACATAAGCTGGGCATGGTGGCACATGCCTGTAACCCCAGCACTCTGGAGCCTGAGGCAGGAGGACTGCCCTGAGTTTAAGACCAGCCTGGGCTACAACATGAGTTCAGGACCAGCCTGGGCTATAGAGAGACCTTGTCTCAAAAAAAAGGGAAGAAAGTGATAAAAGAAAGAAAAAAGGGGGGGGGGGTGAAAGAAAGAAAGAAAGAAGGAGAGAGAAAGCAAGCCGTGTTGAATCCCACAAATGTGGACAGAAAACTAGTAGAAAATTAAGCAGACTACATTGAACAAATCTCTTTGCAGAACAGTGGTGATCCCACACAAACCCTGCTGAGGGTCAGAACCCAAATGTGCCATCCCAGCAGTCTGGCAGGGCATTACATGTCCTTTAAAAGTCTCTTCAATCTCCTTCTTACTGATCCTCCTACCTTATCTAATGGCAGGAAACACCAGAAGGGCCACCTGCAAGGAGAGCTCCAATTCAGCTAAAACTGGCTGTCCTCTTCATCTCTACCACTTGTGTTTCAGGACATAAGTTCAATTTTATTGTCAGCACGGAAAATGTCCATTTACATAATATTGTCATGGAGACAGAACGCCATTACCTCGTGTGTGTGTCGGGTGGGTCTTCCTCCTCCTCTTCTTTTCTTTTTCTGTGGTGCCGGGGATATAATTTAGGGCCATCACACTGAGCTACATCCCCACTCTTTTTTTTTTTTTTAAATTTGGAGACAGAATCTTGCTAAGTCACTAAGTTATCAGAATTCAAACTTGAAAACCTATCTCAGCCTCCCAGAGTGCTGGGATTACAAGCCTCCACCACCAGGTCCAGCTTGGAGTATTACTTTCTGAATCCCAACAAGTAACATGGAGCCCCTGCCTTTGAGGCATGCTGTCACCTGTCACCACAACTCTAAGTTTGAAGAGTGAAACCAGTGGGTACCATTTATTAGAAGCCTGGAGTAGGTTAGGCAAGGATATGATGCCCTCTACAGACAGTATCTCTAAGTCTCAATGTTTGTAGTATATTAATAAGAAACACAGAATTAGAGAGGATGCAATAGTCGCCAGAGCCGTCCAGATTTGTCCGACACCAAAGGCTTTATGCTCCCAAGCAGAGATCTACAAACATGATCCACCATAAAAGCTACCATTAGCAACTTTTCTTTTCCTCTCTCTCTCTCTCTCTCTCTCTCTCTCTCTCTCTCTCTCTTTCTCTCTCTCTCTCTCTCTTGCTCTCTCTTTCTCTCTGTATACGGGATGGAACTCAAGGCCTTCACACTGAGCTACATCCCCAGCCCATTTTACTTATATTTTGAGGCAGGGTTTTGCTAAGGGATTGAAGCCCTACATGCCTGAGCTCAGCTTCATTGTCAACTTTTAAGGAGGAAAAAGTTGGCTAGTTCTTCATGGCTTAAGAAAATTCTGTTGCAGTATGCCTTAGTTACTTTTTCATAGTTGGGACAGAATACCAGACATTTACAATTTCAGGAGAAAAGATTAATTTTACCTCACAGTTTCAGGTCACGGTCCATTCAGGAGGGGACTACTAGAAATGGTGGAACCATATTGGCCAGAGCCGGAAACAGACCTCCTCACAACATGGCAGAACAGAGCCATGTCAGAGAAAGAAAGGGCAGAACTGGCACACACCTCTCCAGGTCAAGCCCCGAGCATCCACCCCTTTCGGCCAGGCCCCACCTCCCAACAGTCTACAATATCCATAGGTACACAAGGATTTGGGGGGACACTCCAGACCCAAACCACAACATAATATTTACGTTCCCCTTCTCATATTTTTCATGTTGTCCCCAACCAAAAGAACAAAGGGTCAGCCCAAGTTCATAGCAGGAAGAAAAATTTTTAAATGAAGGGAATATACATTCCCCCACACCCCAGTACATAGCCCCTCGGTGGGAGGTGGCAGAGTCAGAAATCAAGGCTGTCATTTTCATAGATATTTTGGTTGATTTTATAGCCAACAACAGTGCCAGCTGTTGATGGGACTCAGATTCAAGCAACTAAATCATACTTCAGGATTTCTGTTGATTTTTGCAGAGGCCAGAAAGTTCAATTTCCTTCTCATTTGCCTGTCCTTCTTTCTTGTACCATGGATTGAGCCTTGGGCCTTCACACTCCAAGATAAATCCCCAGCTCTCTCTCTCTCTCTCTCTCTCTCTCTCTCTCTCTCTCTCTCTCTCTCTCTTTTTTGGATTTGATTTTGAGACAAGTTTCACTGAATTACCAAATTGCCCGGGCTGGGCTCAAACTTGCAAACCTCCTGTTTCAGCCTTCCAGAGTGCTGGGATTAGGCCCACTTCTCTTGCTTTTGCCATCAGCCAGGTGGCCTGGAATCCAGAGGCCGGCGTGTCCTTCTTCCCTATCCTCCTAGAGCTAATGAGGCCCCAGAAGGGGGAGGAGGTCATCAGAGCAAGGCTGAGTGTCTCAGCCCCCACAAAAATAGCTACTCAGTCATGGAAGGGTTACCCAGTCCAAATCCCTAGCCACAGGAGGAAACAGAGTAGGGTCTTTGTTTATTGATTTGCCCAGGACTTTCCTACTGCAAAGGAAGAAAAAAAAAAAAATAACCAGCATAAAATAAATGTTCGATTGCTTTTATGTAAACAACATCAAGACCAACTTGGCTGTACAAAGCCATTCTTTTCATGGAAAGAAAAAAAAAAAGATTCCCTGAGGATGAAGGAGCCAAGCCTCCCTCTCTTTCCCCAACTCCCCCCACCCCATTCCCTGCGTTTCACTAATCTCAAAATCCCTGCCAATGAATATCCTATTCAGAGACCCTGTAGGACCTCTACAGGCCTTTAAACTCGCCCCACCCCCGCCCCTCTCAAATGGTTTCTGATCAAGATGAAGTATAGTGAATCTGTGCTCAAAGTCAGCATTATTACCAATTATCTCCATTAAAAGGAAAAAAGAACCTCAGTCTCCAGTTTTTCTCTGTGGGACTCTAGCCTGTCCCAAAGCGCTTTTATGTGAAGTTTGAAATGAACTAAAGGGAGATTAAAAAAAAACAAACAACTCCAAATTCCTTTTTTGTGGAATATTCACAGGTGAGAGGCAACTCGGGTATGAAGCTAAACAAGAGTCTCAAAAACAGGGTACCTTTTTGAGGTCAGGCCCAGTGGTATAGGCCTGTAATCAGGAGGCTGAGACAGGAATATCACAAGTTCAAGCTTAGTTGGAGAAGCTTAGAGACTTAGCAAGACTCTGTCTTAAAATCGAAAATCAAAAATGAGCCAGAGACATGGCTCTGTGTATCTTTCAGACCTAGGAAGTTTATCCTAAATCTTTGTTCAATCCTTCATGCCAAGTATCTAGTGACATCAGCGAGATACCTGCCAACTTGAATCCTCTGTACTAGCTTTATTAGCCAGAGATCAGAGATAGGAACATCATATGGCAAATGCGAATCCAGCTGAACCTTACCTCAAACTCAACGCCCACACTCGCATTCTGCCCAACTTTTGACAGGAAAGGGCCGTCATTTTCTTACTGCCTGTATAGGGAAGCCTGGACAAATCTTGCCGGAAACCCAGCTCTTGAGAGCACTGTGAGTCCAGTCTTTAGCACAGAGCACTCTGGGAGGGGATTTGTGATGCTCGGAAACCCCGGGCCTAGGGAAGCCCTGAGGCTGACAGGGTCCCACATCTGCTTGTGGAGGTAGTGAGAGCCAGGAAAGCAGAAGGCAGGCGCCTCTTACCCAGCTCCCCAATGTTCCCTGAGAAGTCACGTCGTAGCACTAGGGCAAGGATGGCCCCCAAGCAGGGCCGAGGTGAGTATACTTTTCTGGGTTTCCTCGATAAGACACAGGACTTCCTTCTTAGGAACTCATCTTTTAATCATTATTACTATTATGGTAGTCTATGTTGGCACTGGGTGACAATAGCACTCATCTTAGGGAAATGGTACATATATATATATATATATATATATATATATATATATATTCCATCTTAACCTGTGTGGGTGTGAAGGTGTGCTCAGCACTGACAGATTGAGAGGCCGGGGCCATCGCTCTGAGCTACATCCCCAGGCTATTTGAATTTTTGATTGTGAGACAAGATCATGCAAAATTGCTAAGTTGTCCAGACTGAGCTCAAACTTATAAGCTTCCTCCTAGTCCTCCTTCAGCCTCCCGGTGTGCTGGGATTACAGACCTATGCCACCCACCCACCAAATGATGATGTTGTCATCATTTTTATAACTTTCCCCTTCGCTGACCGCCCCCATCACCCTAGATGCCCAGATTCCCTTCCTTTCATCATAAGATCTCCTTTGTGTCCTATTATCTGTGGTTGGCAGGGGTGTAGGGAAGAAAATTGCAAAGTAGGGTAGCCCCAGAGGCTACTTTTCAGTTGGGGCAATTTATCAGTTGAGGTTCTTTTCACTTTTCCCAAACCAAGTGATTAATATGTTTCCTTTTTCTAAAGTTAGCAATGCAGCTACACTTTCTCTACCTTAAAGAAGTCCCAGCTTTTTCTAGGTAGGAGGATCCAAAGTGTCTAATCATTGAGAGCTGCCTCATAGCTCCAGCCAATCACCGGGAGCCATGTCATTGGTCCAGCCCTGCTCCCTGCCTTTGCTCTGATTCTATATGGGACATCTTCAGATTCAGCTGATGGGACTCCTGGTGGAACCTCTCCTGTCTTATCTACCATGTTATTTCTTTTTCTATTTTCCTAATGGATTCTTGCTTAGGTTTCCTCCAGGCTTCTGGGCCAGGAGCCTTTCTTTGTTTTTCTTCTCCTCTGAGGGAGAACTGTTTGAGTTTCCTGCTGGCTTATCAGCCAGGAGCTTTTCTTTTCTGTTTGTTTGGTTCAATAAATTGTTGATTGCATTATTTGCAGACTTCATTCACTTATTCTTAATCACAGGGGAGTCCAGGGGTTCATGGACCTGGGAACTTCCCCACTGGGGAGAAGGGATTTACTTCAACAATTTGTATGGTTTTGCTCTTTAAAGTATTTATATTTTTTATTTCTCATATAAGAAAAGCTATATGGTATTTAACTTCCCAAGTCTGATATATTGTACTTAGCATTATAACTCAAGAAACATCCAATTTCCTACAAATGGCTGAATTTATTATCCTTTTTCTTGACTGACTAGTACTCCATGATATGTATACATCACATTTTATTTATTTCTCATGGGAATTCTTGGAGTCCTCATGGGAACTGAACTGTAATCATGGTAGTGTGGAAGCCATCCTTCCCTCTAGATTGCTCATGGTTCCATTATTCAGCACAAGATACTCCAGGATGTATCAGCCCCGCACATACAGGACATGGGATAAGAGGGAAGAGTGGCACACGTGTCCTGTTAACCTTCTCTTTTCCCAGCCATCCAGTTGCTGAAGAAGAGAGCCTGGGTGAGGGCAGAGGTGGGTTTATCCCATCACCTACTCAAGAACCTCTTGCCTGCTTCCAGGTTCTAGCAATTACGTGTGAAGCTACAAAAGCTGACTGTGGCTTCTCTGCAGATATGAACTCACTTCCAATGAGCTTTGAACGATCAAGGAACATGATACTGGGTCATCTGGTAAGGGTATTCTTAGTTTTGTAAGACACTGACAAACTGTCCTCCAAAGTACTGTACCTCTTTGCCTAAGATTGAGCCTGAAGACTTCACAGTGAACTCCACTCCCCCCCATTTCTAGTCTTGACTTTGTGTCAAGGTCTCACTAAGTTTCATAGAAATGACCCTACTGCAGAGTGCTCACACAATTCTCAGCATGTGTGGGAGCCATGGGAACCTGAGGTGGGCAGTTCAAAGGCCTGTTCCAGGGACAGAAGAGCCTTGTGCCTAGTCTAGGGACAGCGGCTGACCTGGGCACCAGGTCCCAGGGGCTGAGGAGGATAGGAAAGGTTTTTGTTCAGAGCAATGACCACATTTAACACGACTGGCCACCATACTAGAAGGAAGGTTGTCACAGAGATAATTAATGTTCCATCCTCACGGGACAGTCGTCTCTTCCACTGTCAGTTCCAGACAATCCAGAACCCCCGTGGCCGCATCTGACCCCAAGGAGACAAGAGGAGCAGCTCTCCCTTCTGACTGGCTTGGGGAAGCTCCGGAAGTGTCTGAATGGCAGCTCAGACGAGCACCACACACATGGGAATAGGTAATTATGACGCAATAGGAGCCAGGCCAGGCGGCATAGGCCTGTAATGTAGCTCTGGGAGGCTGAGGCAGGAAGATTGAAGGTTCCAGCCCAACCTGGGCAACATAGCACTTAGCTAGACCTGTCTGAAAATTAAAAAATTAAAAAATGGTCTGGGAATGTAGCCCAGACTGAAGGCCCTAGCTAGCATCCTCGGTACCACACATGCGCGCACGCATGCACGCACACATGTACGCACACACAAAGATACAACGCGAAAAGTTCTGTAATGGAGAAATGGGAAAAAAGAGAGCGTGATAAACTGAGAAAGCTCACGGAATAGTGACAAAGGATGTCCACAGAAGTAGCAGGTGATAAGATTAGTTCTTAGTCTGAAAGGGTCAGAAAGTGTTTTTCTGGGGAGCAAGGAATGCGAAGGCAGGAAACATGAAGAGCTTTCACCTGGAGCGCGGAGGGAACTCCAGCATGACTGAGCCCTGGGTCTGGGGCGGGCATAAGGGAGAAGGCGCCGGCCACGGGCCTCCTGTGCAGGCAGTTTTCTTTCCTGGGGAGTCTGTCTCAGGAGACAGTAAGGGATAAGAAGGGTCACTCTGCATGGGACTTCGCACCAGGGGATAACAGGGAGAGATAACAGAAGGCAGGGCTGGGATTGAGCAGAGACAGGCCAGGTCAGGAGGTGCAGTTGTGATCCCGGGGCAGACTGGCAGACAGTGATGGAGGACAGGGGTAGCCTCAGAGCCTCACACACGGCTGCCGGGAGCTGTGACATGAGACAGCCTCTCTGGGAAGAGCTGATCACAACCAAAGCTGATGACAAGAGACCACGCCAGGGCTGCCGGCTCAGGAAAGGAGGTGCAGATGGAAGCAGGAGGACTTCTGAGAGGAGGCAGAGGCAGTAGGGGCGGATTCAGTGTGGACACAGGGAGCTGGTGGTGCCCACACAGGCCCAGGGGGAGGTGCCCTGGAAATGCCAAGCCTGGGGTCTAAGTTCTTCAGTGGCACGACTATAGGATGAAGTCATGCTGTTGGCAGCGGGTTCCTAGTCCTAGCCACAGTCCAACAAAGAGAAAACCAAACTGGGCCTGGTGGTACAGGCTTGTAATCACAGAACACTTGGAGGCTGAGGCAGGAGGATTGCAAGTTCCAGCCCAGCTTGGGCAATTAAACAACTTAATGAGACCCTGTCTCAAAACAAAAACAAAACAAAAACAAAACCCCAATATCAGGGAGAGCTGAGAATGCAGCTCTGAAGTAAAACTTTGTTAGTCACCACATCTCTTTGCGGGGGAAAAAATATGCACCAAAACCTCCGAAACCAAGACTTTGGGAAGATCTCCTTTACCTCAAATGCCCTGAGAAAACTAGGCATCGAGGCAGCCAGACCGCACAACTAGAGACACTCAGGAAAGAGGCCTTCCAGAACTGCCTCAGGAAGGGGTCAAACAATGGGCTGAGTGTGTTTGAGGTGAAGGGAGGACTTCGGGGGAGACTTATGGTGATGTGCAATTGTTCTCCAGGTTGAATGTGTGTTGTCCTTTCCGATCCCCCTCACACACAGGCTTTCTGGTCATGCCTTACATGCACTTCCTTGCCTGCGAGGCCAGCCTCCTCTGGCCGGCAAGCTTGGGCAGCTTTGGTAGGAAGCTGTCACCATAGCAGTAAAAAACAAAAATGAAGGCAACACCAATTTCTTCCAGATACAGACCATCCTGAGCCTGGTAAAAAATCCACTGGATGCCTCTAGAAAGTGGCAGCAAAGAACAAAAAGATTCAATTCTGAGAGGTGGTTTCTAGGGCTGAAGCTGCAGCTCAGTGGCAGAGCGCTTACCTGGCATGTTCAAGGCCCTGGGTTCAATCCCCAGTACCAAAACAGAAAACAGACACCTCCCCCCACACCAAAGAAAGACAAAAACCCCTGAGAGGTGGTTTCTAAATCTGATTTTTCGCTCTAACCTGAAAGACTGAGAGGCTCACGCTGCCTTCCGCAGAAACAGCCAAACACAGAGAAGCCCAAATCTGTCTCTACACATTGAATAAACCAGACACACTTTGCTCTTTTTTGTTAATCTATGTTCTGAAAAGTGGCGCCTTTCACACCTCCAGGGACTGGCCCACTCTAAGAAATATACACATATTTCATCAAAACGGAAGTTTTCTGCAATGCTATTTACCATGACAACCTGCCATGTGTGTGGCCTCATGCTTTCTAGTCTATTCTGTTTCACTGAAAAATGTCTGCTGTATTCTAGATGATTTCCAACTCATGGACTGACCCAGGTCCACATTTTTGATAAATACTGTGATGGCAGATCTCCTCCCAAATTACACATTTTAAATCTACATTGAAAAAAGCAAATAGCACTGGGCCTAAGATGGCCTTGCAAGTCTGCGGCACCATGGATACTCTTGGGTGACCTGCCCAGAACCCAGCAGCTCCCCCTCACAGATGCTGGGCGGATTCTGAAGGGGCTCACATCTGTGGAAGCATCCTCTGCTTTTGACCTCACTTTTATTGCCAGCATGTTTTCTGTGTTTGGTCTTTATCTTCTCAAACCAAGTCTCCAACCTTCCCCTCCCCCACCCCCCTTTTTAAAAAATTGCTTCAGGCCACAGGGTTCTTGCATCTGATGACCATAAATCAGCACTCCATTCACTGAAGTCTCGGATGACCGGAAGGTTCTTCATATCAAGCATCGTCTGGGATGGTAGCCCCTAGCTGCACAGTTAATGAACACTGGCAAGGTGCTAGTAGAATGGAGGGGCTGGATTGTAAATGTTTGATTTCACTGTTTAAACAGGCATGTAGGCCACTGATTCCTATGCAGAGCAGTGCTAACTTCAGAGACACCTATAACATTTTCTGGTGTTTCAGCATATACCTTCCCACCTCACTGTTTATTGTGTTGGCTTCACAAGGCACTAGGTTCTTCGCACTTGGCCTGGTTCGTTTCTTCAAAGCATGTCCACTGGCAAAGCTCAGCCTGTGTGTGCATCACACTCTCGCCATTTCCCTGATGTTTTCAGTTATCAAAATTGTATTTTCTCATTTTCCTCTTGTTAAAATTATAACTTCATCTTTCTAATCCTTTCAAAATCCTTTGTAATTTTCTGGTGATCAGTTGGTGCTTCTTAGGGTTAAAAAGGGTTAGGATTAGTCACAGACTCAGTAAACATGCTGTAGACTGGAGACCAAGAGCCAGATGACGTGTTCAACCCCAAATGCCATGCACTGGGGGTGGGCTGAGTAGACCTGCTTTTTTGCATTTATAAACTGGTTTCGTATCTTAAATTAGAGGCTGTTTACTTGAACAGGTGATACGTAAGGGAATAATGATTTTGATTTTTTTGAATTTTGGAGAGAATTTTTTTTTGTACTGAAATTTGAGCGCAGGGCCTTCATACTGAGCTATGTTCCTAGTCCTTTGACTTTTGACTTTGAGACAGGGCTCACAAAGTCACTGAGTTCTCCAGGCTGGGATCAAACTTAGAATCCTCCTGCCTTAGCCTCTCAGAGTTCTGAGGTGACAGGTGAATGCACCATGCCCAGTTAAAGAGCCTCCAGTTGAGAGAGGCAGAAAAAGGAAGCCTGAGTAGCCTCATTGTGAGGCAGGCATCAGGAGAGGGCAAAACTGAATAGTCAGAACAAAGACAGCATGACCTGCAAAGTCTAACACATTTCCTACCTGGCTCTCTGAGGAATATCTCACCTGACCCCTGGTCTAAGTGACAACATTGAGAGTGGAAATAAACAGTGAAACACAGAACCAGAATAACAGCTGTGAAATGCACACTTCAGAGGCTAACTGAGGTGAAGTGCCTTGAGAAAAGATTGGAGGTGAGGTGACTTTAAGGTGTTCCTATCCTGAGAAATCTAAACAAAAACAGTTCTGTTAACTGACATGGCCAAGGATGGGCCTTTACCTGGAGAGGCAGGTGTGTGGGGCAGGTGCCAGGAAGTGAGACTCTGTGAGAGGAAGATGACCCAAGGAAGGGGAGAGGGCAGGAGCCTGAAGGATGTGTGCATTAAAGCCGCTAATGGAGAAAAGGGAACCAGCAAGAAATTGGACAGAAGGGCAGGAGCAACATGATGACATCATAACAATGACAAATGGGAACTACCTGAGAGACGAGTGTGGCCATGAGGGTCACAAGCTGTGTAGAGGGTCAAACACAATGAGGAAACTTTGGAAGAGTTGGCTTGATACCTCAGAGCGTCCTGGTCTGTGCTTGGGGATAGAGTCCAAGGGATGAGCTTCTGGGAGAACAACAGAAGTGAAAGTCAACGACAACCATTCCTTTAAATCTTGGCTCCTGAAGAAAGAGAAGGACCAGCCAGAAGCTGGACAGGGAGCAGAGCTGAGGGAGGCTAAGGAGGAGGGTACTGTAGGTACAAGTGTCATGAGGGTCAGGCAAGAGGACAGTTTCCAAAGAGCTGAGGAGACCTACTTTGATTGCTTCATAGCAACCATCACAGCTGTGGCCTGAGAGGAAAAGCTCCTGGAATCCAAAGACCTGCCCAATGAAATGTGCAGCCTCAGCTCAAAACTCTTCTGAAGTTCTCTGAAAGGAACCATGTTGTTTGTAAGGTTAAAGTTTCATAAGAGGGCTGGTTCACTGGACTCCCCAGGAGAGAAGAGCCTGTAACATGTGGAATATAAGGAGAGGTCCTTTGTAAAGTCTGTGTTCTCTTGAGCACAGTGCCCTCTTTCAGAGCCTAGAAGCTCTGCCTTTAACCTCAGCATCATGGTCCCCAAGGTTCCCATCCTCAAGAAAAGACCTCCCCCTTCACTGGAACCTACAGATCATCAGCTAATGTTCAATTACAGGAAACCTTAACTTAGAACCAGAGGGATCAAAATTTTAAACTTTCGGGTTTGAGCCAAATCCTGGATTTAAACCCGTGGCTCTCAAATGAGCTCTGTGGTACGCCCAGATGACACGTGGTAGTCTCTGGAGTCGTTTTATCACCACAGAAACTGAGGCAGGGGTCATAATATCATGTGGTGGGTAGAGGTTGGCATGATGCAAACATTCTGTAATGCACAAGAAGGACAGGCCCTCCCCCATCAAAGAACTGTCTAGCCCCAAATGTCAACAGTTCTATGCAATGTGCTCAGAACCCCCTGAAATGGTATCCTACATGAATTTGTATTAAAATACTAAGGATTCATATTTTATTCAAGAGTTATTTTTGCAGATGGAAGCAGGTGGTCTTGATAGTTGTGGATCTTCTTCTTTCCTTTCATGGCCATTGTGACTCTGGAGAAGAGTCAGAAGTCACATGGTGTCAGATCTAGTGAATAAGGTAGACTGAGGACATCCTTCATTCCCTCAGGTCTTGTACTTCCTCTGTCCCAAGGCATCCACTGACAATGCTAAGGTTCAACACTGCTCTTGCATGTGAACACTTCCTGGATCCACTGTCCTGGGCTCATGAGCTCCCTGGGCCAAGTTGAAGCTGAGACCCTCTGTCTTGGTTAGTTTTCATTGCTATGACAAAGTACCTGACATCCGCTACTTTAGGGAGAAAAGGTTTATTTTTAGCTCATAGTTTCAGAAGGTCACAGTGCACTCATGAGCAGATGGCTGGAAATGGTGGAATGGGTATAGAGCCAGCCCCAGAAACAAAGATCCTCACTGAATGGCAGAACAGAGCCAAGCCTGGGAGGAGGAGTGGAGCTACCCTACCAAGTCAAGCCCCCAACATCTGCCTCTGGCATCCAGCCCCCAATTCCCACATGAGGCTTTTGGGGGGATACTCTCGACCCAAATCACAACATTCCACCATTGGCCCCTAAAAGACTCATGTTTACCTCCTTAGGCAAAATGCATTTAGTCCTTCTCTAAGAGTTGCCGAAGTTTTAACTGTTCCAGTACTGCCAAAATGTCCAAGTCCAAAGTCTCCTCTGAGACACAAGGCAAACTCTCAGTGACAAGCTCCTGTGGAAACCAGAGTTAAGTACTTCCAACATATAATAGCACAGGGTAAATATTCCATTCCAAAGTGGAGAAATAGAAGGATAAAAGGTAATTGGACTAAAACAATTTTTAAACCCCACAGAGCAAGTGTTAAATTCTGAATTTCCATGTCCAGAACCCTGAATAAACTGCTGGGAGATATGAACTCCAAAGAGTTCAGGTGGCCCCACCCCTATGGCATTGCCACTGGCTGTAACCTCCATCTTCCCTCCTTTGGGCTGGCCTCACCTACGCACTACAGCCTTCCACAGACAATGATCCATGCTCCCAGTTTCTCCAAATTTTGGGGCTCTCCACTGCTCCTTAAACTTCTCCTTCACAACTTCACACGCTGTCCTCCCCAGGGCACACTGCCAGGCCTCCAAAGCCTTCCTCTGAAATCTGGGGTTGCCATCTGCAACCCTGTAAAGCCGGGACCAGATGAGGATTACCAAGGTCTACCACTGGCTTGAGCCATAGCCTCATCCTCTTGGACAACTGCTGTTGAGGTCTCTGAGTTCTTAGATGGTTGAAGGCAGCTGATCTTTGACAAACAGTTTTCTATTTGGCCTTGGGATATATTTCTCATAGCAAAGTATTTTGCCTCTCTACACTTGAGTTAGTAAAAGGTGGGGTCTTGTTGACTTTTGAGATGCTCTCAAGGCACAGTCCCGATTGTAAGTACTAGCCTTCTTTTTAGTGCTAATCTCTTTAACCTTTCTCATGCCCACAGGCTCCACCACTGCAGGCCCTTTTTGTTTCACAAAACTGTAAAATTTAATGTCATTTGTCTCTGCCATTTTCCCTGCATTTTGCCATAAAGTTAGCTAAAGCTGCAAGCAGTACCCAATGACAATGTGAACATTGGTTTGCCTTAAGATCTCCTCCACCAGGTTAAGTAGTCCACTGCCCTTAACTTCAGCTGCCGGCGAAGTCTCTGGACAAGGGTAAAATGCTGACACACTTCCTGCCAGAGAATAGCACGCATGGCAGCTGCACTCAACTTTTACAGAACTAAACTATAACTGGACTAAACTATAAATTAGACCACTTGCCAATACAGTCCTCCTTCCCATCTGAAACTTCTCGAGCCTGCCCTTTCTGATCCACACTTCTAGCAGCATTCTCCTCTTCTGAGATCCAACCAGAATCTCCCACCAAGCTCAGCTCAAAGCCTTCCAAGGCTTTTGCGGTCAGCATCCTCGCACCTTTCCAAATTCCTCCTGCAAACCAGTTCCAAAGGCTTTCAATCCACATGGTCAGGTAAAGTCACAGCAAAAAACCCACTTCTCTGATACCAATTTCTATCTTAGTTATGGTCTTTTTGCTGGGACAGAATATCTGACATCCACAACTTCAGGGAGAAAAGATTTATTTTAGCTTGCAATTTCAGAAGGTCACAGTCCATTCATGGGCAGGTGATTGGAAATTGATGGAACAGGGCCAGAGTCAGCCTAGGAGAAAGCTATCTTCACAGCATGACAGAACAGGGCCAAATCTGGGAGGAGGGGTGGAGTTATCTTCCCTGGTCAAGTCCCAAGCACCTGCCCCTTGCAGCCAGGCCCCACTCCCCAACAGTACTCAGTATCCATAAGTACAAGAGGCTTTTTGGGGACACTCCAGACCACAACACCCTCTGAAGGGTGAGCTGTCTGCTGGGTAGAGAGATGGTGTTAGCTCTTTCTATAGAATCTTCTTGCCCAGTTGGCAGCCAGCACCCACATTGTGCCTGTGCCTTTTGGGAGGGGGGGAGCCCGAGAGCTTCCCACAGCAGCCTGATTGATTACAGAGCTGACCCTGCCCAACACCACTCATATCCCTAGTGACAGCTATTCCTCTCCAGTCCCCACAGTGCAACCTGGAAGAGCAATATTGTCACTGATGAAGCTGTAGTGTGACAGGGTAGCAGGCTGAGCTGAGCTGGCCTCAGGGCCTAGGAAGAAGTCGAGATGATCTCAGGGTGGGACAGGGACCTCTTACTGCCCCAGAAGTGTCTTCACATCCCACCATCCTTAGGAAGACAGGAAGGGAAGGGTGTCTGGGCAGTTTCCCTCTCCAGATATCAAGAACAGGCCAGGTATCTGGGCAGGAGAAGGAGATGCCTGAGCTCCTGGATACACATCCGAGCACCCACAGCTGTATCAGAGAGGACTCTCTTCAGTGTGAGAAAAAGTACAACCAAAGCTCAGCTGTGGAATCTGTCTGCGAATGCTCACATGTCACCATAGGAGCCCTGGGCACCTTTGAGACAAGGTCCCTTCACAGTCACAGCCATCACACACTCTCTGGGTCTTGCATTCATTCAAAAATATTCATGGGGCAGCTGGTCCTGGGATGATTCTAAGACATCAAAACCTGGTTCTTTCTCCAATTACCTCAGAGTCCAGGGCAGAGGACAAAGGACAGAGGACAAATTCGATGACAGCACAGTTATGTGCTGAAACTGAGGCGCCAGCAAAGGATTACGGGGTGCATGGACAAAACATTCGACCCGGGTCCCAGTGGGTGAAGGAGAATGTAGGGGTGGCCAGGGCTAGGCTGATGGTGTCACGCAAAAGATCCTGTGTAGACCCCTGCAAGACCTGAATGCTGAGAGGCGGCAGGTGTCAGGGGCAACGTGTGGGAGGACTGGGATGTACATCTTCATGGAACCCCATGGCTGCCCTGCTGGTGAAGACCGGAAAGGAAACTGGTTAGAGGATGACTGCGGGATGCAAGTGAAAGCCGAGGCTGGTGGCCCACGCTGCAACCCCTGACTCAGGGAGGTGGAGGCAGGAGACGTGGACATCCGAGCCCAGCTTGAATGACTAGCAACTTGGCAGGATCCTGCCTCGAAATATAAAAATGAACGGGGCTAGGGAGGTAGTTCATTGTGAAGGCCCTGCACCAGTACACAGCGCAAAAGAATAAATAAATAAATTAGAGAAAAAAATTAAGTGAAAGACAGTGAATGTACCACAGCCCCCCTCCTATTTAACCACTTAGATATATACATTTTTTTCCCTCACTGCAGAGCCAGATCTAACCTCTCCCTTCCGCTGGCTGCTTTGGAGAAAGAGAATCCCATCTTTCCAGTTCTTGGTCTCAGTACTCAAACAACCACCAAGCTGTTAGTGACCCTTTCCGAGAGTTCTCTCTGGACCTGAATGCCTCACAGAGCACCTCTCCATGGCTGGGGTGGCCTCTGTGGATTCAAGAGGAATATGGCTTTTCTTTTTTTTTTTCGTGTGTGTGTGTGTGTGTGTGTGTGTGTGTGTGTGTGTGTGCGTGCACATGTGTGCACGTGCCTGGAGATTGCATGATTGCACAATTGCACCCAAGGCCTTGGCACTGAACTACATCCCAAGTTCATTTTTATTTTTGATTTTGAGACAGGGTCTTGCTATGTTGATAAGTTGCCCGAGCTGAACTAGAATTTGGGGTTCTCCTGCCTCAGTGTCCCAAAATGTTGGGATTACAGGCATGTACCAGCAGGCCTGGCTAAGGGAACACTGCTTTGGAGAGTAATACTATTAATGGGTCACACTAAATCTGCCCAAACACGGTACCCTAGAAGTGCCCCATGACCCAGGCCTCCCTCTGAGGGCTCTACACCGAGACAGGGAAAGCCTGTGCAGGAACAATAGATCACACTGTTCTCACGTGCACTCTGGGGACACCCGGCTGTCTCCAGGAAGGCTCTTTGGTCTCTGGTGTGGAGCTGGCCCTTCAAAGGAACCAGTTCTAGGGAGATGTCTCCACAGGCTCCATCCCCTTTCTTTGAAAGCATAATGACTCTCAGGAATGACAAGGATGTAAATCGCAGGATCAGCAGGGAAATATAAGAGAATTAAAGTCACTTTCATCAGGGTCTGGCTGTGTTGGCCGCCATGAGGTGGGAGCTGGGGGCTGGCAGCACTGACTCCCAGCTCAACACAAGCAAATGTTGTCTGAGCCCTGGATAGCAGCAGGCTGTCAGGCCCTGATAAGATCACCCTGCTCTGGTGAGACCTAATTATTCTGCTGCTAGGTCTCCTCGTTACCTTCCCATTGGGACAAACTGTCCGGCAACCTTCAGAAGGCATGAGCCTCCTGAAGGATGAGGGCTGCCCCACACAGCTAGGGACCCACAGCACATGTGGAAATGAGATTGTAGAGCAAAAAGAAAAAAATCTAAGAAAGTCTTCTGGTGAAAAAAACTGCATTCCAGTCGCTCAGTAAACCCAGGGAGTGCTGAGTGCCCTGAGACAAGCCTGAAAAACAAAACCTAACAGGGCCATTCTGTGTGCATGTGTGTGCGCTAGTGTGCATGTGGTGCCGGGGACTGAGTCCAGGGCTCTATACTGAGCTACGTTCCCAGCCCATTTTTATTTTTGATTTTGAGATGGAGTTTCACCTAGTTGCCCAGATTGGGTTCAAACTAGCCATTGTCCTGCCTCAGCCTCCCAGAGTGTTGGGGCTACAGTCCTGTGTCACTGGGCCCAGCTGGAAGAGACATTTAGTCTTTCCTTAGATGGGTTCTCCACCACCCTGGTATGCAGTGACCCCTAGGTGCATTGCTGCAGGTCATCTGAGGTTTGGGTGTTCTTATAATGAGCAGCTGCCAAGCAGAAGAAGGCCAGTATGAACCACCTGGCTCAATTTTCATCTAATTAGGACCAACAATGCCCAAGGACCTTAGCAGAGAAGTGTAGCTATCAGCCACTAGCAATCACAGGCCACTCATGTCTTTGAGGGGGCAGAGGTGTCTTCCACACCAGGTTGTTGTCCTTGGCTGGCCTATGAACAGAGCCAGTCCCTTCTCCTCTAGGCCCTTGACTCTGGCAGAGTCTGGCCTTGCTGTGCCTGAGACCAACCCTCCTCCATCCCTCCTTCCAGCTCTGTCTCTGCTGACTCTTTCTCTTCTGTTTGTTTTATTTGTACTGGGGATGGAGCTGAGGTTCTTTACCCTGAGCTCCATCCCCAGTCCATTTTTTAGTACTGATTTGGAGAAAGGATCTTGTTAAGTCATACAGGCTGGGCTAGAACTTGTGATCCTTCTTCTTCAGCCTCCCACAGTGCTGGGATTACGGACCTGGACCTGCAAGCTCAGCCTTGAAGAAATGAGGTGACAAGGCCACCCCTTCCTCCCTCTGAGATAGGAGCTGCCTCCTGTCTGCTATCTCCTCCAAGAACTCCCTCCGCCCTCTCATGACAAAATGGAAACAGATGGATCCAATCACATGCCCCAAATCGTGGCCTCCTCTCTACAGCCTGGCACAGGATTTGTATATAATTGGCACAGGGTTTTTTCCTGTGGTTTCCAGTTGTTCCCCAGTGTAAAAAGGAACCTTTCCCTTTGAGTGTTGGGTCCCTTGGTTTCAAATCAA
Organism: Ctenodactylus gundi; assembly: GCA_004027205.1. Lineage (NCBI taxonomy): Eukaryota > Metazoa > Chordata > Mammalia > Rodentia > Ctenodactylidae > Ctenodactylus > Ctenodactylus gundi. Next base: position 295,080 of record PVKB01000848.1, on the reverse strand, counting down.
CCCATCAGGCCTCCTGACGGCCAAGGGAGGGACCCAGAAAAACTGTCCAGGGGGAGGGGAGAAAGGAGCTGAGACAGCTACCATGGGGTCCCATGGGTGGGCAGCAGAAGAAGAACTTCCTTCTGTGATTGTGGAGGCTCTGGAAACTAAAGGAGCTGCTGACTGTTTTAAGTACTCATCCACAGATAGCACCATAGTTTCTGCTTGGGGCCTTTAGTTTAGTTCTGTTTTATTCTGTGGTACTGGAGAGCTGATCCAGGGTCTTCACACTGAGCTATCTCTCCAGTCCAGTTTTGACATGTCTTTGAGGGGGAAAAAATGTATATTTCAAGACAGAGTTTTGCTAAGCTGCCCAGGCTGGGTTCGAACTTGCAATTTTCCTTCCTCGGTCCCCCAAAGTAATGGGATTATAGGCCTTTATCATTGGACCAGGCTATGAGTCTTGTTTCTAACAGAGTGTACAAGGTCTTCCACAGGTGGCCAGTGCCGTACAAATGGTCACTAGTTCACTGTCTCTCTCCAGCACGAGAGTAAGAAACCTTGATCAAACTGCCTGACCCCTGTTTCCACACAAAATCCTTTCATGTCACAGATACAGAGGCTAGACAGCATGACATAATGGCATGAGATGCTCAGGGATAAATTCGTCTCCAGCCCAGAGGATCGGGGCCACCACAGCACAACGAGAATGGGTGGCGGACATAACCTTTGTTTTGTTTCTCTTTGAGCACAAGCACGTCTGATGCTTCACCTACAATGAAAACATTCTACAAGTTGTAAAAAACAAAAGTCACACTCCACTTCATGGTCATCATACCCACAAGATGTCTGTGCTTCTCTGTCTGTGGCTGTCACCCACCCCCCTCACTGGGGCTTACAATGTGTGCCTTGTGGTGTGACTGTCTCCGACCCCCACACTGGGGGTTACAATGTGTGCCTGTGGTGCAGTCATTCCCCTGAAATGCTTCTCATGGGAGGCTTGTAATAACCCAGCATCACCATAATAAATACCATCACAAGAGGCTTCTATGGGAGACAAGTCTGTAAACCCTGATTCTCCCCTCTGTACTTGACTTAAGATTAAACCCCACTGTTGTTTTAATTGGAGGTTCTAAATCCGAATAACCTCAAACCTGGAAAGAGATACTCCCTTTTTTAAAAAAGAAAAATTAGTTGGAAACCGTCAGAAGCAAGTCGTCTGTGAGGGTGGGAGTCTCCTCCGCTCTGTTGTAGGAAATACAGAAGCACCAGCTAGACCTTATAGCCCCAATGCCATGTCCCGGGCTACCAGACAACAGTGTTTTAAGGAAAAAAAATTAAGGCACAAGTGGCTTAATTATTCCTTAAGCTCATGGCTTAGACCACTCAGAAGGGAGGCAAATGAAAGAAACTGTACTAAAGATCTAATTCTGGAAGAAAACACTCCAAGAATATGGAGTTTTTAAATTATTCTATCCTACTGGCTTACCAAGAATTCATTGAGGTAAATGGGTCAGGATTTAGAACTTGGAAGTATAATTATTACTCACAATTTTGTTGAAGGAACATCTGTTAGAATGCTTTGCTTAAAAGGAAATCCTGTTTTAAAAAAATTCCTTTATAATGACGCAGGGATAACTCTTCTTGAAGGCCTATTCTGGTCATTTAGAATTGGTACTATACACTTTAGGAGGCTGAGACAGGAAGATCAGAAGCTTGAGTCCAGACTGGGCAACTTAGTAATTAATGACACTCTCTCAAAATGAAAAACAAAATGGACTGAGTGTGTAGCTCAGTGTGAAAGGCCCTTAGCTTGATTTATATCACCACAGCAAATATTAATAAACCAATAAAATACAATAGATAGCACCGTGGTGGAGAAAATATAGTTCACTCACAGGGGGGTGTTAGTTTTTCATGTATTGATGTTGAGCTAGGACCTCATGGGTTTCACTCTTACAAAAAATATTTCCAATGCATTTGCATGTGCCCTTGCAGTCCCTGGTCATTTTGTCCTTGCTCAAGACTCATAGTGGCCATGTACATGTCCCCAGATGGGGTCCCTGAGGGTTGAAGAGGGGAAATATGATCCTGAAGAAAACATTCTGGACTCAAGGGATTAAACACATGTGAGCTTGGAGATGGGTTAGTGGCTAGTTAAAGGGTGTCAGCTTCGTGTATGGTACTGGTACTAGGGAACAGGGTGGGAAGTGAGGATGGTAATGACCACACAGGGCCTAGAACAAAGTAGATCCCACATGGGTGTTCCACAATGAGACCCTAACATGGGTACAGACTCCTCGGGTGCAGGTGCAGGTGTAGCTGTCAGCGTGGAACTGCCGTGAACCCACCAGGATCCAAAGCATCAGGAAAAGGAGATTTGCGAAGCTGAAGTAGCTGCAGGCTGGTGGCTTCCCTTCACCAGCAGGGCAGGCCAGCAAAGCCTCTGTGGTGACCATGCCTCCATGGCCACCTTCCAGGTCCTGAGCACACTTCTCTTGTAGCCAGTGCTCCCTCACATCCACACAAGCAGGAGAATTATTGGAAATAAGGCCCAGCATAGCTCAGCCACCCCACTGTCCCCTACCTCCACTGAGTTCAGTGAAGGGACTCGAGGAGGCCAGTGGCATGGGGACATAGGTGACACACACAGTTGCTGCAGGCATGATTGAAAAATACAGTGTGTGTAGTGACATATACCTGTAATCTTGGCACTTTGGGAGGTCAAGGGAGGAAGACTGCAAGTCCAAGCCCAGCCTTGGGAAGTGGAAACTTAGCAAGACCCTGTCTCCACATAAAAATTTTAAAAACGGGCTGGGGATGTAGCTCAGTGCAAAGGCCCTGACTTTGGTTTATTCAAAATGAATAAATAAATAAAGGATGGTAGAAATTTGCATATAGCTCTGCTCATCTTCCCATGTATGGTAAAGATCATGTAGACCTTGGGATCATATAGGCTAACACCTTAGACAATGTAAATGCTGTGCAAATAGTTGTTATCCTGCATTCTGAGGGAATAATGATAAGCAAAATGTGTGCGTTCTATACAGGCATGGTTTGTAAATGTATTTGTGACCCATGAACAGTGGGATCAGCATGCTGCTGGAGACCTGTAGGTGTGGAGGGGGTGATCCTCCCTCCCCCAGGAAGAGAGGCTCAGGGCCAAGAGGAAGGAACTTTTGGGAGGCGTCCTGCTTGGCTCCCTGACAGAACGGTGTGCCTCCTCCCTTTCTTCCTTAGAAATGAGCCTTGGTTTTACTGGGGCCAAAACATGTCCACACTTCCAAGCATCCTTTACACACAGGACGGCATGTGGCATCCTTCTAGTTATATTATGCAAGCTGGAGTCATTGGGAGAAGATTCTAGAAAAGGATCCTTAAAACATGGGGTGTGAGCAGAGGAGAAAGAAGGGCACGTGCTCGCTGACTCCTGAGTCTCTTCTCCATCCACCCTCTTCTTCCCACCCTGGACATGAGGAGGATTCCATAAGGAAGTGGGAGTAGCCACTGGTCCGCAGTAAAGGGACCCACACGCACCAAGAACATAGACCCCACTGTACTAATTGAATTCGGATAATTCCCAAGGCGCCTTAGCTTTTTATAAGTTGCAGAGTACCAAGAAAGCGATTACAGGTGGACCAGTGACCATCTTGTTTTATGACCAACAAACAGCAATTCAGGGCGAGATCAGAGAACGCAGCTCCCGCAGCACGATGCTTAGACACGAACACTTGGTCTTCCCTCCCTTGGCACTAAAGCATGTTTCCCTTCTCTAATGTTCTGATTTGCTTTTCTCCTCTACCTGAGCCTGGTCTCCAAACAGACAATGTTCTCAGATCTCCTTAAAGTCTAACTCTACTCAGCACACGAAACATTCACAAGCAGGCACACCCAATGACAAAGCCCAACGACAAAGACTCAAGTTTCCTACCAGAAGGAGGTAAGAGTGCACCTTACAGTCCCAAGCGTAGCTCTAAAGAACGAGTGAGGTGAGGTCATGTAAGGCGACTTAGTACCCAAATCAGCTCTGCTGATGATGGTGATTCTGCCTAAGACTGTACACATACCCTGTCCCTGTCCAGATGTCCAGGACAACGTGAACGCATAACGGAAGTGACCTAAACAGTTTGGAAGACACAATGCGGGAGGGCGCTTGGGGTTCCTGGGCCCCAGATCACTGAAAAGCGACACACTGAGAGCAAGACACTGTCTAGCTGGCTGTGTGTGTGTGTGTGTGTGTGTGTGTGTGTGTGTGTGTGTTGCTGAGGAAAGAGAACTTCCAAAACAGCTACAGAGAGTTGAAAGAATGATGGGATAAGTGTTCAAAATTGGGGCAGTGGGGGGCGGGCGGGGGGGGGGGGGAATTGAAAGGGATGGCAATTTGTCTTTTATTATAATATTTTCTTAAATTTAAACGTTCCCATTTCCAATCACACAGAAGGTCAAGTATGATTTTTGCCATTTTAAGACAAAAAATATAAGGTCAAAAACTGCAGAGTGGTTTGGCTTATTTTTGTCACCCAAGCCACATCACAAGGTCTTGTGTAGGGCACAGTGATAACCCCAAATGTGAGGTTTTGGTGAGTGAGCAGTGTCCAAAGGAGGGACACTCAGGACAGACCTTGGTCACCCAGGTGGGCTGAGCATTGTCTGAGTCTCCTCTGTGGTAGGAGGTGCTATAATTGCCAGGAAAACCAGGCTGTGGAGTAGAGGAGAGAGACCTAGGCTGTGCCCAGAATCCCCTCCCTCAGCCACGCGTACACTGTGTTGCTTTGAGTATTGGGGGAAGATTCTAGAAACGAATCCCTAAGATGTGGGATTGCTTTGGGTGTCTTACGTGTGGTATCCCAGAGCCACCATTCGTCATCTGAAACAAAGGACATGACAGTATCTGTCTCAGTCCTGAGTATTAAAGAGGTCACCATCAGAGTACCACCCAGCCCAGATTACATCCTGGCATTCAGTGAACAGCCTGACGATGTCTGCCTCCTTTTTTGCTCCTCCCCTGACACCAAAGCAGTCACAGATCTCTCTAGAAGGTGGCAGATAAGCATTGTCACCACCACCTCGATGCTTGCAATATCACTGATGCTATAAAACAGGACTGTGTCCAAAAATGATGCTGATTCTGTGTAAAATTCAGAATAATAAAATAAGAAAATGACACAGAGGAATTTTTGTTTTCATTTCATTCCCCCTTGTAATTGAAACCATTCTCAAGTTTTGTTTAGGACAAAATTAATTTTATATTTTCATCAAGGAACTCGTGTGGATCAGAATGAATCAGAGTTTCCGATACAGAAGAGTTCAGAGCTTTCATTACGGGTTCAAGACACCAGGGTCCCAGGCCCGGGGACGGCATTTCAGTCCTGCCGCATGAGCAAAATAGAAACGTTCCATCTGGCCCTCTCAAATTCAGGCCTACGTGATGTGTCATATGAGAGATGATTTATTAAAAAGAAAAAACTAGATGAGTTACTTGGGCCCTGTTTTCTAGTGTTCCAAATAAAAAACACACTGGATTTAGTTTAGAAATAAACTTTTCTCCACCAAACCACCACCAAGCCTTTCTCTGTGGTATTGGGAATCCAGCATAAGGCCTTCACATTGAGCTACATCCCCAGGCCCATTTTGGTTTTGATTTTGAGACAGGATCTTGCTAAGTCACTAAGTTGCCCAGGCTGGGCTCCAACTTTCAATCCTCCTGCCCCAGCCTCCCAGAGTTCTGGACTAACAGGCCTGTGGCATGGGTCGAGCTGGGAATAAACCCTCTTAAACTGAGATCAGGTAGGGTCTGAAGCTCACTTGGGGATGAGAAATGCACACAAAGTTACACAAACAGATAAAGTTCTGGCCACGCATCTGAGGACAGCTGGCACCCCAGCCCTCACTACTGGTTTGCCCCGAGCGATGCTGGGACTGCTACAGACAGGAGCCACAGCAATGGTACAGGAGCGAGGAAGGGTACACCACAGGAAAAGAGAAGCCGGAGGGTGCTATAGGCAGCTGACTGTCAGGGGGCACAGCCTCACCTCCAGACTTGGGCAGGACAACAGGGGTGGTGGCCTGGGCAGGCACCTTCCTGACCCAACTATGCGCACACAGCATCAGATGTTCCCACCAGACCTGACCCGGAATTCTTGTTCACTCTGTGGTGCTTTTAGAAAACCCACCTCAACGCAGGTGACCCCCAAGAGCAGCTTTCGTCCACATCCAGAGAGCATCAGCCCTGTCCCCAGCTCATAGGATGCGTTGGCATTTGTTCTCAGGCTCAGTGTTCCTAGTCCACAATTTTTTTTCTTTGCTTATTTTTTTTTCCAATTGAGGCAGAAAGTCATTTAACAAAATTCATATTATAATCTTTCCAAACGAGTAGATGTAATTTAAAATATGGTGAATGTCTAATTTTTTAATGTGTTGCAGCTAAAACACATTGCCATGAATCCCCCTCAAAATCCTCTGCCTCACTTCAAACACACTTACCCATCGTCCTTGCTCCTGTCTGAGGCAGATCTTTCCGAGTGTCTTTACTAGGTATGATTAAAAACATGGTCAGTGTTGCTGCTGAGTCTCATCCAAAAGAAAGGTAGACTTACAAGAACATGGTGCTGCATCCTCAGCCACCTTATTCACGGAGTCTGGCACTGTGTGACTTCTGGCTCTTCTCCAAAGTCGCCTCAATCATAAAAGGTCAAGGTTTTCTTTTTCTGTTTTTATTTCTTTTGAGACAGGCTCTGGCTCTGTAGTCCAGGCCAGTCCTGAACTCACTCTATAGCCCAGGCTGGCCTCAAATATATGGCAACCTCCTGCCTCAGCCCTCAAATATATGGCAACCTCCTGCCTCAGCCTCCTGAGTTCTGGGATCTCCATATTGTTGGATCACACGTGGAATACCATCTGACCTGTCACAAGGTTATAGGGGACCTGCCCTCATCTCTGCTTCCTCTTTTTGCCCAGTGGTCACCACCCTCATCCTTGGTTTATCTCTGAGGTTCACCTCTTTGTAACTACAGACCTTGCTCAGTTCTTAGAACCCTACAGGGTATGTAAGGACTGGGAGCCGCGCTGTGGTCCCTTCTACTGGGACACCTTGTGCTACAACTCTTCCCACAACCAGTCTGTCCTTACAACTTCATTCTCTACTTAAAGTCTCTGATCAGAAAGGGTTTCCTGTCCCACCCCGCAGGCAAGACCCTCACTCTCATCCAGGGGGTCTGTGTCTCAGCCTTCGGGCCCTGGGTAGCATTTGACTGAATGTGTCACGATTCTACATATTCATCTGTGTCCCTTGTTTTCTGTATATCTTTCTTACTAAACTCTCAGTTCCACAAGAACAGAGATGACCTGACTTAACGGCTTTGTGCCGGAGCATCCAGCACAGTGCCAGCTGCACATGACCCGCATAGACAGAGTGACTGCTGACTGCCATCTTCGTTGTGAGCCCCTCTCCATCTGTCCCTGCTTCACCTTTTCCTCACCTGTGACTTAGCTGTCATTAACCCCTGTGGGAGGTAAGGACATGGGTTCACGAATGAGGAGCAGCATCTCCACAACTCACCTCCAGAAGGCAGGGCTGGGATTCGAACACAGATCTGACTTTGCAGTGCACGCTCTTCCCCTGTGTGGTGATGACTACAGGGAGAGGTGCTCAGGGAACCGGTGTGTGCTGGGAGACTCTCCACCTGCCCTGTGGACCTTCCCAGGATCCCTCATTATCGGTCTGCAAACACTGCACAGTCCCACGATGGAAAGTGTCATCTGACTTCTTTATCTGTTAAATACAAGAAATAGATATTTGGCTAAACTCATGCCTTCGTCTCCACCCACATACCGTGGCATTACTACTTCCCAAAGACGATGTGTGTCCTGAGACGCCACTGCAGAACTTCAAAAGCTAAACGCACCCACAAATTAGTCTTCTGAAAGCAGCAAAGCTGACCTCTTCCTCAGCGCTCAGATATTGAATCTGTGAATTCTTTCCCTCACAGCACTTCTTTTTTCCAAGCCTTAAGCTGCACGGTGGTTATTTCATTTCCTGCCATGTTTCCCCAGGGTGACAAGGCAGTAGTGTCAGAAACACGGGCCTCATTGTGTATTTTCAGTAAGCGGATAGAGAGAACAGGTTCTCTAAGCCCAATAGGCTCACTGTACTCCCCCACTGAAGGAGCCAAACACCGGAGGAAATTGTTGGAACATAGTTAATTTCCAGTTTTCACCTCATGGAGACACAGTCACTCCTGTCTGACCTCTCGTTTTGGGAAAGATCAGAGACGGCCCTATGCCTCACTGCCAACCATAATATCACTGCTTTCAAGACGAAGCCAGGCCTGCTGGCATCAGCCTACAATCGCAGCACTCCAGGAGGCTGAAGCAGGCAGGTCACAAGCTTGAGCCCAGCCTGGGCAACTTCCCCCCGAGCTGACCCTTGACTAGTCCTTATATGTGCTGCACTTTCCTGTTCTCAGTGTTGACATAGCTCATACCACATTAATAACATCAGGTTTGCTATGTCCTCACGTTTTTGTCGGTTGCTCCAAAATCTTGCTGGGAACAAATGTCTGGTCTTATCATACTTCGATGGCAAGTGTTGCAAGGGAAAAAATGAGTTGTGGGATTTCGTGTCCCACATAAGTCTGTGAGTGTCAGCATTACCTTTCCACCCCTCCACCTTTTCAGCTGGCCTTTTGAGAGCACAGTTAGACTCTAGACATGGGATAGGTGGTTCTAGGGAGACAAAAGTAAGAGGTGAATGAGCACGGGAGCACTGGCCTGCCATCCCAGCTTCTCAGGAGGCTGAGACAGGAGGATTGAAAGCTTGAGGTCATTTGTGTTCCACCGGAGTCACAAAAAAAAGAAAAAAAAAGAAAAAGAAAAAGAAAAAGAAAAAGAAAAAAAGGAAAGGAAAGGAAAGGAAAGGAAAGGAAAGGAAAGGAAAGGAAAGGAAAAAAAGCTTGAGGTCACTCTGGGCAACTTAGTGAGATTGCATCAAAATGAAAAATAAAATAAAAGGGGTAAGGATACTGTCACTCAGTGACAGACAGCCCTGGATTCTACCCCTACCATTGTCCACAAAATTACAAAAAAACAAAACACAAAAAACCCAAACACAATATTGGAAGACAGACACATAGATGCAGTTACACCCAGTAAAACTCTTCATTTTTGTTCAAGTGTCAAGTTGATACACATAGAATAAATACAGTAGAAGTCTGACAGTTATTTTCGGAACTAATTTCTAATATTTATTGTATTGCTTTTCTATGATTTAAAAAAGAGTTTAGATTTAGCTTATATCTGAGGAGAAAGCTATTTTTTAAAAAATCTAATCACTCAACAGAAAGACCAAAAAAACATTTTTTTTTCCTCTTCAAAACACAGAGGCAGCTAGAAGCACAGTTAGCAAGCACTCCTGTAAGACCTGGAGGTGAGTTTGAGCTGAGACTTTGCCCCTTACTAACTGTGACCTCTTCAAGATTAAATGTCCTTGCCGCTAAACTATTAATAAAAATCTTCTTTGTGGACATGTTCTGAGGGTTATGTGGGGTCATGTGATGGAAAATACTCAGCAAGCTTGACAGCCAGCACAAATGGTGTTACTTTGGGTGTCATAAGTTGGGTCTCGTTTCCAGTGAAGGCGCCAGCAGTCAGGTCAATTCTAGATACCACTGCACGCATCATGGGTTAGGAAGTTCAAGACCAACAATCCACAAAAGAGATTGAAAGGCTGGGTTCCTCCCACCCAATCCACCCAATGGTTATCACAGTTTTATCACCGAGTGAATGAAAAAACGTCTTCCTGCTTCTGATGCTCTTCTGACCAGGCCCAGGCCTGCAGAGACAGTGGCCGGTCACCCCCACAGGCTTGTGTTTCCCTCATCTTCTGGCCTAGGATGGAATTACCAGTATCTATTTTCATTTTATTTTCACAAGTCAGGGAAGTGGTAGGGAGCATGCTGATTTACTTTTCCTCCTCATAAAAATAAGAGGAAAATACACAGGAATCTGTCTATACCTAAGGTAGGGAGTGATGGTGACTTCAGCTTGGAGGGAAACAAATGCGATCTCTGCCCTGACCATAGCTGACCCTAATATTTTGTTCATATTTTTCTCCTTTTTTTCCCTTTTCTTTTATCTTCTCTTCTCTTCTTTTCTTTCTTTTGGCAGTACTGCGGATCAAGCCCAAGGCTTCACACTGAAATATATCCCTAGGCCCCTTTTTAAAAACTTCTTTTTAAAATTTTGAGTTGCCTAGGTTGGGTTAAACTTGTGATTCTCCTGTCTCAGTCTCCCAGATTATGGGATTATAGGACTTAGCCTGGTATGTCCTTCTTCCAAAATGTCCTCAGTAGTCTTCTTTGCCTCTTCCAGAGCTCAGAGTAGCATGGTCTCCTCACCTGTCACTTGTCTAACAATGGGGAAAAGATCCTCAGGGCATATGCTGACCCATTGTCCCTTCTGGGTCTAAATCTCTGCACTAAGAGAAAGAAGACATAAATTTTGCAAACTTCCTTCTCAAATGTTGGCTAAAGCCAAAATGGGGTTAAGAACTGCTCAATAAATCACCAAGCAGAAGCCCTCCCTCCAGCTCAAATCCCTTCCCGTCCCCGCACCATGAAAGCCATCAGCGGCTTGGTCCAGTTACCCTGGGCTACAGCTTTGGCTCCTCCTGGTTTAGGGAGACAGTGGCTTCACCCTGCCCCAGATTCGCAGGGCAAGGAATAATATATAGCTAGCTAGGTCTGGTAGCAAAAGCCTTGGAGGCTGGAGCAGGACAGCAAGTTCAAGCCTGGCCTGGGCAACTCAGTGATTCAGTGAGACTCATGTATTAAAATAAATAAATAAATAAATAAATAAATAAATAAATAAAGCCAGGCCTTGTGGTTCAGGACTGTCATGCCAACATTCTGAAAGTCTGAGGCAGGGGATCACAAGTTTGAGATCAACCTGGGCAACTCAGCGACTTAGTGAGACCTTGACTCAAAATCAAAAGAAAAAAAAAAATAAGTTGGAGGTGTAGCTCAGTGTGAATGTCCCAGGTTCAGCCCTCAGTACATACATGTATACATAAACAAATAAATTCTGGAATGAGTTGGAGACACAACATTAGCAAGATATTTGCACAGAGGGATGGATGGGACCAGGGGACTGAGCAGAGGAAGTGCTTTTGTCCTAAGGCTTTTCTTCTAAACATACTCCAGTAGACAAACCTTCCCTGAGTCAGTGGGCTAAACCAAGCATTAACTCTACTTTGTCACTGAACTCATGAGCCTTGATTTGATGTCAAAGGCTATCCAGACCTGAGCACCCACTAGGGGGTGGGAAGAAGGTGCAGGAAGGAGAGGTGCTAAGGACAGGAACCCTCCCCCGTGAAAACCCCACTCTGTGGGAAATGAACTTATCTCTCAGGCCCTAAACTATACTTGGTCTCTCTGTTTCCCTCTTCCAGACATTTCTGCTCCACAGAATTCAGGTCTGACTGGGAGCCAGATACAAATTCAACCTTGTAGCTGGAAAATCTGGTTATTTTGAACTGTTGGACTTAATAATTCATCTCTGAGGAGGAAGTGGGACCTTAATGTTACAGCTGAGTGATCCCCAAGGCAATGAGTTCCAGCCTCTTGTTCTTGCCCCGTCAGTCACACAAGGCCCGTGGTGACTTCACTGAAGGTAAAAGTGGCCTAGTTTTCTCAGACTGCTAAAACCCTATGCTGCATGTGCGGCTGGCATCTGAAATGAAGAAGGGAAATCCATAAAAGGGACTCAAATCTACAATCAGATTTTATCAAGAAAGATGATCAAGTAGGTATTTTTTTAGAGAGTTTGGTATTTTCAAAATTTTACCCAGGCACCTTTGAATTAATGATTTGATTCTCAAACTGGGCTTAAACTCACCCATTCCAGAAACATCAAAAGGCAGGATGCATACGGAGGAGTTATTTCTATTCCTTCAAAAAGCCAAGCAGAATCTGTATGTTCATCCTCAACAAGACCCGTACAGACACACTGTCTAAAACAAGGATCTCCAACACCAAGGCCATGGACTGGTGCAGGTCCACGACCTGTTAGGAACCAGGCAGCACAGCAGGAGGTGAGCAGTCAGCCACAAACCCATCACTCATGTTACCACCTGAGCCCTGCCTCCTCTCAGAGCTCCCACTGACTCTGCATTATGATGAGCTGTATAATCATTTCATTATGTATTACTATGCAATAATACTAGAAATAAAGTACACAATAAACGTGAGGTACTTCAATCACCCTGAAAGCATCCCCACCATCCTTCAATTTGCCCTCGTACCCCCAGTCTGTGAAAATGTTATCTTCCACAAAACAGGTCCCCAGTGCCAAAAGGGTTGGGTATGGCTGATCTAAAACACTAAATTCCTTTGTTCTTGGTTGGAGAAACACACACACATCTCCTCCAGTGACCCACATCAATTCTGAGCAAGAGCTCTAGGGGAGTGTGTTTGATGACTGAAACTCTGAAGATGAATTTTTAGTATTAATTGAAGATTTTTGCTAGTGCCAACAAAGTATTTCAAATATGGGCACCACGAGGAAAACAATACTAAAGAGGGTTCTTGGTGGAGGCGTTTGTTAGACTGTTGGTGGTTGGTTGGTTTTCAGGAGAGTCACAGAAGCAAGGAAAAGAACAAGAGTGCATGCATAAAGAAAAGTGGGAGCGAGGAGGGCGATTCGAGGCACGTGACTGTGGATAATGCAGCATTCTTGAAAACAGCCAAGAGGGTAGAGCTGAGGAGTTGTCACCATGGAAACATGAAAATGCTCTGATGTCGCACAGCATTTTAATTAGCTCATTTTAGCCATGATGCATGCATATTTTGAAACAAGCCAACTAAGAAACAATTTATAAAGAAAAAAAATTACACACGTAAAACTAGAATCATCAGGAAGCAATTCACAGAGCTTTTATAAACTGAATGTAGTAAGAGGCTATAACACAACCTAATGTTTACAGGAGTTTTTGTGTTGATCATTTATTTTGATGTCACTCATTTTTCTGTCTTCAACAACAACAACAAAAAAAAAGATGGAAGATAACTGTTCTCGAACCAGGCTGCTTCGATGGCAAGGTGCCTGGATTTTCCCAGGGTGCCTTAGGTGTGTTCAATAGCCAAAAAGATGAGCTCCAGTATGTTGATGGTGGGGTGCAGCTTCGCCATTCCCTGCAGCAAAGGGGAGCCATTCTTTGGAGCAGTCTCTTCCGACAGACTATAAACCCTTCACTGCTACCAACTTGCAGCCATGGGCTCACTTGTGGTTATTCGCTGTTGCTCAGCTCAGTTTGCACAGGCACAATTACTGCACAAAGATGGGTAATGTCTCCCGGGAAAATCCAGCAAACGCAACCTGGTATCCTGCCATCTCTCTCCCAAGACACCGGGCAGGCATCATCAATCAATCAGACACGCTTGTCCAATCAGAATGCTCATCTGGTGTCCTGCCATCCTCCCCAGTGCATATGTGGCAGGCATCATTAATCAGTCTTGCTCAACAAGAATCTTTCTCAACACAGCATTCCTGGCATTACAGTTAAATTGGCATAAATCCTATTTGCCTACCCGGCTTTAAGACAAAGGTGTCACATAAATTCAAGTTAACACTCCTGGCAACAGTAAGCCTAGGAGAAGGGGCCCGGTGAACAGGTCTCACTCAGATAGCTGTGTGTGCTTAAGCAAGTTCCTTCGCCTCTCTGGGGTTTTTTGTTTTTTCCCCTCAAACATGGATTATATCACTCACAGGATCACCATGAGGATCAGATAAAATGACAGATCTACATAGGTAAGGCGGTGCCTGGAATTTAGTTTGTGTTTAACAAAATGTAATTCTCTCTCCTCCCAGTATTAGTCATTAAAGGAGTTGTATGTCTTGCCCAGAATTCCACATTCTTTCCCCGTCTTCCCTACCAATCCATCTCCCCCATTCTGGCCTGTTCCCGTGTATGTGTACCATGCTCCGCAGATAAGAAGAGCTTGTTCCTGGGATGACTGATGAGCTCAGCTATGAATCTCAGGCCAGCAGAAGGGTTAAATACAGGCTGACTGCTGTCTATCAGGGAGAACGCACCCGTGGACAATCTCTGATTGACAGTGGTTTTACAATCGTCCACCCTACCACAGCACAAACGTGGTGACATTGAGGAGGAATACATCCTGAAGAACTCTGAATTTGGTCAGTGGTGCAAGACTGCAATCCCAGAACTCTAGGAGGCTGAGGCAGGGGGATCCCAAGTTTATGCTTAACCTGGGCAATTTAGCAACTTAGTGAGATCCTGTCTCAAAAAAACAAAACAAAACCGTAAAAGTGGGCTGGGGATGTAGCTCAGCGTGAAGGCCTTGGACAGGAAGACCTGCAATCACAAGAGGAAATGACCACTCCATGCTGTGCTGTGTTATAACTAACTGGGATCTAGGGTGGGTCAGGTGGGTTAAATGCAGTTTTGTCCACCATATTACCAGCTCCTGGTGGGTTTATTGGGCTGTAACCTACCCATTGTAAGTCAAAGAACATCTACATGAGCTTTGATCCCACACAACCAACAAGTGTCAATAGTACTGTAACCATCACAGCCACCAACAAATGGACAGACTCATTAAACCAAGCTCCTGTGCGACCAATGTGAAGAATGCACTGAGGAGGCAGAAATGAGAAGAGCCACGGTCCCTGGGCCACTTGGCCACTTGTTACTAATACCTCCTTTCCAGGTCCTGAGACAGTGAGTCCTTGGCTCAGCAGCCAGGCTGTACCCCCATAATCTCTCCTTCTTCCCTCCTCTGCATAAATATAGCTTGTCACCAGACCCATCAGGATCTGATTCTCAGGGCAGACACCAGCTCTTGCTGAGCCCACAAGGTTTAGGTTAGAGGGAAACTAAGGGATCAACAGGAAGGTGGGAGCAGGAGGAAGTGGGAGATTGGAGGACACCTGCTTTATTTCCAAGCAACCACCCAACCATATCTGCAAGGCAGATGAGAGATGTGAGCATAATTCTGACTAATGCTAAGACGGACTCATGAGGACTTGGCATGGGCTTTTATGAGAGGTCAGAGCTGGGCAGCGAGGTCTCGTGTCCCGATGACTGATCTGCCTGGCACACCTTGGCGAGGACGTGTTATTCTGGGACAGTTATATCCAGCTGGACTGAGGACAGATTTGGCTGAGTTACTTAACTCCCCGGACACGGTGTGTGAAAGCGATGGCCTTGTACCCTGCATGTCCACTTGGTCCTTGAGGCTCGGTTTCAGACCCCATGTTGTTTACCTGGCCTGGCAATGATCCACCCCACTCAGCAAAATAGGAGGAATTCATTTCTCTGCTGGTGGCGTGGCTCCCCCATAATTTCAGCTGATGTACTTCACTCTATCGGAAATCGCAGCGCTAAGTTTCTGAAGGCACAAACGACCCTTTGTGCTTTGAGCACATAAAGAAGAGAAAAAGTTTGACCGTTTTTAGGACTAACGACGGATTGGCTCTGGCTCGGCTGCCGTCTGTAGAGGAGTCTTACTGCAGAGGCCGGGGTCATGCTAATACCGTGTCGGGAGGTTTCACGCTGCTCTTATTGGGGTGGCTGTGGGGAAGCTCTGAGAACCACTTTCCAGTTTGCTGTTTGCATTTAGATGATGGGAAAGGACTCACTGGAGTGATGGTTTCCATCTGGTGCTTTATTCAAACAGCCTCGCTGGTTACACAGACACGGAGCCTTAGCATGGAGATTCAGGACAAAGAGGGCACTGTGCTTAAAGTGTGGAGGTTGCATTCAACAATCTCTGCATAAATCAACCTATTCTCCTCCACCAACCCCTCGAGTACTGGCGATCCAGCCTGGGGCCTTCATCTTCAGCACTTTTTAAAATTCTGATTTGAAATAGGTTCTCACTAAATCACTAAATTGCTCAGTTTGGGCTAAAACTTGCAATTCTTCTGCCTCAGCCTCCTTGAATTCTGGGATTATAGGCCTGCACCCTCGGGCTGTGCTAAATCCACTCATTTTGAATCACAGCACATCACCTGCACTCTGTCCCTGAAAACTCTGCAGCAGGAAAATTGCCAGCATGTTTTAAGGACGCAAAAACACTTCCCAAAAGAGAAAGAGGCTCGCAGAGCGGAAAATGAAAATCAGGCAGCATTCTCAAAAAAAAAAGAACAGCACCTGCTAAATAAGATTTCATGGCCTCGACACCGACAAATCAAAACACAAACAAATGAAACGGTAAATTCCCGGGGATTCAGCATGTTGTGTTGAATGTCTGCCAAGAGAAAAGGGAAAAGACAGAGCGGTACCCTTCTCCTTTTAGGTAGTTGTTCACCCGGTGAAGCCTCAGGACTCTCCCATAGCAGAAGAGCCGGCAGCATCTGTCTTGGATAATTTGGACATAATTGTGTTTGCTTAAGCCATACCTTCCATCTCCAAATCATAAAAATGAATCCCAGAAACTGCAACAATTTGGAAAATCTGTAGTCTGTGCCCCCCTAGGGAAGTCCTCAGGTTTTACTGTAACCTGTGCTTACCTCTGGGCTCTTTCTAACATGCCACACCTCACTGGGAAGGAGATTTAAACAATCTGATGACGTCACTTCAGTTCCTCCAAATAGCACTGCCACCACCATTGCTAGAGGAGGCACATCAGAAAAGGCAGAGCAGGGTCTCCAAGGCCTTTGCTTTGAGGTACCCACACGTTGGTCTGGAAAGTATATTTGTTGAGTGCCTACTGTATGCAAAGGAATGAAAACAGAGTAATGAGAACAGGCTTGGAGCCAGAGAGGCCCAAGCTCAGGAGAGAGCGTCACACAACTTCCTGAGTGGGTGAGCAACCTCGGAGAGTTAGGTAACTCCTGGCTCGGTGATCTTGGGTGAGTTACCTGACTCCACTATGCCCATCACATAGCACATGGGAAACTGCCATGGCTTGGATGTGTCCCCCAAAGTTCATGTGTTGGGGACAACCCCTAGAAGTGCCACCATGGGAAGATGCTATTAGGTCGTAGGAACTCTGTCTTTGGCGAGGGTTAATACCAGCAAGGTGGTTTATAAAAGCGAACTTAAACTCATCACTTTCTTGCATCTTGCCCTCTCTGCCCTTCCACTTCTCGCCATGGGATGATGAGGCAGGAGGGTCCTCCTGATACGCTCACGCTTTGCACAAAGACATCCCACTCTGTAGTACCAGGAACCAAACAACCTTCTCCTAGAGGGAGGTTGGTGAAAGTCTAAATTGCATACAAATTTGTTATACTAAAAGACACGTTGTCACAAATCTTCCTTAAAATCCATTGTCTCGCCGCACACACTCATCCCACAGTTCTGGCCTCTCTGAAGCAGTTCTGGAGGTCTGCTTTCCTGAGTGTCCTCAGAGATACTGTCATGGCTGCCTCACGGTCTTGACTCAACTCAAAACATCGAACTTTCATGGGCATTTTGACTTCAGGGAAGAGCCAGCAGCTGTGTGGTGCCACATCCAGTAGCCTCAGTGGATGAGAAGGCCCACTGTCATGTTTTTATGAGCCTGTCTTTACCTTGAATGGCGCTCAGCAACACATCTGCCATATTGTTTTCTCTCACATTATAAAGACACTCCAGAAGGAGGACTTTCATAACTGCTTCAGAAAGGGGCAAAAACAATGTGATGAGTATGTTTGAAGCGAGGGAGAGTATCTTGAAGTAGATTCGTGACCATGTGTCTTTTACTATAATAACATTTTTAAACTTAAACATGCATTGTGTAGTTTGTTCACCAGTGTAGTCCATAATCCAGATCCTTGGCCTTGAGTAGACAACAGACAAGCAAATCTGCAGCTATCCTGCGGTGGTGGAACTCAAACCATCCAGTATAGAGGAGGGCACCGGGGTGAGTCTCAGAAATGGCTTCTCAGGGGAAATCAGTGCTTAGCTGAATTTTAGAGGATAGGTAAACTGAGTCAGGCTAAAATAGCGAGGAAATGGGCAGGAAGGCCCAGAGGCAGAGGTCTAAATTTTGCTCTGGTTTGTTTAACCCCAGACCCAGATGCTGAGAGACAGGTAAACAAACCGCTGTAGCCAGATCTTCTCTTGGTCTCCCCACTCCCTGGGGCCTGGAATGTTCTCTGAAGGTCGTGAGGTGCACCCGTTACACACGAATCTCTTTAGTTCTTAAAACCAAACCCAACTCCTAGGTCATGATGCAAGTGAGGAGGGAACCCGCTCATGGAAAGATGTCCCACACAACTGTCTCTAGCAGCTGCAAGTGCCAGCCTCCTATTCTCACAGAAGCCACCCAAAGCTGGGCCTGGTGGCACAGGCCTATCATCCCAGCACTCTGGGATGCTGATAGAGGAGGATCACAAGTTTGAGCTCCACCTGGGCAACTTAGTGACTTAGGGAGAGCCTATCTCAAAATACAAAATAAAGATGACTTGGAGGTGTAGCTTAGTATGAAAGCCCTGGGCTTCATCTCTGCTGTCATACACACACACTAGAAATACACACACACACACACACACACACACACACACACACACTAGAAGCCACTAGAATTCCAAAGGTACCACTAGAAAACCTGTATCATTCGAAGATGCTCAGTTCCCAAAGACCCCAAAAGTCTTAAGAATGTTAATAGTTTCAGCCACGTTCTTTTAGTTCTGAATTCCAGAACTTAATTGTTCTTCCTTTCCTTGGCTGCGTTTTTTAGCTTTTCATGTGGTGAGCCTTTCCCAAACGTCTTCCATCTTCTGTCCTGTGCCTCTAACCTTTTCTCTTATTAGTTCCAAGGGTTTTTTTTCTATCTTTCACTTTAAATGCTGGCCAATTTTACCTCTCGTACCTCAATCTTAAAAACATCATAACTTTTATTTTTAGCTGGCATTCTTTTCCTTCCGTTACCTTCCCTGCTCCCCTGGTCTTCCTGCCAGGGTATGTAGTTAGTCTCCATTAACTTTCCACCTTCCTTTTATTTTAAAGGCTTTTCTTCTGTTTCTTTTACTCCTTTTCCTTGTCCTCCTCTGCTCTGTTTTCCTTTCCTTCCAGTTGACCCTGCCCGGAGTTTGTTATTTTTAACCTTCAGGAAGATAAATGTTGACAGAGACGGAGGCCTGGTGAGAGGCCGCCCCACAGATGAGGCTGTGAACCAGCGTCCTCCTGCCCGGGCTGCTCGGAGAACGCGCCTGCAGAGAACAATGGCTCCCCCTTCTCAGAGCTGGACTTCTGTGGCATGGCATACAGAGTTATTGCAAGGAGAGTGTGCCGACATTTTGGGATGCTGAGGCGGAAGGATCTCAAGTTTGAGCCCAGCCTTGGGAATTTAGCAACTTAAAGATACCCTGCCACAACAAGTTCTACACAAAAAACGTTTAACCTAGTTTACCATTTAATGCAGATTTCACACACAAAACCGACATTCCAAGTCTGTGAGATGAAGCCCAGGAGCCTAATAATTTTGCCAAATGCCCCAGGAGATGTGGAGATAGGTATTTACCCCTGCCCTGAAAAAGCCCGGCCTTAGCTTCACACAGACAAACCTTGGCACAAGGCTCTCCTTTCCCAGCTCTGGTAGGTTCCTTTGGGCACCCTCTGGAGTGGCCACGTCCCCTGAGATGGGCCTTGTCCACCGGAGTTTAGCAAAAGGGCAGCTCCAGCCCAGCCCAGGGAAGACGTGTGTAGTCCTTTCCACGCAGCAGCCCCCGATCTCCCAACCCCACCTTCCATCACGACCCAGAGACTGATCCGCTGTCTGAGCCCCCACACACCTGACTCACATCTGTGGGCCTCGCTGCAAGGAAACAGCCCTGCTCTCCCTGGGACAGGTGGGGACAAGCTCCATAGGGCAAGACGAAGCCGTGGCTGCACTAGACAGCAGGACACACCGCCACTGCATGGATTCCCAGAGGGAGGCCTTCATCACAGGCAGCAAGTGATTTGTCTGTCGGAGCTCAGCCAGCTCCAGAAAGGAGGTCTGTGATGCCGAACTTTCCGGAGACCTGCTGCTGTTGTTACCAGGGAGTGAACCCAGGGCCCTTGCACTGAGCTATGTCTTTTCAATCCCTCATTTTTCAATTTTTAATTTTGAGACAGAGTCTCACTATATCACTAATGTGCTCAGGCTGGGCTGCAAACCTATTGCCTCAGCCTCCAGAGTGCTGGGACTCCTGGTGTGTATCCACCATGCCAGAGTCCACTCACAATTTATATTTTATTCTCATTCTCTCTCTCTCTCTCTCTCTCTCTCTCTCTCTCTCTCTCTCTCTCTCTGTGTGTGTGTGTGTGTGTGTGTAGTACTGAGGCTCAAGCCCTAGGTCGTCACACTGAGCTATGTATATCCCCATCCATTTTTTTAGTTCTTTTTTTTTTTAAATATGAGGTAGGGTCTCAGTAAGCTTCTAAATTGACCAGTTTGGGCTCAATCCTCCTGCCTCAGCCTCAACTTACCAGACTGCTGGGGTTATAGGCATGTGCCACGAAGTCTTAAACACTTGGTTTAAGAATGACATCATCATCCTCCTTTGAATGGTTGATGTACATATTTTTACAACATAACAGGACGCAGAATGCTTTGGTGAGGATGAAGAGACAGTGGTTCCCCCACGCTTTGCTGGTGGGAATGTAAATTGCTACAGCCACAGTGGTGTACACACAGTGATATTATCCAAAACCTAAGTGTGGAAGTAACACTGGGCCCACCAACGCCCCGGCTGGGGGTGTACACAAAATAACTGAAAGCAGACGTTCACATACCCATGATCATAGCGGCTGTTCAGAAGAGCAGGAACGCCCCCAGGCAGACGAGTGGGTAAGCAAGGCAGTTTCACAAGGGAATACTCAGCTCTAAAGAGCAGTGAGACTCTGATGCAAAAGAGGACTTGGATGAACCTTTAAGGCACTGCACAAAGTGACAGAAGGCAGACATCGCAGAGCGAGTAGTAATGAGTCCATTTCTACAGGAGGGCTACAAAAGTCAGGTTTACAGGGACAGGAAGCAGAGCAGTGGCCACCCTTGGCTATGGGAAGGGGAGTACGAGGAAGGCTTCTACAGTGGTGTAGACAGTTTCGGTGTGGGTTGATTACGAGTCCTGGAGAATGATCATGGTGATGGTTGCACACCACGGGGAATGTACCTAATGCTGGTGGAAGATGGCTGAAATGCTGCTGTCCCATGACAGTGGCTGCAGTGATGAGATTCGCATTGCTTCTGTTTTACCACAAAGATCAGCAAGTAGTTGTTGGCAACTTATGAAAGTCAGACTCTCTGGGCTAGTCAGTGCTCTGTGCTATCACAACATACTTGAGAGAAATGACTTAGGGAGCTAAGGTTTATTTTGGCTCATGGCTTCAGGGACTTCCGTCTGTGGTCAGCTGGCTCCGCAGTGCTGGGGCCTACACAGAGGCTGGACATCACAGCGGGCAGAGTGCATGCGAGTCAGGTACCCACACAGCATAGGGTGGCAAAGAGAGAGCGAGGTGGCTCTTATAACCTAGCACCCCACAAGCTCTCTTGTGATAGGCACCTACTAAAGGATCAGTCCACTGATGGGGTCAGAGCCTTCCTGATTTCAATCTTCCAAAGGCCCCACCTCACAACACATCTGCCCTGGGGACCAAACCTTCCCACATGAGCTTTTGGGGGACATTTTATATCCAGACCATAGCACTTACCAACACCAAATTGAGGCGCGCGCGCGTGTGTGTGTGTGTGTGTGTGTGTGAGAGAGAGAGAGAGAGAGAGAGAGAGAGAGAGAGAGAGAGAAAGGATTAAACCTGTGGCTCTTTCAGTGAGCTGCATCCCCAGTGATTTTCTTTTTAATTTTTATTTTAAGACACTGACAACGTCTTGTTAAATCACTAAGTTGTCCGTGCTGGGCTCAAACTCCTGACTCTCCTGTTTCAACCTCCCAGAGTGCTGGTGCCTGTATGCCTGCTGAGATTTTAAGACTTTCCTCCCCTTGTACTGGGGATTAAAGCCAGGGCATTTGGAGTTAGTTGTATCCCAGCTCCCTTCCTTCTTTTGTGAGGCAGTATCTCACTAAGTCATTAAGTTACCCATCTGAGCCTGAACTTGGCAATCTTCCTACCTCAGCCTCCCAAAGTCAGATACCTTCCACATGATCAAATCAGGACTGACAGCGAACTGGAGAGTGGGAGCTTTCACTGTAGGATTTGGTGTTATTGAAGGTCGTATCCCAGTATCTCCAAAACCACTAGTAACATGTTTACCAAAATTTGGGAGAGCCCTGGCTGTCTCCCACACCACAGACTGCAACAATTAATGTCATATGCAACAGGAGTGACAGCAGAGTGATAAGTGAGTTCCCAAAGCCAGACCCAGGATGGAGCTTGATCCGGCTTATTCAGATTCCAGTCTTTGTGTCCATCCCATTGAACCTGACTGCTCCTTCTCCCTCCTCCCCTTTCTTCTCTGGTGTCTAAGATACGGAATTTTCATTCTCTTCCTACTCATTTTTATTTCCTTATTTTTGAAGCATTTTTAAAAGTATTCGACTTCATTTTTTTAGAGAAGATTCAGATTTGCAAAAAAAAAAAAAAAAAGCCTAGCAGGAAGTGTAGAGGTTGCCCATACCACACCCCTTCCTCAGTTTCCCCCACCAATTCCTGGCCTCGGGGTGGTGTCTGCATGAGTTGGTGGCTGACACGGACACAGTGGGAGGGACCAAGCCTGAGTCTACTCTGTGGTGTCCTCTTTGCATCACACATTCTGTTGGTCTTGACGAGCATATAATGACTCATGTCCATGTTACAGAATTATACTTCCACTGCTCTAAAAATCCCAATTTGTTCCTCTTCTCTCATCCATGTAGAGATTCCCCAAGTTCTGACCACCTGCCTATCCCCTGTCTCCTCTCTTCTCTCCTGCAGATGTTACCTCTGATTCCACACTTTTGGGGACCACTTGAGTCCCGCCTGCTGTCCTCCTGGGGTATCTATGTTTGCCAGGGTACATGCCCACAGGGTGGTGGGAGGAAGTCCCCAGGACCCCTGCTTCACCCTAACCATCTACTCTTCTTAGGGACAAGCCATCTTGCCAGTCAACCCATCACCTGGGAACCAGCTCTGCCCCTCCCTCCCTCCTTACCCTCTGAGGCCAAGCCTTGGAGGGGACTAAGGGCCCAGACAGGCTGGAGTCAGCCTGCCCCGGCTCAGACTCTGGCTGCAGATCTGTCTTCAAGTCCTCTGACCCCAGCAAGGTGAGTGGCAGGAATAATGACCAGGTGCCCTAAGTCACTTTCACAGAAGAAGCACTTCTTTGTTGCCGACCCAGGAAAGACCTGTCCCTCTCTTTCTACATCAGACAGCCTCCCCTCCTCTGCAGCCTTTGATGTGGCTCCCCTGAGCCAGGGCCTGGCACCAGGGAAGAATCCCAGGAAAGATTGGTTTTGCCAAACACCAAGGCGCAGTGGAGCTTATGCTCTGAAATCAGAGTTGAGGAATTTAGTACAGGTTCTTCTAAACATACTCTAAGCCTTTAATAAACACGTACCCAGCCAGGCCTGGTGGCACAGGCTGTAATCCCAGCACTTTGGGAGGCTAAGGCAAGAGAATCACAAGCTGACCCCAGCCTGGGCAACTTTGAGACCTGTCTCAAAGCCAAAAAAATAAAAATGGGCTGGGGATGCAGCTCAGGGTGAAGGCCCTTGGCTGAATCCTGAGTACCACAGCGGGTGAGGGGTCAGGCCCTAAAAGTCCTGCTAAGATTCTGGTTATCTCACCTGCAGTGGAGATCCTTGGAAAGATTTCAGAAGCTGATAGTCACAATGAAATGCAAGGGTGAAAAGACCCCACCCCCAGCCGCAGTGGTGAGGAGCCAGCTAGTCCAGGGCTTCCTACCTCAGTTCAAAGACGATTCTGTTTGCATAATTAGAGGCACAATATTGGGCCACTGTGTGCCATTTGTGCTCAGGATTTGCAGAGATTGAGAATCTTCTCAAATCCATGGGGTATGTCAGCCCTTTTACCAAAATAAATTCATGGGCAGGCAGTTCCTGCTCTGCTGCAGCCCAGAGCTCCGCCAGAACCACACAATGCTGCCAGGAGGGAAGCAGCCAGCCAGCCAGTCTGCCCCTGGAACAGCCTCTCTACTGGTCCCACCAATGTGTCAGGAGCACAGTGGGGAGTAGCAGGTTCTCTGGGTGGATGGTCTCATCTTACCTATCCATTGTTTGGGGAATAGAGGGAGCTGAGTGACCCAGTTCACAGGACAGGAAATGGAATCAGAGATGATTTGTGTCTCACGCACAGCCAGAACTCGAATCTATGCGCCCTGAAGGTCAATCTAACCCTGCTCTGTTCAGAAATAAGACATTAAGACACACAGGCATGGTGTGTCTGCTGTCTGGGAAGCTGAGGCAGGAGGATCTCAACTTTGTACCCAGGGGCTGGAGAGATAGCTCAGCAGTTACAGTGCTTGTCTAGCAGATGCAGGATCTTGGATTCAATTCCCCAGCACCATATAAAGATTAATTGGACTTGGTGGCACACATCTATAACACTAGCACTTGAAAGGCTGAAATTGGAGGACTGCCACGGATTCGAGACCAGCCCTG
This sequence comes from Ctenodactylus gundi, assembly GCA_004027205.1. Lineage (NCBI taxonomy): Eukaryota > Metazoa > Chordata > Mammalia > Rodentia > Ctenodactylidae > Ctenodactylus > Ctenodactylus gundi. The sequence continues at coordinate 270,555 of PVKB01000848.1, read as the reverse complement.
ACTACGAAGTGAGCTCAGGACCAGCCTAGACCATAGAAACAAAACAAAACAAAAAATAAAAAGAAACAGAACAAAAAAATCAACTTCGTGTCCATCCTGAACAACTAAGTGATTTAGTAAAATCCTATCTCAAAGTATACATTTAAAATTACAGGACCTGGCGGAGCTGGAGGAATGGCACAGTGGTTAAAGCACTTGCCCTGCTACTGTCAGGCCCTCAGTTCGCTTCCCAAGCACTACATAAAGCAGGGTGTGGTGGCACACGCCTGTAATCCCAGCACTCATGGGAGGTTCAAGCAGGAGGATTGCCACGAGTCCAAGGCCAGCCTGGGCTCCATAGTGAGTTTAGGACCAGCCTGGACTACAGGGTGAGACCCTGCCTCAAAATAAATAAATAAATAAATAAATAAATAAATAAATAAAATTGCAAGACTGGGGATGGAGCTCAGTGTGAAGATCTTGGGCTCAATCTCTAGTACTGCAAAACAGACAAACAAATAATAAACAATGGTGCATTAAGAAGTCAGTTGTTGTTGATAAAAATAACAGATAAGAAACTTCAATGAAAGATAAGCTGAATCACCAAAATAAGAGCAAAGGACTGTTACTGTGAAGCATCCTGCATTTCGTCCTCCCTGCTTCCAGCCCCAAATCCCTCTCCTCTTTGGGGCTGGCGACCTGCCTGCGGGAGCCAGTGAACATGGCCAAACTTGAACATGGCCAAACTCGCCTACAAATGGCCTCCCTGGGCCCACGTGGCACTCAGTGGACAGGAAACTCCTGGCGCTTGGTCGGTCAGGTATGGTGCAAGTGCAGTATTTCAACTAAGAGGAAACTGAGGGTCTAGTTCACGTAAGTTGCTGGGTTCCAGCCAATCAGACCAGCAGCCTTTTTTCCTTTTCTCTTTCCTTCCTTCCTTTCTTTTTGTCTTTTTCTTTTTCTCCTTTTTCAGAACCGAAGCTTGAACCCAGGACTTTCATACTGAACTATACTCCCATCCCATCTTTTAAACTTTTGGTTTCAAGGCGTGGCTTTGTCAGTGGATGCAGTGCCAGGCCGATTCCTCCGGTCCTCCACGCTGTGTTGGTCTCTCCGGAGACTTGAAGAGTAAGTCAAGGAAGACTGTAGGCAGGCTGAGAAGAGAGTATCTTACTGGGGAAATTACAGAAGGGGAAAGGAAGCTAGAAAGGGAAAGGAAAGAGGGTACAGCTTCTGCTAGACAGAAGGGGGACCCAGAAATGCGGGTTGCCTGTGTGGCACGCTGTCTAGGGGTTCTCAGAGTGGAGCTGGGTAAGGGCTGTCATAGTTAAGCAGCTTGGTTACCAAGGCTGGGTGCTAGGAGCTCTTCCCCTAAAGTCTTTCACTCTATTGTCTTTCTAGTGTTTGCCCATTAAGTCTGGAAAGTGAGCAGCTACAGGCTGTTATGAGTTATAGTCTGCTGCCTTTTTATCCAGTAGATTCTCCATTTCTGGTGACCGTGTGTCCTTCACTGCCCACCACCCACCACCCCACTGTCTCCTCTCACAATTTGAACTTGAGATTCTCCTGCCTCAGCCTCCCAGGGTGCTGAGACTACGGGCCTGCACCACCAGAGTGGGAAGGCGCCACTGCTCGGGCTTCGAGTGGCATGGGGACGTGTACAAGCTCTGCCTTTGCCCCTGGACTCTGGGATCAGGTCTCCCTCTGCCACTCCACAGTCTCCTGGTGGCCTCTTGGCTCTCATCTCACTGTCCCGTGGCCATTCCCACATCAGGATCACAGCTGTTCATGTCACCCCAGATGGAGCCTGTCCCTACCATGGGCTGCTGTAGGGCCTCCCTAGAGTGTGTCAGGAATCCATGAGGACCTGGCACCACCAGGACTGCTGAGATAATTTGTTTGTTTGTTTGCAGAGATGACTCATCTCTGTGGCCTCCCAGCTTGCAAGAGAGAGCTCCCGTGGTCCGAGGAACACGCAGCCACAGGTACCCTGTGCCCTCTATTTTGGCCCAGCCACTGACCTCCGTCCCTTGGAGTCTAAACTTCTCTGATGACAGGTACTCGATCAAGGAGCTATAGAGGGATCCCCAGGCAAGGCCCTGTTGTTCTGTAGTGTGAGCACTCCCCCCCCCCCCCCCCGCCCCCAGCACAGGATTCCCCGGGAGGGACAATCAGAGCCGGGGTTCTTCTAGGTCTCATCTCTCTGCTGTTGTCACCTTCACCTCCCTCCTTCCTCCCGGTGACTCCTCTCAGCATAACCTTGAGCGCTTGGTGACAAACCGATAAACCACCACACTGTGCTGATAGAAATGGTCCCATCTCTTCTCCAGGCTTATCTTCCTCTGAGGCCAAAGAAGCTGTACACAGGTCTCTTTGGTGTCACATCTCTTCCCCTTGCTCCTCCTCCTCCTTCCTTCCCGGTGCTAGGGATGAATCCCAGGGCCATCCCACTGAGCTACAGCCCCTAAGCCATTTTTGGTCTGGGCTGAAACATGCCAGAGTGCTGGGATTACAGGCCTTCACCACCCAACCCAGGTTTTCTAGTCTACATTGAGCACCCAAATGAGTGAGAACAAAACCTTGGGGAGGACAGTCACCGCAAGAAAAGGGGATCCCTTGGGGGCAGGTGAGACTTGGCAGGTGTTCAGCTGAGTAAGAGCCCCAGGCAGGCCCAGTGGCAGCTCCAAGACTCGGAGTTTACGACGCGGGAATCCATCTACACCAGCTTCTGCCCATGAGCCATGACATACTAGCAGGAGACTCTGTAGGGTGAGCCACCACAAGTCATCTTCCCTGAAACTTAAGAACAGAGACAGTACCGCTGGAGAGTAGCTCTGCAAACTGCCACCTGTGGAACCTGCCACTGAGCAGTGAATGATCGCCTGTGCCAAGCCAGAGCTGAGGCAGCTGGCCCGCCACTGGGAGAAAGCAAGCTGCAGGAGAGTGCAGTAGGCGTCCACTCAGAAATCCCCCTCAGGGCCTTCCCAGGCTGCTTCACCCCCGAGATGCCCGCCTTGCTGCCCAGCCAGGGCTCCCGTAGCCCCACGATCTCCCGAGGAGAATAGGCTTGGAGGTACATTCTGCTAGAGGTAAGAGACGAGAATAAAATACATACATTTGTGTGTGTTTTTGTTGTTTTCTTTTTGCAGTGCTGGAGATGGAGCAAGGGCCTTCATGCTGAGCTGCAGCTCCAGATCTTTTTTATCTTTATTTTGAGAAAAGATCCCAGTACAGTGTTTTGTAGCCCAGGCTGGGGGCTGGAACTTGTAACCTGGCTGCCTCTGCCTCTTCGATCTCAGATGTTTATTTTTTGTTTGTTTTGTTTTGTTTTGTTTTTGAGACAGGGTCTCACTCTGCAGTCCAGGTTGGTGTCCTGAACTCTCCCTTTGTAGCCCAGGCTGGCCTTGGACTCACAGCAATCCTCCTGTCTCAGCCTCCTGAGTGCTGGGATTACAGACGTATGCCACCACACGCAGTTTATGTGGTGCTGGGGAACTGAACTTGGGTACTTAGCACTTGACTTAGCGCTCGCTAGGCAAGCTCTTCAACCACTGAGCCACTCCTCCAGCCTTCAGATTGTGTTTTTAAGGCAAAGGATGAATCTGACCATTCCAGGAACGGCACATTAGAGACTGTGACAGGAGACTCCACAGCCCTGCTGACCTCTGAGTCTCTACGGAGCCAACAGCAGAAATTACCTCAGGTCACAAGTCCATCATATGAGAGTATATTTAGAATAATCAGGGCTGAGCTGAGGTGCACTTTTGAGCTCACAGAGTAGGGTTCACTTGACAGCTAAGAGTAAATGCGGGAATGCGGTGGGCAGTGTTCAGACAGCGGATTTCTAGAACACACTGCTTTTCATTGTATTTACATCCCTTAGAAAAGCCATTAACTAATAACGAATCACGTTATTCTCCAATAATGACTGTGCTCATTACACTTGGTGTGTCCCTTACAGCATGTCCCCGGAAGGCCTGCCTCCAGGGAGCAGACTGATTTCAGGAAGTGGTTACCTTTATTTGAAAATGCAGCCTTCACTGACCTGGTGACAGAGGCCTATAATCCCAGCTTTCTGGCATGCTGAGGCTGGCGGGTCACAAAGTCAAGCCCAGCCTAGACAACTTAGTGACTTGCAGAGACCATATCTAAAAATAAAACAAAATGGGCTAGGATGTAGCTCAATGTGAAGGTCCTAGGCTCAATCCTTAGTACCAGAAAAAAGAAAGAAAGAAAGAAAGAAAGAAAGAAAGAAAGAAAGAAAGAAAGAAAGAAAGAAAGAGCGAGCTGTGTGCACGATCCGGCCTTTCTGTCCGCAGAGGCATGAGAAACGCCATTTGGCCCATGTCCCCCCACCTCCCCGCACAGGGCAGGGCTGCAGGGTTTCAACCCAGAGGGGAGGCTTCAGAGCTCCTTTCGTGTACCCCATAAAGCAGATCCTGGGGTGGGGAACAGGGGTTTCCAGTTTCAGGAGCTGCCTGAGGAGAGAGACAGGCTGGTCACAGCCCCCACAGTCGGTGGTAGTTACAGGACACTTCAGCCCTGCGTTTCCCAGCAGTTTGCTGCTGTGTCTGTGTGGCTGTGGGGGCAGCCCTCCTGGCCACAGGAGCAGAACCAGCAGGGGTCAGACTCACAAACCACAGTCGTGGAGTCCGATGTCAATACCATGACTGCAGGATGGCAGTGACCCTGAACCCATCATGACCACTGACCGTGGGGATTCTTGCCCTTGGGAAAGTGGCAGCAGGGAGGGGAGGCTGACCTGGAAGCCTGTGGAAGAAGACTTACTTAGCCCAGCTCGCTGCACACTGTCACATCCGGATGGGGCAAGAAGCAGCCCCAAAGACTGCCTTCTGATGAGCCAGACACGGCTTCTCTCACTTCACCCCAAGCTCCAAGGTTTTCCTTCCCTTTTTTCTCTTTTTGTGATACTGGGAATTGGGCCCAGAGTCTTTGCACTGAACTACATTCCCAGCCTGTGGTTATTTTTGATTTTGAGACAGGATCTTGCTAAGTCATTAAGTTGCCCAGACTGGGCTTAAACTTGTAATTGCCCTGCTTCAGCTTCCCAAAGAGCTGGGATTATAGACCTGCACATGGGGCCCAGTGCCAGATACCTTTATGGCTCTGTTTTCCTAGAGAGAATAGGAAGGAGGACGCAAAGCCCTGCCTGCAGGAGTGTGATCCCCTTGGGCCCGGTGGCAGGTGAGTGGAGGATAGGGAGGGAGAAGTTGGGGAGAATGGGATGGATAGGGAAGTGATGATCTCTGGACTTTCTGTTTTGTTTTGTTTTTGTTTGTTTGTTTTTTCTTTGTTTTGGTTTTTTTCTGAGACAGGATTTCACTCTGTACCCCAGGCTAGTCCTGAACTCTCTATGTAGCCCAGACTGGCCTTGGACTCAATAGCAATTCTCCTGCTTCAGCGAGCGCTGGTATTACAGGTTTGCGCTACCATGCCCAGCTTTATGTGGCCCTCGGGAATTGAACTCAGGGCCTTGTGCTTTCAATGCAAGCACTTTAATAGCTGAACCATTCCTCCAGCCCTTGGTGGGACACCATTGTCCATGGACCACACTGCTAGGGACGATGGTAAGTAGATATGAGATGGGATCACACATAGCAATGACTAGCAGGAAGCCAGGCTCATAACACGATCCTGAGTCCGCATCCACCTTATCCACTGGATCTGGCACCACATGACTTTTGGCTCTGCCCCAGAGTCATAAATGACCATGAAAAGTCAGTGTATTGAAGGGATTTTTCAGGACATAGAGGCAGCCATGACATACTACAGACAGGAAAGAGGACTTCTGGAAAACACACTTTTGTCAAAAAGTAGCAAGAATCATGAAATGCACGTGTTTAAAATGAGGGGTTATTTTAAGGGGGGTTTATGCCAACTTGTTTTTCACTATAAACTTTTTCAAATTTTTAAAACATTCACTATACGTTGCAGTCCCTCCCTGCTTCTCAGATTCCTAAGGCTGGCATTGAAAGTGACTTTTATCACCTCCCACCCTGGGCTGGCCTCGGGGACACAGGAACCCCACCTCCCCTATGACATTTGTGTTCCCACCACTTCTCCTGTCCCCAGGCTGGTACCCAGCTCTGCCACCCAAGCCTGATCTTCCACCAGTCCTGCCCTCCCATAAAACCACTGTCCTCTTGACAGGGGTAATTGCTATTAGAGCATAGCTAATAAGGCACTCTCAGGAAGTGTTATATCTAAAGGGCATCCAGAGACGGACGTGGTCCTGGACCCTTCCTTCCTCCATTTCTCCCTTCAGTGCACAGAGTGGCCTGGAAAGGACCACTGTCCCCAGCTGGAAGCCCTGTTCCCTAATGCTAGGGCTCCTAAAGATTGGGACATGTGTGTGTTCGGGACCAAAGACAACCAGGGCCTGCAGTGAAGCCCTGAGAGGGCAGCTGTGCCGGAAAAGATGGAACTTTGGTTCCATGGGCAGAAGACAGATTCCAGCCAGAGATAAGAAGGCCCTCTGCATTCTGAGGTCAGAGGAAAGAAGTAAATATACACAGGAAGGAGATAAGGTGACTAGTAGCTGTAAAATTGTACTTTTAATAAACACTGGAGCTCTGCAACCCTCCTACTCTAGGAGGCCGAAGGAGGAGAATTACAAGTTCTAGCCCAGCCTAGGCAACTTAGTGAAAACCTGTCTCAAAATCAAAACTAAAAAAACTGGGCTGTGGATTTAGCTCATTTAGAAGGTCCTAGACTTTATCCTCAGTACCACAGGAAAAAGAAAAGAAAAAACAAATCAAAAAACTCTACACCTTGAGGTACTGGGAACGAAGCCCAAGATCTTCACTCTGGGCTACATCCTCAGTCCACCTCAATTTTTGATTTTGATACAGGGTATGTTGCTAATGCTATGGTTTGGGGCTGGAGGGTTCCCCCAAAAGCCTCATGTATTGGAATAACTGTAGAACTGTGTGCTGTTGGGAAGGTGGAGGCTGGCTGGAAGGGGCAGATGCTTAGAGCTTGACTTGGAGGGATTGTGTCAACTTGTTGAGATCGGGAGCACTCAGGGCAGAGCTTGCAGGTTTCTGCTGCTGACTTGCTGCCAGAGAGTGAAGGAAGGGCCCTCACCCTGGGTGTGGGAGCCCAACTGGCAGTTTGAACTAAACAAAGAAAGGATAAAAGAAAACCATTGTTTCAGCTTCCCCCTAGGGAAAGCTCCAGGGTCACCTTCCTCTCTAGAGATCCTCTGCTCCTGTCTCCCTTGGCTTCCTGTCTGCAATGCCCGGAGCAGCTCTCCAGCCTCTGCCCTGCACTTCCACCACTGCTGGCTGTCCACAAATGACCTGTGTGAGACCTTCCAAAACTGTGAGCTAAAATATCTCTTTCCTCCCTTAAGTTGTTGATGTCAGGTCTACTGCTTCAGCAATGAATAAGTAACTGAGACAATTGCATTGCTTAGGGGAAAAGCAGGATTGCTCTAACAGTAGGTCTCACTTATGAGAATGGCACAGCAGTTAAAGCACTTGCCTTGCAAGAACAAGGCCCTCAGCTCGACTTCCCAGCAACACATAAAGCTATGCGTGGTGGTGCACGCCTGTAATCCCAGCACTCGGGAGGCTGAGGCAGGAGGATTGTCCTGAGTCCAGGCCAGCCTGGGCTACACAGTGAGTTCAGGACCAGCCTGCATTATAGAGCAAGACTTGGTCTCCCAAAAAACAAAACAAAACAAAATAAAACAAAAAAGGGAATTGTGACTACCTACATTTCCTCTGTCCTCCTCCCCAACCGCGAGGTGTAGGGTTTCCATGCCTGCTATCTCTCTGTGACATCCTGGCATCCTGGATGCTCCAGAATTTGGAAGAAAACATTCCAAGGATCATGGGCCAGGTCTGAAATTACCTTCTGTTCTCCCCCAGGGATAAGCATCCCAGGAAACATAGGCCCACCCAGTGATTCCTCCATAACTCCAGACGAGAGCCATTGAGAGTCTCCCTGCCCCCCTCGCCCACCCACTTCTCAGCAAACAGGGCACAAAACAATGATTTGTCTCACTCATACCCTAAAGGGAGCCCACTGAGAAACACACTGAGAGAGAAATACAAAATGGCATGACTTGCAAACGGCGCCCATGGGTACCAGGTGAGAATGGCTGTTGCACTGCTTCGCCTGGAAGGCCCCTCTGAAGGGTGTAACGCTGGGGAGAGTGGCTGCAGATATGGATAGACAGATTGACTGATTCATTGATTTGAGACAGTGTCTCACTCTACAGCCCAGGCTGGTCCTGAACTCACTATGGAGCCCAGGTTGGCCTTGGACTCAAAGCAATCCTCCTGCCTCAGCCTCCGAGGTGCTGGGATTACAGGCGTGTGCCATCACCCCAGCATAACATGGTGCTGGGGAATTGAACTCAGGGCCTTGTGCTTGCCGTTCCTCCAGCACGTGGCAGTAAAGATTTAAACCACGAGTGCCCAAGCTTTTGGTAGCTTGGCTCAAGACAAGTGAAGAAATGGTCTTGGGCTGCATATAAAATATCTAATAGAGCTAACACAATTGAGTTACAAAAGAAAAGCAATCTCATGTTTTAAGAAAGTTCCCACGTTTGTGTTAGGTAGCATTCAAAGCTGTCTGGGGCCGCTGTGGCCTGTATGCTGTGGATTGGACTCACCTGATTATTTTAAACCATGAGACTCAGACTGTCTTCCCTCAGGTCTACAGAGGACACGACCTCAGCCAGAAGTCGTCCTCTCTCCTGTTCTCGCTGTTCGTTCTCCTTCAGCTCTAAGGGCAAGCTGCTTGGGCCCAGGAAGGACCACTTCTTTCTGCAAACCAATGTCTCCGGACTCCTGGGGCAGAAGTCCAGAACACGGACACAGACATTTGAGACAGCTTGGCTCCCTGAGCTGAATAGGTGACATCAGCCATGCAGATAAATTCCAAAGGACCTGCCACCCTGGGCAATGTTTTACCAGCTCATAAAATGTTTATGAGCACTTTTCAGCCTGGCAATGACTGGGAGGTCCTGGGTGCCCTGGAAAATTACAGTGAGAGGGCCTATCCAGCACTTTCTGCCCACAGCCTGGCTTCTTTTTGATGCTGCCTAGTATCTTTCTGTTCTGTGAATCAGTGTAAATGGAAACACGTTCCAGCACAATGCTGGATGCTGCCTAGACAAGATGGAAAAATCACCAAACACAGGACTGGAAAGCACGCCCAAGCTGGAGAAGGACCCCGGCACTGAGATGGTCACAGGCCACCACCTCCCTGAGGCCTCAGGAGGCCGCCTGTCACAACCTGTTTAAGCATACCTTTGTGTCCACCCTCCAAACCCAAAACTGAGATGATGACAGACTAAAGTTGAACTGCTGAGGGACCCACGCCTGCTGTCATCCCAGCACTAGGGAGGCTGAGGCAGCAGGGCTGCAAGTTTGAACCCCACCTGGGCAACTTAGTAATTTGGCAAAACCCTGTCTCAAAGTCATGAAAAATAGAAGTGGGCTGGAGATGCAGCTCACTGCTATGCCTGGGGTCATTAGTGCGGTGTGTAGAGGAGGAGGTACTAGGGATGGAACCCAGGCCTTCACACTGAGCCACATCCCCAGTCCATTTTTATTTTTGATTTCAAGACAGGGTCTTGGTAAGTTACTAAATTGTTTGTGCTGGGCTTGAACTTGAAATCCTCCTGCCCCTCAGAGTGCGAGTATTACAGAGCTGTCCCACTACTCAGCTAATTGACCTTTTCCAAACAAAGAACCAGGAGGCTGGAGGAGGTGCCTTACCCTGTACACACTGAGACTAGGCCACTAGCCACCCAGCTTTTCTGGATGCAAGCCCCGGGCCCTGTGCCCTGCACTGAGGTGTCCTTACATCAATGAGTGATCTGAACTTGTGCCATAGAGAGCAAAGGACACACTTGTTCAAAGGGGACTAAACACACCCAGGGGAAGCTGGCTTTTAAAGGACAATTCACTCCGAAGCTCCCCAACTGCTTGCACGTGAGGCCAGAGGCATAGTGGCTCCAGGAAGGGTCACCTAGGCACTAGCTCTGGGCCCGAGAGTATCCTCCCAGCTTCTTCTTACCAGGGCACCCCTCCAGGCTGGGGTCTTTCCATGACAGTCTCTGTGGATCCCAGTGTCCATGGTGACCCTGGACCCCACACTCTTCCTGGAAACCCAGGGGACTCCAGGCCTCTGGGTCCTGGGATCTAGTTCCACGATCCTTCTACCTTCAGGAGCTATGGGTCAAGAGGTAACATGGGACAAGACAGCCTCCCCAGGTGCTGCCTCCAGCATAAGCTTCAAAGCCACATCAAATGGCTACCTGGGCCAGCCTCACTGTCAGCCCAGGCCACATCCCAGGCAAGAGAATGAGACCCAGGAGGCCTGGAAAGTGTGTTGACATCCAAGGACAATTAAGGTCATATATCCCAAGACATGAGTCCTCCCACCTCATCCAAGCCAAGACCATTCTGGTGAAAAGGGCTTTCCTCCAGCAAGGTGGGCAGTAGCTTTGGGGACTTTACCTACAGCCCCAAGGGGAAGAGCTTGTCTCCTTAAGACTGCAGATAAAACAGGCCAAATACTCCAGCCAGCCCACAGCCAAGGCAGCAGTTCTCACAATGGTCCTCGCCCAAGAGTATGGTTGCACAGGGCCTGGCGCTGGGCTCTGGCCCAGCTTGATCACACTTTGGAGGGTACTTGGCTTTGGTCACCCTTGGGTGTCAGTTCTGCTCTCCAACTCAGCCCAGGAGCAAGTGCCCCATACCGCCTACTCCAAAGACCAGGGTTCTAAGAGGGTTTGGCAGCAAGGGCTCTAATACCAGCACTATGGGAAGCTGAGACAGGGGGATTCCAAGTCCAAGCTCAGACTGAACAATGTAACAACTTATTGAGATCCTATCTCAAATTAAAAATTAAAAACAAACAAGCAAACAGCAGCCTGGGTTATAGCTCAGTGTGAAGTCCCTGAGTTCAATCCCTAGAACCAGAAAAGAAAAGGGAAGGTGTTTGGATAGACTCTCTTCTGAGCCAAGGGAAAGGGAAGATGAAGGGGGCTGGCATTCCTCAGAGGTTGCTGGCTACCGGTTGTAACCCCAGGACATGTGTGCCACACAGCTATAGTGGTCACCTCCTCCTCGCGCGGAGTCCCGTCCCAGGCCAGAAGGCACAGATGGGTGATAGGCTACCTAGGAAAGAAAAGCTGCAGAACACGGTGTCTGGTGGTCCTTAATCCCTTAACCACCTCCAGACTGTTTTTCAATTGAAATTGTTTTTCAGTTTTCCCAGACCAAGTGGTTAGTAAGTTTCAGTTTTCCTGCATTCCACAGATCAGCTGCACTTCCCCACCACACACACACTGAGATTAATCCTGGATTCTTTCAGTTTCTTATGGCATAAAGACCAAACACTGAGAGCCACCCGGAGCCCAGGCCTCCACTGGTCTCAGTGGCATACAAGCCTTATCTTTGGAGAGCTGCTTGGGGTCTCCATTGGAACTCTTCCCAGACTCTTTCACTAATACATTGGACTTGCACCCTCTGCCTCAATTGGACTCCAAGAATTTTATTCTTAACCACTGGAGGGTCCATGGATCTGGTTGTCTCCCTCATCCTTCTCTTGAAAGAGCAAGGATCGAAACAGGAAGTAATCACTACTTTGACCTTGACTTCCCCTCCAACAGACTCTACAGACAAGGCTGTAGTTGCTCTGGGACTGGAACAAGACTAAAAGCTCCCCACTCCACAAAGGCAGCCCTAACATCTCCTCAGAGGTATCCCAGGGGCAAAGGTGACACTGACCCATCCGTTATGGCCCAGCACCCTGGGCTCAGTTCCAACGCTGGTCACAGGTCACAAAGGGTGTACACTGGCTCCCATGCCCACTCCACTTTGAAGGCAACAGGACTTAGGGTGGGGTCTGCACTAGAGGGCATCGTGGATCTCAGTGCCTGGCCTGTCATGTTGGGCTTCTCTAGACATTGAACGAACCAATGTATGATAGTCAAGTAGATACTTAAGCAGTCTGTCTCCTTTAGGAATCTCGCTGCCCTTCTTGAAATACTCTGGCATGAAGCCAGGGTCAGTAGAGCCCCACTTGGCAGGGGTAGGGAATCTTTTTTCAGCCAAGGGCTATTTGAACACTTCTGACATCATTTGCAGGCCAACAAAATTATCAACATGAAAATTATCTGCTGTGTTTAGTAAGATACTTAATTATTACATAACTAACTCACCCCAGTGTGATGATTGACTTGGCCAGACTGGACTGAGTGATTTCCTGGGCTGTATACAGCCTGCAAGCTGGACTTTCCCAACTCCTGGTAGAGAGAAGCGGTGATCTAAGCTCACCTATCCTTCTTGCACTGGGTCCCCTCCAATGCAAGGAAGGGCTGGCCAACACGTGAGTACTCCCCTCCAGGAGGAATGAGCTCCCTTGGGCATGTCCTCCCTGTCTGTCCATCCTGAGGTGGCAACAACTCACCCTGTGTCTCCCTGGTGGCAGCTACAGGAGTACTCAGTCATCTGCTGCTTCTCATCCTCTCAGAAGCCCCTCCGTAACCTCCTGGCCTATGTGTTCCTGCCCCAGTGGCAGGTGTGCTGGGGACCAAAGGACTTCCTCCAACAGCATCAGGCAGCATCAGGCAGGCTCAAGGGTCACTGCACTGACCCTTGTAAGAAACACACAGCAGCAGTCCAGGTGACAGGGAGCAGGTGCCTCCTGAACTGGACAGGAGGCTCGTGTGACTCACCAAGCACCACAACTCCCTGTCACCCAAAGCTGGGTGCAAACAGACACACTCACAAGAGAAGGGCATGCATTACCATGAGCTCAGAAGTAGCGCATGCTGGCCAGGATGTGGAGAAAAGAAGCTTCCATACTGTTGGTTGGACTGTGGGTAGTGCAACAACTATGGAAATCAGCATGAGGATTTCTCACTGAAAATGGAATTTTTATTTGATCCAGGAAGACCTCTCCCAGGCATCTTCCCAAGAGTCAAAATACGTATTACAGAGACATAAGCATACCCATGCTCACAGCAGCATAACTCATAATAGCTAAACTCTGGAAGCTGCCTGTGTGTCCGTCAATAAATGAACAGATATTTTAAAAAGCATTGTGTGTGTGTGTGTGTGTGTGTGTGTGTGTGTGTGTGTGTGTGTGTGTGTGTGTACATATATAATGGAGTACTACTTCGCCATAAACAAGGGTAAATTGGAATCATTTGTAGGAAAATGAATGAACCTTGAGACCATCTTGCTTAGTGAGGTAAATCAAACACGAAGGTTAAGTACTGCACAGTTTCACTTAGATGAGAAAGCCAGAATAAAAATGATCTAAAGAGCAAAATGAGAGAGAGGATAGGAAATAACAAGGTAGACTTCATAGAGATGGGATGGAGATCTGGGGATTTGGGAGAAGGGAACTTAAAGCGTTAAAATCAAAACAGGATGTGCACGTACCGCAGTTCCCCAAGCTGCATGTAATTGATTTATATTGCAAATATATATGTATATGCATGCACACACACACACACACACACACACACACACACACACACCACATATATACACACAGATAGGAAGAAGCATGCCCATGACCACGCCTGAACCAGGCTTTCCCTGCCTCTCACCCAGCCTGAACGACTTTCCCGTCAGCCAGACACTGCTGTCAGCACGATGGGCTTAGGCAGGGACCCAGTGTCCAACAAGCATCCTGGGTGCATGGGACGGAAGATGCTGAAGGAAGGGTGACAGAGGTGGCTGTGTGTGTGTCTTTTAAAAATAAATAATCGGGGGAGCTGGGGGAATAGCTCAATGGGCATGGTAGAGCACACCTGTAATCCCAGCACTCAGGGAGGCTGAGGCAGGGTGATTGCTGTGAGTTTGAGGCCAGCCTGGGCTACACTGTGAGTTCAGGATCAGCCTGGATCTGGACTGCAGAGCAAGACCTTATCTCTAAATAAATAAATAAGCATCAAGCAAGCATACATGATTATATGTGGTCATGTGTATTTCAACTTGGTGCCCAAGATCTTGTTCTCAGCAGGTAGGAGCTGCTGCCCTCTACTGGATGGAATGTCACAGGACCAGGAGCCTGGAGCCTGGAGCCTTTTCATCATTGTGTGTGTGTGTGTGTGTGTGTGTGTGTGTGTGTGCGCGCGCGCGCGCGCGCGCACGCGCGCGCATACGCCTGGGGATCATGCCCAGGCATTTGCACTGAGCCACATCCCTAGCCCATTTCTTATTTTTCATTTTGACACAGAGCCTTGCTAGGTTACTAAGCGGTCCAGGTTGGATCCAAACTTACAATCCTCCTGCCTCAGCTTCACTATACTTGGCTCAAATTGTTTTTCTATTGAAGGTTCATAAATTTGTCCAGAAACATTTCTCATAGGCACCTGTTCTACTGGGCCTCAAACTATTAGCTAGAGATACAGAGGACACCCCAAAGGCCAGCTCTCACGGAGCTCTCTAGGGTCAGTCAACAAACAGGCGCAAGTTGATATAGACAATGGCCTCACTGAGGAGTGAGTGGGTGGGAGCCATAGAACAGGTGAAGGGGCATCATGGCCCTGGCATGATAAGGGGTTGGGCAGATGACAAACTGGGCTATAATTTTATGAAAAGTGACTTCTGAAGAAAAGACCAGTCCCGATCTCCCAAATATTAACCTGTTTATCTCCATAGATCTCAGGGGTGACATACAAATGTTCACGCACCAGGCCCTCCTCCTAGGGCCCCTGGAGTACAAGAGGTACCCAAGATCGTATTACAGAGAAAGAGCTCATTTAGGTGTGACTGTTTTTCCTTTAAAATTACCAGTCACACAATTCAAACATTTTCCCCTTTGTGTGGTCTGGGGATGGCCCAGGGCCTTCGCACTTGAGCTATATCCCAAGTCATTTCTATTTTTGATTTGCAGACATTGTCTAAATTGTTAATTTGCCCAAGGTGGCTCAAAATCTTGAGCCTCCTGCCTCAGCCTCCCATGGTGCTTGGGTTATGGGCCTGCACCACTGGGCCTGGCTGGCAGCCCGATTTATGATCTCCAAATCCTGGAAATGATCCAGATGTCTTTTGACAGGCAAATGGCAACAAACTATGGGACACTCTGCTCTTCAATGAGCAGGGGGAGTGACACACAGAGGTTTACAAGGACATGAGTGGATGTCACGGCATCAGTGCTGGGTGAGAAAAGTCACCATCCATTCTCAGAACTTTTCCACATAATTATTCTTTTTGTTTGCAATGCATAATACTTACTATTCACCCATGTGACCGGAGCATGCGCACATGGCATCCCGACCATTCTCATTTCCCCTTCCGTCATCCCTTCCAACTCCATAGTCTGCCTTTCCTTTAATCACAGAATGCTGTCAGAAGGACATCACGGAGACAGAGTCCTGCTCACAGGAAGGAGACAGGTGTTGTGACCAGGGTGAGGGTGGTGGCAGGAAGCCCCAAACTGGATGTGATGGGCATTATGTGAACCTGTACCCATGAGAACAGCTCACAGAATCACACACTGAAGCACACAAAGTGCAGGTGTGAGGAAACAGGTGAGGCAGTATGAGGTCTGTAATCCACTGGAGGCTTTTTAGCTGATCAGGCTTAAAAATTCTCCCTTCCTTCCCCTGCTCCCCCTCCTCCTTCAGCAGTGCTGGGGCTGAACCTAGGAGGGCCTCGCACTGAGCTAAACCCTCAGATCTTTTTTTCCTTGAGGCGGGGTCTCACTAAGTCTCTAAATTGCCCAGGTCAAGCTTGATCTTGTGATTCTCCTGCCTCAGTCTCCCACAGAACTAAGAAAACAGGTCTATGCCACTCAGTATGGCACTTTTTTTTTCTAATGAGGAGCAGGTTGGCTAACTCCCAGGATGGTTCCAGCCCTGATGCCCAACATTTCCTTGATTCTCTAAGCCATTCTCATCTGTGACTCTCCGCTTCCCAGCAGCCAATGTAAAATCACCTAACCTTAGTGCCAAGTACATGACATGCATCATAAACTGCCTGTGCACTAATGATAGTTTTGAGTATCTGCCCCACACCTAGAAAAAAAGTTGTTTACTGGGGGGGGGGGGGGGGGGGGAAGGAGGTGAAGGGAGGGAAAGGAGGGTAGGGGGAGGGACAAAAGGAGAGCGGGAAAGCCCTTGTCACTTTGACAAGAAACGTATGTGCACAAAATGCTCAACTCCATTGTAAACCTTAAATTCTGCACTTCTACATATCAATAAAATGGGGGAAAAAAAGAAAAAAAAAGTTGTTTATTGAGGTAGGGTCTCACTCTATAGTCGGGGCTGGTCCTGAACTCACTTTGTAGCCTAGGCTGGCCTTGAATTAACAATAATCCTCCTTCCTGAGCCTCCCAAGTGCTGGGATTGCAAGCAGATGCCACCACGCCTAGCTTATGTGTGGTGCTGAGGAATTGAACCCAGGGTCTTGCACTTGCTAACCAAGCACTCTAACTGCTGAGCTATGCCCCCAGCCTCAAAATTAAAAATAAGAATGAGCTCAGTGTGAAGGCCCTGGGCTTAATCCTCAGCACCAGAAAAACCAACCGGCAAAAGCTCCATAAAACCAACCGTGTGTGTGTGTGTGTGTGTGTGTGTGTGTGTGTGTGTGTGTGTGCGCGCGCGCGCACATGCGTCTATTTGTGGGCATAGTCCTAGGCTTGAACCCAAGGTCTTCACACTGAGCTACATTCCCAGCCCTTTGTTTGTTTGTTATTTTGAGGCAGAGTCTCGCTGAGTCACCTAGCCTGGGCTGGAACTAGTGATCCTTCAGCCTCAGCCTCTCAGGCTGCTGGGAATTCAGGCCTGTGCCAACACATCCACCTGCCACTCTTATTGTATGAAATGTCTACTTCCTGACCTATTTGGTGATAGATCCTTGGGAGTTTCCGGGAAAAGGAACATGGTGGAAGCAGAGCACACACTCCTGCCACGAAGGCAGCTGTGTCAGTGCAGGGTTTATGACAGCATCATCTCCCACAGAAGGTGGCAGGATCTGTCAGAAGCAAGGACCTGGGGCTCAGGGTGACAATGAGAATCATCTCAGAGCTAGGAAATGCTCCTCTGCTAGGCTGGCCACTGTTCCCTTTATTCATTCTTCTGGCATTTCACAAGAAGAGACTCGAGTTGGCTGTGATCCTGAGTTCTTCATTTTTTATGCTGCAGCAACAATAAATGTGAATCTTTGACTCACATGGTGGTGCAGGCCTGTAATCCCAGCAATCTCAGAGGCTGAAGCAAGAGGATCACACGTTTAAGCCCAGACTGAACAATTTAGGAAGCCCTGTCTCAAAATCAAACATAAAAGCGGGTTGGAGATGTAGCTCAGTGTGAAGGCCCTGTGCTCCACCCACAGTACACTAAAACAAACCAACCAACCAACCCTGGATTCTTTGCTGGTTCCCTTGATCAAGGATAACCACCTCCCCCAAATGGGCTGTCAAATAGGGGCTGGTGGGGGCGGGGACCGTCCACTACAGCCTGGAGCAAAGGCTAAGAGCTTGGTCCCCGTCTCAGGCTACTTGGACTGAAGTCCCCTCCTCCTTACCCATTTACCCCTTTCTGACTTTGCACTTGTACTGATCCTCTAAGCTCCAGGTTCATCAGGCAAATAGGGATACCGTCTGCCCCTCTCTCTGGGATTTTGATAAGGACCAACACAGATAATAGTAATTTTCATAGGAAGCCCTCAACAAGCAGGATGTAACTTAACTAAAACTAGGTGCCTTGGGAAGTTGATTCAGGTTAGGTCTGTCTAACACAGGCTTAAGACACTCAAGCTTGAGGAAACTCAGGCACTTAAAATCAACCAGAAGGTGAAGTCTGGAGTTGCAGCTCAGTGGTAGAGCCGTGCCAAGCACACACAAGGCCCTAGGCTCCACCCAGCACCCTAAGCAAATGGAAAACAATCTTCACTTACTATTTCAACAACACAGGTTCCAATTTAATAAATTCCCAGTAGCTATTTTTTTGGGGGGGTGCCAGTGTATGGGCTCCATGTCAGGTAATTTCATGCTTCTCACAAGAAACATAGGAAAAGGTCACCCCAACATAGAGCTCTAATAACTGTAAACAGTGTTCAGTGACATCGTGTGATCAGCATGCAGCTTCAGAGGCACGAAGTATCAGAGTGTGAACAGGACTCACGTTTTCTGCAGAGCCAGCCCAGGGCCGCCACACTGAGCTACAGCCCCAGCCCATCTTTAAGTTCTGATTTTGAGACAGGGTCTGACTAAGCTGCTAAGTTGCCCAGGCTGCTCTTGAATTTTCAGTCCTCCTACCTCAGCCTCCCAGAGTAGCAGGATCCCAGGCCTGCGCCGCGGGGCCACCTGGTCTTATTCTGATGCTCATTCTACGTGTCTTACTTCTTTTCTACTTGTATCTTGGTGGGCTGTGTGCAAAGTCCAACTATCCCATGCATCATCTTTGCTATGCTAATAGATCACCACATTGTAAAGGAAAAGGTAGAATCGTGTCCCAGTCTGTCCCTTAGATCACTACACGCACCTTTGTGAATGAGAGAAAAGAAATTCCATGCTTTTGGGGACACACAAACGTATTGATCGTTAAGAACAAATTCAAAGAAACACAGAAAAATAAGTGAGGGAGGGAGGAACAGAGAGCTACTGAACAGTCAAGAAAACAACAGGAGGCCTTTGGGATTATTTGGGTCTTTCAGTCTTTTGAAAAGGAAATCTACAAAAATACCTTCTCGCCTTAAAAATAACCCTTCAATAACTTTATGAATTCTTTTCACTGCTGGTTAAAGAAAGGATTATTAAGCTCCCTGGGGGCTGTTTCTTTCTCTTCTTTCCCGTCCAACATTCCACAGAATAAATGAAAGCTCCTCTGAGCTCCTACCTTCTCCGACGCCACTTGTCTGAGACAAGAGGTCTCTGGGCTGGGCCAAATGGAATTTGTGTGGCATCTTGGGTGAAAGCTCCAGGTCCCCTCCGGGAGCACAGAGGAACCTGGGCAGCTGTGACAGTGACCTGGCTCATCCCCTCCCTGGCAAGGGCCTTTGCACAGAGCTACTCTGCACCCTCTTTTATTTATTTTGAAACAACCTCTCCCTCCATTGCCCAGGCTGGCTCAAACTTGAAAGGAAAGCAGCCATACTTAGCCACCATTACCACAGGGCAGAGAAAAGTGAAGAAACGTGTTAAAGGGGTGAGTTCAGGGAGGATTTGCTAAATAAAATTCGATAAGGCAAGATGCTACCCTATGGGGCAGTGAGCAGGGAGGCAGCGCCAGCCCCTCTTGCTGAGAGGAGACAGCGGGGACAGTCAGAAAGCCTGGGGCCCCAGTGCAAATGCTGCCCACCCTCACGGCCTATTGTGGCTATTTCTGCAGGCTCTGGGATGTGACTGAGCACTGTGTCAGAGAGGACAAACCACTGTTGATTGTGGCTAGAAGGTGGCACAGGCCTGTAATCACAGCACCCTGAGAAGCTGAGGCAGGAGGATTCCAAGTTCAGAGCAATAAAGCTAGACAGTGTCTGAAAAGGAAGAACAAGGGAAGGGCGGGAGACACAGCTCAGTGTGAAGACCTTGTGTTCTTCCCTCCACGGGAGGGAAGTTGAGGAGTTGGGAGCGATTTTGAGCATCTCAAAATCCAAAGGATTAAGGCTTAGTCTTTGTGCTCCTTTATCTGGAACTGTTTTGGGGAATCTCTGGCCAACACTGATAGTAAGCAGCTCCATCTCCCCTTGCACAATAGCTCACTTCCTGAGAGAAAGGCTCTGTGGCCTCAGGGCTATGCGATTTGCCTGCATTTTCATTTCTCCCACAGGCCTCTATCAGCTGGTATCAGGAAATCTTAGAAATGTGTTTACACTAAAAACACTCTGAAATGGAATCTCAGCTGTCCCCAGTCTACAAGGACTGTGATTTTATTGATGTGACTCCATATCCTCTGAATTCGCTTTTGTGAAACTAATCTCTCCATAGGTAGGGCCGGCTGGGGGCAGCAGAGGGGCTCAGCTGACTCCTTATCAGGCTTCCAGGGCCCTGGCGGGGGAGGGAAGCGGCCCCACAGCCTGAGCTCTGGGCTCACAGAGCAGGCCAGCAGCCCCCCTGCTGCCCTGAGCCAACTGCCAGCCACAGCACTGTCTTCAGTGGCTTCCTGAGCCCCTCACACTGGAGTCCAGTATGTCCACAGGAGGCCTGGGGGAGGTGACCCTGGACTCACATAGCAAGATCACTGCACAGTCCAAGAGAGTCCTGGGCTCACAGATCCCCAGGGCACCAGCACCTCCTCCCACCGCTCACCCTCCCACATCCTAACCCTTAACTCACTGCTGGATGCCTGCCAACCAGGCTTCCTGTGACCGACCGCCTCTCTGCGCCCAAGGGAAGATGGGTTGTCCCGCTCTTTGCTGATAGTGGCTGTACTTGGGGAGATGCTGTTACGAGGAGACTGGGTAAGAAGGCAGACTTCTCTGTAGACCATAAGGAAGGTGACTCACATTCACTGGCAAACTGAAATCAGAGCTGGATGGCTGGGCCCTGTGCCCTGGACAGCCAACCCAGGGTCTTCACGCTGAGCTACACCCTCGTCCCCCGATCCCGGTTCTCCTCCAACACATGAGACGGGGTCTTGCTCCATAATCCAGGCTGGTCCTTAACTCACCATGTAGCACAGGCTGGACTCCAACACGTGATAATCCTCCTGCCTCAGCCTCCCGAGTACTGGGATTACAGGTGTACACCACCACGCCCCGCGATTATGTGGTGTTGGGGGATTGAACCCGGTGCCTTATACTTTCCAGGCAAGAGCTACAATCACTGAGCTAGACCTCCATTCACCTCCAGCCCACCTTTATTTTGAATTTGGAGGCAAGATCTCACTAAGCTGATACTAAATAAGTAGCCTAGACTCGGCTCCAGCCTGCAATTCCCCTGACTCAGTTTCCCACAGTGCCAGGTGACAGGCCTGTGCCGTGGCTCAGCTTGAGGGGTCATATTTTAGGGAAATTCCTGCACACTACTCTGTAGCACTGGGACCTCCTCTTCCTTCCTTTCTTGCTTCACCGGGGCGAATCTTTCAGAACTAAACTCAAAGTAACCTCCTACGCTCAACAGGCCCCCTTCCCTTCCAGGCTGATTCCCATCCCTTCCGGGGCTCCCACCCTGCATACCCTTCCCCATATCCCATCCTGCTGGATGGCGAACCCAGCCGACGTGGCAGCTCCCTCCCCAAGACCCAAAGCCTGGGGTTGGTCCTCACAGCAGGCTTAGCATTAAGCCCAGGAATCCATGCTCAGAAAGTACCTTACAGACCTCATGAAAGGAAAGACAAATAAGGAAATTCCTCCCTTCACCAGGAGAAATGTTTGTTAGAAGGTAAAAGAACACCCAAGGACTCTGGGATTTCTTCTATTCCTAACCCTCTGGCAAATGAATAGGGTAGGAATGCTGCTTAAATCAACTCTGTGGAAAGTTATTTTATAAAGTGAAGAATTCTATCATACCACACATATGCACACACCACCTCTGCATCAGCTGTTATGGTGGGCTCAGTTCTCTGTACACACACTGGAATTCCTATGCGTGCCAGCAAAATGAGCTTGAGAAACTGTGCTTTCCTATTGCATTTTACACATATTTTTATTTTTTCTTCTATGTCTGACACATAATAATTAGATTCACCTTGGGGACCTGCGGAATATACATTCGGCATCTTGATCATTTTGACTTCCCCTCCCTGCCCGTCCCTCTCCCCTCTTTGCTGCATTTTATGCATATTTTAAAATATGAAACAATTCTGGTGGCTAGGGTAAAAATAAAAATTTTAAATAATTGCCAGGATATTTATCTGCAAATAAAACTTCCCATCTTTATAATGGGGAAACAGGATCAGCACATGCTGTAACATCTCCTGTGGATGTAAACTCTAGAGTAAGGAAGAGTTAAAATGATATCCAGGTATTTCATAATGAGAATGAAAATACTGTTCTCAGATGTTCACATGTAAAAGATATTAATCACTTCTCTGGAAAGTTTTATCCCATGAAGTAAATTCTCTCTCTGCTTTATAAAGTTTTGCAATATTGTTAAAGGAAACATAAAACTTAACCCCTGATTATATATAGAAAAAGTAATGTCATCTATGTATTAAATTAGGAACGTTGTTTTTCTTTAGTACTGGAGATCAAGCTCAAGGCCTTCACAATAAGCTACATCCCCAGCCCATTTTTATCTTTGACTTTGAGATGGGGGTCGTACTAAATTGCTAGGTTGCCCAGGCTGGATTTGAACATGTGATCATTTATCCTGCCTCAGCCTATCCAGTTCTAGGATTACGGGCCTGCACCACTGGGCCCAACAAGAAAGGTAATTATGTCACAGGTCAAACATGCAGAAACTCAATGGCAAAGTCAAGTCCCATGCTGGACACTCCCACAGATGGATGGACCTATGTTAGGGAAGAGAAGGCGACTTTGTGATGAGAACAGATTCAAACTGAGGATCTGCCTTTGGAAGAAAAATTAAGCAGCAGTAGGGAAGGGCAACATATCAGAGCTTTGCCCTGGCCACACCTTAGGACCTGCTGGGAAGGCGTCACACGCCAGGTATCTAACTGGTCCAGCCTCCTGGTTCTACTTTTTTTTTTTTTTTTTTTTTTTTTTTTACGTTTTTACACCCATAGGAGCGTTTTGCAGGAGACAAGAGTTTGGCAACTCCGGGTCTTCCGTAAAGTTTCCCCACAAGCAGAGCTCAGCCACAGGGGAGGGCGGTCTGGCGTTCCTCCTGTCCCTTCAGATTACCAGACTCCTCACTGTGGAGTCAGGGGCAGAGTCCAAAGCAGACCGGGAACGTGAGCCTTGCCTCCTTGCTCACGGGGTGAGATTCAGCAAAGCCTTTCTCAGTACCAAGCTTATCTTTCTGGCACACCGAGACAGGTATAAGCCAAGAGTGTTGGTGCAGATGTGTATTTCAGCACTCTGGCAGGCTTGAGTCCAGCCTGGGCTACTTGGTGATTTAGTAAGGCCCTGTCACCAAAACAAAAATTAAATAAAAAGACCTGGGGGTTTAAGTCAGTGTAAAAGTTTAATTCCTAGTTCCACAAAAAAGAAAAGAAAAAAAAAACACATAGGAGAGAAAGAAAAGAAAGACGAGAGAAGGAAAAGAAAGAAAAAGAGAAAGAAGAAAAAAAGCAAAGAAAACAAAATTATAAAGAAAAAGGAAAGAAGGAAGTGTCAACTCAAAAAAATTCCATTCATCTTAAAGAGTTTAAGAGATGTTTTATTCTGAAGCCAAGGATGAGTGACCAAGCCTGGGAATGTTTCATTAGGGAATGTTCCTGGGCCTGGTCACTGATATTTATTTTTCAACAGTTTTTGGCACCCAAATGCAGGCCCAGGGAAAACTAGGCACCACTCACCAGAGAACTCATGCAGAGCAGCGCCTGGTACCAGCCATTAGAGCCCTCTGGGTTCTACCACGGGTTTTAGCTCCTCAGGTGAACCTGGTAAGTTTTCCTTCCGGGCCTTGGGCCTCTCTTGCATTCGGCTGTGAGTCCCAGGTTTATTCTAAGCTGGTTTCATGTAGAATCCGATTTTAATTAGGATACCTGTTTATTCTGTTTTGCTTTCAAAGTTTGGTTTAAGCTATCTCACTTCGTTTACTTTGAAAAGATTTTGTTTGACCAGTCTGTTTGATTTTTTACCTTTGACTGTACAATTTGATTTGGTTTGATTTTGGCTTTGTTTTGTTGTGCTTTAAGATCTCTAAAGACATTTGGTTGCAACTGCTAGCTTTGCGTTTGGCTGAATTTTAAATTGGCTTATTTTCATAATGTTGCTTTGCTAATTGATAATTGGCCTTTGTCTCCTAACATTTCTTTGCGTGGTTCAATTTCCCTGTGGAAATCTCGCATACTGCAGCTACCCAGAGCTTAGGATATTCATGAGTGTCTGCCAGGGCACAGAAGACAAGGGGCACAGCTCCCTCTAGCTCATTAGAGCAGAGGTGTTAGGGGGATACACCCCACGATGTGCAGCAGTCCCATAGGGAATTCCAATGTCCCATTCTGGGTTAGAAAGACCTGACTGGCTCGTCTGGAAACACACATATCAGGGATTGATCACCCATCATCTTGGGATGCCTCACCTTTCTGAACAACGTGCAGAACCAACCTGAGTCACATGTTGGGAACACCGGCTCTAGGCTAATGCCTAGGAGCTATCCCAGAGCTCAGCACATCCACCGACCCATACACATATTGATGTACCTTAGTAATACAAAACAGCTTACAGTTCTCAAAATATATATATATGGGAAATAACAAAACTCTAAAAAAATGTATGGAAACAAACTGCCATCTAGCACTCCAGCTGGATTTACTTAGTTCAACAATTATAGAAATTCAATTTGCAAGTAATTAAAAAAAAAAAGATTTTAACTTTACAGTTACTTCTGTGGAAAACTTAGTTCCCAAATTAGTGATGTTTTTGCACATGAAATCTAAAAGCCCTAAAAGACAAATGATGACATTTTAATTGAGAACTAAAAACCTAAAAGAATCAGAAATTATTATAAGTTGGCCAACACACCTAAAAAGTGCACTTTGATTATGTGTTATATCTGTTTGTCTATTAATCTGTAATGAAGTAATAATCCTCCAACACAGGGGACAACTAAAGAGAGACCCTTCAAAAAATACATATATGTATAATACATTTTTATAAAGCTTAATTGGCCTTAATTTTTCCACGATAGGTAGGTAACTTTTCCAGTTTCTCTGCTCCCAAGATTAAGTAATATATGTGTATGTTTTAAACAATATAATCTAAAATAAGTTATTAAACTAAAGTTATACAAATGTAAATATGTCTATTTATGGTCCATGATAATTTTGTCTCAGACGTTAAAAATAAAGTTACTCCCAGTCTGGAATACAACTCTGTGGTTAAAACCTTTGCCTAAAGACTAAATCAGTTGTTAAAATGCTTCTCTAACAAGATGTTGATTACCTGGCAGTAGGTAAAGATCAGGTGGGCGTGGTAAAGGGCATGGTGACACAAGCCTATGATCCCAGCAGAAAGAGACTAAAACAAAAGAATTGCCATGAATTAAAGCCACCCTGGGCAAGTGAGATTCTATTTAAAATAATTTAAAAGAGGTTAGCTATGCTTAAATGCTTTGGATATTTACAAGGCTACAAGTTAAAATAAAAACATCTGGGTTGTTTATAATTGGGATAAAATGCTAACAACCTTTTGCTAAAAATTTGTACATTCCTTACTTCAAACTTCTAGTAATATACCAGAGTTCAAGCTACAATAAGGCTCATGTTACTGATTATATTCTCAATAATGCTCAAGTTAAGAAAAAAAGAATAACCTTGCTTCTAATGTTTTCTATTCTTCACTAAATACTGGATTTTAAATATCTAATAAATAGTAGAGGCTAATTATTTAACTGACAAATGTCATAACTGTTGTCAAAGTTTGAATGAGAATGTGGGTGTCTATGTTATATGTTTGGTATCTACAAATTGCCTAAATGGCACCAAAAATTTAAAATATGAGAGCACTCATTAATTGGTTAATTAAAAGAACAAAAGCTTAAGCCATTGCATTGTCTATGTTATGTGTCATGTTTGTCTTGTTTATACATGTATTTATTTAAAAAACTATTAAGCTGAAAGTATTCATAAACTTACAAATAAAGAAAAAATCTTATAAATGTTTATAAATATAAATACATTGGTAAAACAAAAAAAAGATGTCATTTATGTGACAACATCTGAGTTATCAGTTGCTAAGTCTAAAAACTGCTTTTCCCTTCTGCTGACAGACTCTGGTTACAAAGTATCTAAATTTTAAGAAATTAATTTGTTTAAATGTAATCTTACTGTAAAATCCTTCGATGATTTGTTTATATATATATTGTGTATGTATATAATTTTACTTTTGATTAAAAATGTTCATGATTTATTGGGTTTAAGTAACCAATAAGTTAATTGGTAGTATTACTGTAAAAGTAAAATTATCTTAAAGCTCTTTGCCGGACAAAGGCCGAGGAAGAACAAATGTCTTGGTCGGCTCTGCTAGACACAAAGTTCTAAACATACAGTTAGACTATTATCACTGCCATTAAATGAGTAATGTGCTTTAAGCTCATCTTGGTCATGTTTTCTAATAATACATGCTCATGTTAAAAAAAATTTTAAGAGAACACAACAAAAAGTAACAAATACAAAAAGATATGCATATGGATATTTTTAATAAAAAATTTTGGTAAAAGATTTGTAGTACACATTAAAAGGTAATATGTTTCCAGTTATATGAAAAAAATTTGTATAGGGATGATACATAAAATGTGTATGTATGGTTATTCTGCTTGTTTGCTTCTTGGTTTTGTAACTTACAAGGTATTTTTAGAAAAAAAAATTTTTCTCTCTTTTCTGCTAGCACATAACTAAGTAACCCTGACTCTCGATCCTCAGATATTTCTACAACATAAAATCAAGAAATATCTCAGGTAACTGTTTAGAAGTCTAACTATTCAATGAAGCTTTTTAGATGGTAACACATCAAATGTACACATTCATACATATATTATGCGTGCATGTGTGTATATATCTTGTACGTGCATTTATATGTATAATATATCATGTATGCCATGTATATGTATCATGTATATGTGCATATATATGGGACTAAAGAGATGTACAACTTTGAACAAAATTTGCCTGTAATTCTAAGCTCTATCTAATGCTAAGTTTGTAGAGCTAAAAATTACATAAGTTTAATACGTACAAAATAACCAATAAGACTCATTTAAATACAAGATACATTACATATTAACCTTAAATGTATAAGTCATCCAAGCCTTTGGAATCTTGTTCTTCGTATTTGGTACAATCAAATAAATACTAAAATCTATTGGATTTAACTAAATAAGTATGTTATATAAAAGATACATTTTTTGTGATAAGTATATTATATTGTAGTGGTTAACCCTTTTCCTGAGTATATAAGAAATCTAAATTATTTAATTATTGTCAATGTCATCAATCTAAATAAGACTTGATAGAGTAAATTCTGCCTTAATGATAAGGGGCTAAATAAATTTTTATAACATCTAAAACTAAAATGCTAAATACTGCTGATTCTTATGTTAGACAGAGTAGCAGATTTTGGGTTCTATGTTTTATCTGTGAGATAATGATAGGATGTGCCTGAAACACAATCAAGTCCAAATAGCTCCACTCTAACAAAAGAATTAAACATTCCTTCACCAAATATTATATGTGTATGTATAAAACCCATTGGTCGTAAATTGCTATCAGTTATAATTATTAAAATAAATAGATGGAAAATATTATAAACTGTTTTTGCTTTGGACAGTTTTGGTTTAAAGTTTTGCTGTCTTCAGCTTCTAAAAAAAGATCTAACCCAACGTCTTAAGATGGTAATCATCAACTACAGGGCAAATAAAATTAAACCTGGTAAACTGGACTCCAGATAAACTGCGCCTAAGACTTATTTCTCACCCTCCTTACCAAGAGGTAATAGAAAAAATTCTTATCATAAGTGCCCAATAATTAACATAAAAACTCTGCTAACATTATAATTTGCCCTAAAGCTATGTAAATATAACCTAACAGACTTGCCAGGGAAAATTCCAAATTTTAATTATTCTAAAATAAGAGGACTCTTATTCTTCTATCTTGTCATTGTATTTCAACTTTAATTAATATCTACTTAATTACCTTGTTGAGATTGTGTTTTTCAGGTTCCAAAAATCCATGACTACATGATGGCCAAACAAGAATTTCCAGGATGATTCAGAGAAATTTTTGATCTTTCACCCTTTTGCAAACCACTCTTGGCTTTACACTCAAATTCAATACAAGCCACAATCTCTGACAGACCAGCAAATTCAAGGTGCCCCCACAATAACCCTGTCCAGCATGAAGCAGCTATGGACATGATGACTTCGGTAATAATTTTACTTTGCTGGTCTCTCAGAAAAGGTGTGGTAAGCGAAGAGTTAAATTCTTAGTGTCTGCATTTCTCAGATGCAATTCTGCCCAAACGTGTACTCAACAATCAAGTATGTACTGACTCTTCCCAAGGACACATTCATGTAAATTTCAAAAAGTCTGAATGATGTTTACCTCCAGCTGTGTTGATTAAAGCCATAAGTAAACATATTCAAAACCCTAATGATATCTATTAAAAAACATTTTTAACTTTATTTACTTAGATGACAAAAACAATACTGATCCTAAAGACTTAGTCATGTCTTTAATTAGTCATGGTTTTGTTACCTCCAGGAAAAGGTCTTCATCACTTAATATAATTTGAAACTCTAGACAGTTAAAACTCTAATTTAAAATACTTTACTACAATTATATTGATATTAGAGGTATTTTTTTTTTAAAATCTATGATCTTGGAATATTTCCTATCTTGTTAATTTGTGTATAGGATACCGAAATATTTTAAACAAATTCCTTTTAACCAAATTGTGCAAAAGCTATTAGTCTCCAAGGACAATGGCATTCATGGTAAATTAATCAAAATTTGAAAACATACTAGAATCACAGGAAATACTTTTAATTTAACAGGGATTGTTAACAATGTTAAAAAGAAAAATAAGCCTCAAACATAAAGTTGTAATTCAGATGTTAAGCACTCATGTTCTTTAAGCTTTCAAAATATTCTGTAATAAGATTAGCCTAAACCAATACATTATGTTCCTAATGACTCTCATTGGAGTCCCATCTTCCTCTCTACTAAAATTAATAACATCTTGTTAAGACCACAAACCACCTTTACGTTCACCTCTGTAAGGTATTATATTTCTATTTGATTTCACCGTATAATGTGACTATTCCACTTTCCTCCCCAATACTGGAATCTGGCATAGTACCCCAAAATTGACAGATAAAACTTTATTACACTTTAAAGGTCAATCCTTTCCTAAATATAGAGCTAACCACCCCACATAAATTTAGTAACCCAGATACTTCAAACATCAAATATTTCACTGAGTGTAAGTAGTTATAAATACAGAGGGAAAACATCAATCTGGTTAATGAATATGATGAAACGACAGAGGATTTTTGGCTGGGTGTGGTGTCTTTAAATCACTACCTTCATATCGTTAAACCAGAATGTTCTTAAACTATTTCAATTTTAGGCATTATGGTCATATTATATATCACACGTACATGTTATGTCAAAGGCAGAGGATGACAAGATAATGAAACCTGCATTATCATGGCAAATAGATTTGGTGTAATCCAGGAGCTTTTTCCTTGATGGCTTAGCCAAATTATTCCTCTCCCCTGAAGACCACCTTCCCACTACTGATCAGCCTCATTGGCATCAGACCCTAGGGATGAGCCTCCGAAGAAATGAAGGACACAGAATTTGGTCTCCACACGTACATGATGTAATGCTTGGCCCAAAGCGGGGAATCTGATAACTAAAACTTCAAGGAAACAGCTTTCTTCACAATGAAACCACTGATTAACTAAAGGGATTCCCGAGAACCTGGGGGAGCCTGGAATATTTTACATTCATAACCAGACTATTAGGGGATACCTTAGCCCTTTTTCATGGCTGCATCTCTTATCTTCCATTATATCTAACTTAGCATCCTGTGATAAATCCTTTGATATGTGACACTCCTACTAAGTAAGCCTTTTAAGATGTGAAAGCAAAACCCCCAGCTTCCTACCAGCCCAGGAGCTAAGAATGCCACTGGATAACATCTGAGGCCTACAGCAGAAGTTTCCTGGCTTCAGGGTGACCAGCTTACCTGGTAATTCCCCAATGTCTTCTACTTGAGCTTTGATTCATGATTTTCTTCTGTTTTGAAACTATAACTATGGTAGGTAACTGCCACTCATGGGAAATCCTACATGCATGTTCCCCGGCATGGGCACTCATATTTGGCGTGAGAATAAACCATCTCTGAAACTCTTTAAGACAAAAGTAACTGTTTTGTGTGTTGACAGAAGGAAAAAAGGAAGGAAAAAAGAGGTTCAGCAGGAATAAATGAGGAACATCAACCCAACACGCCTTCTGCCCACTCCTGGCCCCTCCCCAGGGCTCTGGGCCTCCTGCACCATACACAGCAGCACTTGGCTAATCAGGCTGCCACTAGAGGAAGGATTTGTGGAATTTGTCAGTGTCAATCACAAGGCTAAGCAGAACATGGCTGCAGGCCACCCCAGCTACAACCCCATCCCCTAACTCCGCTTGGGGTGATGTTACCCTCTTCCATGGCTACTGTCCCAGGCTGAGACTGTGAGGTGTGAACTGAGGTGGGACTGGAGAGAGCCCAGCTCAGGGACTGGGATTCTTCCCTTTGAGGTTGAAAGCTGGTTTGATGAACTTGGCTCCAGTGTGAGAACTAGGTAAGTTCTCCGGTAGCCCTGCCCGGAAGTCACTTTTCAAAACTGGGTTTCAATGCATGTTGTACAAGAAAGACATACCACACCAGGTACAACTCTTCCTGAAGTCTGTTCAACATGAGCTCCAGAGGCCAGGGCTGCACTCAGCTCGTCTATATTGTTTGTCTTGTCTTTCCTTTCTCCTTTCTCTTTTTCTTTTTTTTTCCTTCCTTCCTTCCTTCCTTCCTTCCTTCCTTCCTTCCAATTATTATTACTGGGATTGAACCCAATGCCTCATTGGGCTGCCTCAGCCTTGCACAGTGTTGGAACTACATACAAGCCGTTGCCGCAAGGCCAAGCTGCAGTCTCTTTTCTTACCAGGCCTAACATTAGGGACAATTTGGGTATGGGCCAAAAGGTGATATTTTACCCCCAAATACAATGTTTGATAAATAAATCGTGAATAAATTTTTGTTACATTTATCTTAAATTGGAATGGACGTTTACCTCCTCACAAGAAAGCTGGGTAGAAGGAAATAAACAGAAAAACAGAAAGCAAGCAAGCAAGCAAGAAAGAAAGAAAGAAGAAAAGAAAGAAAGCAAAGGAAAAAGACCAACACTCGTTTTTCATGTGGCAAAGGGGTCGTTGCCTACTCCATAGTACTCCAAAGAAATAAAATGCCATTTTCCTAAAAAATATAAAGTAATGCACTTTTTAGTAATTTCCATTGCTGTTTTTTCCCTTGGTCTCAGCAGTGAATTTTTTGTTACCAAAAAAAAAAAAAAAAAGAAGGCTTCAAGAGCCACTACCAGTGATATTAGCCATTTTGTTTGATAAATGAATTAAAGATACAAGCGGAAACAATAACAATTTAACAATTGCAGCCTTTTATTTTGAGGATTGAACCCAGGACCTTCCCACTGAGCTACATATCCAATCCATTTTTATTTTTATTTTAAGACCAGCTCTCATTAAATTATAGAATTGCCCAGACTGGGCCCAAACTTGTAATCTTCCTGCCTCAGCTTCCCACAGTGCTGGGATTACAAGTCTATTAACAGCAGGCCTAGCTGCAACTTGTACTGGAACACTCTGAAAAGGACTATCATGGTCACTGATGCCTTAAAAAAACATCCACAGAGTTTACTATTTCCGACAGAAAAGGAAGAGCTGACTGTCTCCTCCTGTATCCAGAAATCTTTCTTGCCATCAATAACTACTCGATATACAAACATGTAGTACAAATGATGTTTCTGTAAACACCACCATAAAGTCATGGCTTCTGCGCTCTGAGCGAGTCCAGTTCTTCAGGGATGCTGGCTAGAGACCCTCAGTCTGCCCGGGCAGCTGCACTGCAGCCCAGGGTGGGTCACTATTGAGTCACATAGAACTTATGATGTATTGTGCGCCTAATAGCACATGCCACATGTTATCCCATACTTTTTTGTTGTTGTTGTCTAAATTCATCTTCCTTCCAGAAGTGAACTGAGCATTGCCAAAGAACACAAGCAACTGCATCCCCAGTGGCCGCTGCCCACCAGTAGCTACTGTGGGGTTGGAATAATAATCACAGGCCCTTCATGAATAGCCGATGAACAAGTGAGCAAATGAATAGATGAAAAAGTAATTCAATTAATGCCTTAAAATGTTTCTGAGGGGTAGAGGAATGGCTCAGAGGTTAAAGCGCTTGCCTAGCAAGCACTAAGCCAAGCGCTAAGCACCCAGGTTTGATTCCCCAGCACCACATATACCAGGCGTGGTGGCATACGCCTGTAATCCCAGCACTTGGGAGGCTGAGACAGGAGGATTGGTGTGAGTCCAAGGCCAGCCTGGGCTCCATAGTCAGCTCAGGACCAGCCTGGACCACAGAGTGAGACCCTGTCTCAAAATAAATAAACAAATAAATAAATAAATAAAGTTAGTTTTCTGAACCACTTCCTTAAACTACTACCACTTCCTTAAACTTCAGAACAACTGTTTCAAAGTGTCTAAGAAAGTTCTCATTATTTCACAGTGACATGTCTTGTGTAAACTGAAATGACACCCCACATTCTTCCTCCTTTTATGAATGAGTATCACTTGTGAAATTTCCACAGTGGTACTCACCCCTAAAAGAATGAATGACAGAGGAGGGAGGGAAAGAGAGAGAGGAAGAGACAGAGAGAAAACATGACAGAAAGGAAATTATCAAAGAAATAACATTAAAAGACAATATAATTTGCTATACTGGGCTAGGGGTGGAGCTCGGTGGTGAGTACTGGCCTGGTACACCCACAAGAGGCCCTGGTTCCATCCCCTGCCTCTCAAGAAAAAAAAAAAAAAAAGTAAAAACGTTGAGCATCCAAGAAGTTACAAAACAAAGATTCCCCCCCCCCCATTTTATTGATATGTACAAGTGCAGATTTTAAGGTTTACAATGGAGTTGAGCATTTTGTGTACATACTTTTCTTGTCAAAGTGACAAGGGCTTTCCCGCTCTCCTTTTGCCCCTTCCCCTACCCTCCCTTCCCTTCCCCCCCCCTCCTCTTTCCCTTTGTCTTTCGTTTATAGTTCCATGAGACAGTTGTGGTCTGGGTCTCTCATATCAGAGAGACCATCCGATGTTTCACCTTCTGCTTCTGACCCACTTCACTGAGCATGATGTTCTCAAGTTTCTTCCATTTGCCTGTGAAAACTTCCACGCTGTTGGACCTTACAGATGTGTAGTATTCCATCGTGTATAAGTACCACAGTTTGTGTATCCACTGGTCTGTTGATTGGTATTCTGGTGACTTCCATGTTCTAGCTATTGTTAGTTGTGCTGCTATGAACATGGGTATACCTATATCTCTGTTGTATGTTGTTTTGGCCTCTTTTGGATATATTCCCAGGAGGGGTGAAGATTTTTTTTTAAGATGACATTTTTTTAAAAATGCTTTTAGTGTACAATTAGAAGTTGCAAATAACCAGTACAAACAAAGGGAGGCAGAAAATATTCAACATATTGGTCCTTTGCATAAATTAATTTGCAGATAAGTTATCTAGTTCTGTTATTCCGATTGTCTTGTTACTGAGTGGGAAACAAGACCTGAGAAGTTAAGAAACTTGGCAAACATCACACAGCCAGTACTAGACAGGGTCTAGATACAAACCAGGCCTATTGGCTTTTTAAAAAAATTAATATCTGTCTGCTGTAGGTAATAACTGCATACATCTTAGGGAATTGGTACACATATAGAAGGATCAAAATACAGCTAATGTTTAATTTTTAAAATTTATTACAGTGGGGCTGGAGGCATGGCACAATGGTTAAAGAACTTGCCTTGCACAAGCAAGACCCTGAGTTAGATTCCCCAGTGTATTAGTTTGGGTTCTTTCAAAAAGCAGAATTTATAGAAATCATAACAAACAAAAAGGATCTATTCGGAAGGCTTACAAACCTGAAGACAGAGGTAGTTCAAGATGGCAGCCTGCTCATACAAGAGCTGGAGTGTCCAATGGCTGCTCAGCCACAAAGTAGAACTCCCATCAGGGCCTATGGGGCAGCTGGTGAGTCTGCTGCGGATCTCAGTTGTTTGAAGAACAATGACAAAGACCAGAGACTGAAGACTGGGGACAGGCAGACAGGCACAAGTTTCTGTGATGAAGATCTGCAGGGTGTAGTAAGTTGGTGTCCATAGACAACTGCGAAGGGAGAGCTCTCCCAGAGGCAGAAGCTGTAACAGTCTTTCTTCTTCCCTGCTTTTATACTGTTGGAGTTCCAGCTGCACCTCCCACATCTGAGTGGGTGCTCTTCCCTCATTCACCGGCCCACAAATCACTCACACTTGAATCCAGGCTGGTTCTCAATTCCCAATCCAGGCGTGGTTCCCAATCCCTAATCCAGGTGTGGTTCCTGATTGCCTCATGTTGACATAATCTCTCCAACTGTCACACCCAGCACCACATAAAGCCCATAAAGCCGAGTGTGGTGGTGCACACCTGTAATCCCAGCATTTGGGAGTCTGAGGCGGGAAGATTGCTGTGCGTCCAAGGTCAGCCTGGGCTACAGGGTGAGACCCTGTCTCAAAAAAAAAGTTATTGCAGAAAAAATACATTCTCATTAGCCCTGTTGCTCTTGTCACATTCTACAGTAGGTATGGAAATTCTCTTTCCTGAGTGTCTTTAGTTGTGCCATCTGGGATCCCTGGACGACCTGAACTGATTCCAAATATTGATTTTCATAGTTAAACAAATCACCAGCCCTACCCACCACCTCAAAGAACAGGCCTGGGTGTAGATGCTCCTGGGCTTCGCTCTGCCTGGTTCCAGCTGCGCCTCCTCCAGGCCCACCCTCCCTGGTGGCCATCCCAGTTCGTGCCTGGCCATCCCTTAAACTGGGGCTCAGGAATCTTCAGAAGCTGCCTGTCCTTGGCTCTGCATTTGAAATGGGCAGGAGTAAGCCACAAAGTGATTGACATTTCTGTGCTAGAAACTTTGAAGAAAAAGTTGCATCTTATTCGATCCATGAGTTGTATAAGACAGTCCTTCTTTCTTTTTGATAGTACTGAGGAATGAACCTGAATTCTTCACACTGGCCGGTATCCCCAACCTATTGAAGCCTCTCAGAGGGCTGGAATGACGGGGCTGCACCATGGAGCCTGGCGTAGTATTGCTTTATGAATGTATTGCTTTATGAATGAATGAATAAGCGATCCAACGAGTGGTTATGAAGCACAGACACTGTCAGAGAGGCCCTGGGCCCAAATGTTACCCTGTGTGACCTTCAGAAGCCCCTGTGCAATTCTGCTTTCTCCCCTGTTCCATGGAGAGGGGGGTTCACGACTATTCCTTGGGGTTCACAAGAGAATCAAATGATAAACGTTC
This sequence comes from Ctenodactylus gundi, assembly GCA_004027205.1. Lineage (NCBI taxonomy): Eukaryota > Metazoa > Chordata > Mammalia > Rodentia > Ctenodactylidae > Ctenodactylus > Ctenodactylus gundi. Next base: position 235,389 of record PVKB01000848.1, on the reverse strand, counting down.
CCGAAACCCCCTCCTAAATCCGCAAGAATGTAGCTTAGCAGAAGATTGTATGGGTTTAAGCAACACTGAAAAAAAAAATGCTCTGCGGTGCTTTTGGAGAAGGCAAAGACTCTTTGGAGCCAAAATAAAAGCAGGGAGGGAAAGTCACGAAGGACGAATGCAGGGGAGTGTCTGCTACTGTGTATGGCAAACAGAAATCAAAACATAATTCCCCAGGAACAGAGACGGAGCTTTCAAGCAGAGAAAGAAGTAACCCGAGGCAGCAGAGCGGGGCCGGTTCCTGCATAACGCGCGAGTGTTTCTGATTATAGCTCCGCTCACCCAGGGCAAGTCAGGATCCCCTGAAGCCAGCATTTTCTATTTCGAGTGCTTCTCCAAATACGTGATATTTAAAATAAATGGTTAGATGCCACACGCACAAAGAAGGGAGCTCTTGTGTTTTTAATGGCTAGGGAAAGCAGCCAGGGGTCTGCGGTGGGATGGGGAGGAAGTGGCCAGTAAACAACTCCAGAGAGTGGGACAGAGTGAGTTGTGGGAAGTTTCACACAAAGAAAAGTCTCCCCTCTCCAAGCGGCTGGGTCCCCACGTAAGGCCATATCCTGGGGTGGGCCTTCATGAGGGCCACCATCAGAGACTTGATGAGACAGTGTGCTGGGACAGAGCAGGGTTTGGGCTCCACAGCAGACCAGCTTGGTGATGTTGGCAAGTTGTTGAAACCCCTCTCAGACACGATTTTCTCAGTCTGTGTTGGGGGGTGGGTGCCCCGCACACCCTATGTTGTGCTGGGATTTACTTCTACCCTTCTACCAACAGGCTGATGCACCAGCAGCTCTCGGGAAGACGGCCACTCTTGACACCCAGTGTCACTGGTACTTTCTTAGCAACACCTTCTGCTCTGTCTTGGGGAAGCCACTTCTGCCCCCATTGTATAAGAAGAAAGAGAACTTCAGCTCTGTCCATGTCCAATTTGAGGTCATTGTGCTGCGTTTCATAAGCCAGACCCGGAGAGTTAAATACCACATGTTGCCTTTTCTGTGAGACGCTTAAAACACAATGGAATGAGTGGAGAAATGAGCCACTCTAGGAGGCTGAGGCAAGAGTGTGACAAGTTCCAACCCAGCCTGGGTAACTTAGTGACCTAGCAAGACCCTGTCTCAAAATAATATAAACCTTGGGGCCATTATGCTTAGAGAAATGAATCAGACACAGAAGATTAAACATCTCATGGCTTCTCTGATATAGGAACTCTAAGTGCAAATTAGTAAAAGTGAAATAAGTGTTGGTGGGAAACAGGAAGTAGATTTTTTGGAAAGAGACAGGGAAGGTAGTGAGGGGGTGAGAGGGTGAAGGGATGGGCAGTGAAGTGATCAACATGTGATGTGCATCTGTACCAATCCTTCAAGCTGAATGTAATTATTAGGTATTGCAAATACATACTAATAAAAATAAATTTGGGAGAAAAATAAAGTTATCTGGCCATGCCTGAAAAATAGTTAAAAGTGAAAAGTTGACTGGGACATAGCTCACTGTAAGGGCTCTGGGTTCAATCCTCAGTACTCTAAAAAATAAAAAATAAAAATAAATTAAAGAAGCAATGATAGAAAACTTGGAAGCAGGCAACTGGACATAGAGAAATGAAATGGGGGAGCAGAGGAAAGGAATTGAAAATGAACAAGATGTGTACGGACACAGACCAGTTCTTCTGTGACACAAACACATGCTCATAAAACAGCAAACAAGAAAGGAGACCCACTAAAGACTAGGGAGAGCTTAGAACAACATCTAGAGGGCAGTCCCAAGCTCCCAGTTGTCCCCAAACAGATGTGGACTAGGATGGCTTGTGGGGCATTTTTAACTCTTCCCCTCCATCTCCAGGTAATGGGATCCAGTCCACACCCACGGCTAAATGCTTCCCCTGGGCATTCAGAGGCCCTGTCACCTCTCCTTCTCCACAGCTGGACCATGCAAGGACTCTTCTTCCCTGCCACTCCCTCTGATCACTGTTTCTAGTCTTCGACAGAGGTTCATGAGACCCTCCCAACACAGACACCCAAAGAACATGGCCCAGTGGAAAGTGACCAGGCATCAATGTAAACACTAGCGATTGCTGTGGGCCTCATTCTCAAGGCCATTACTCCTGCTAATGTCATTGTCACAGACTGCTATGGCTACCAGGGCATGGAACGTATGGGGCTTTTCTGATGGGTGCATTTTCTGGAGTCGAGAGAGCATTCCCCCATCCGCACAGGATCAGATGCATGTGAGAACAGGCTCTGGATTCTGGGGGAAGCTTGGACTTGCCAAAGAACCACAGGAACTGGACCAGGAACTGGACATGGTGGTGCAGGTCTGCATCCCAGCACTCTGGGAGACTGAGGCAGGAGGATTGCACATTGAGCCCAATCTGGGCAACTTAGTGAGAATCTATCTCAAAGACCAAAAATAAATAAAATGGGCAGGGGATGTAACTCAGCCACCTGATCCTACCCCTTTTTTTCTTTTGGGTCCCCAAATGGTGTTTGATGAATGGTCACGGCCTCCTGAATAGTGCTGCCACAAGACCCCATGCTTTCCCATCTGAGGCCATTCTGGGCCCTTTCCTCTGCTGAAATCCCTTTCTTTTCTCATGTGGTACCCCGAGACTTTACTGATAAGGCTCTCTAATTTTACTGAGCCAGCTCAATCCTCACCTCTAGAAATGTCTCTGAGAGTCCCAGACTCTGTGTGGACCCGGCTCTGTGTTCACAGGCCCTTGCTGGGGAATCATGGGAGTAGGTCTTATCCTCCTGTGAGTCTGTTATTCCTAATGCAGTGTCTGTTATGGCTTATATCTAAAATGTCACCCCCAAATCTCTTGCATTGGATTAATCCACTAAGGATTTCCTGATCTGTTAGGAGAAGGGTGGCTGAGGGTGGAGCCCGGAGGAGTGCACGCCTCTTATTTCTGCTTCCTGTCCACCACAAGGTGAGCAGCTGTCCTCCGCCATGCCCTCCTACCAGGTCCTCTCTGTCTTGGAGCCAGCTAATTATAAGCAGCACCTGTGAGCCAAATTAAACCTCTCCTCCTTGAAGTTCTGGGTGTCAGGTGTTGTGTCCCAGTGATGGGGAAAGCTGTGAGAAGGCGCCTGGTTTGCTCCTCTCTACACTGTAATGAGATGAATGACTGAGTCAGTTCATAATCAATGAATGATTCACCTTTGTGGAAAAACAACACAAAGGAAGATAACATCTCACAACCTAGATGGATTGGGAGGGCTCCAATGGGCCAGCCACTGAAAGTGCCTGCTGTGTATGAAATATGATCAAAATATATAGGAATATTTTGAGTTTAAAAGTGTGTCACAGTAAAAGGCACACTGCCAAGGCTCCCCCTCCCAATTTTCCCTCTCATTTCAAGCACACATCCCATTGCCCTTATCGCTTTCTAGAACACTCTGGGCAGTCCACATCCAGACTATGAGGTGTTGTTGCTGAGTGCCATCCAATAGAAAAGGGGACTCAAATGAACGTGGCGATGTGTCCCCATCTACCTTATTCACCAGATCTGGCACTGTGTGACTCCTGGCTCATCCCCAAAGTCAACATGATCATTAAAGGTCAACATTTTGAACCAATCGGGACAATGAAGCAGCCACCACAGTGGAACTAAAGACAGGAAGGGGGCCACCAGAATGCTTCAGAAAGTGCCAAGAACCCGTGTGTGCTCAGAGTTAGGATCAATGAAAGATCAGTGAGAGCTGTTGAGAAAACAGGCTGGCAGCGGGGCTCTTCTGTTGCCAGAAGACCATTATTCAACTGGGAGAGCAACAAAGTCTCCCTGCTCAGTGCCCCGTGGGCTTCCTCATCTCACCAGCAAACTCGAGTTCTAGCTTTGGCAGACACAAAGTAGGGAGAAGGAATCTAACAAAAGGCACAGAAGTGGGTGGATCTATCATAAAACTAGTGGTAACTCAGACAGGTCCAATTGTGCAGGCCTGTAATCCCAGCACTATTGGAGGCTGAGGCAGGTGAATTGCAAGTTTGTGCTCAGCCAGGACCATTTAGTAGCTTAGGGCGATGTTGTTTTAAAATCAAAAATAAAAATGGGCTGGGATGTAGCTCATTATGAAGACCCTGGTATTGATCCTTAGTACCACCACACACACACACACACAGACACACACACACACACACACTAGGGAGCCCAGATCTCCAGGTGTCTTACTCTACCAGCCCCCCAGAAGCAGGAAATGAGCTCCTGAAACTTGCTGATATAAAACACTGTAACAATCAGTTGTAGCACTCCGATTTGCCTCTATTAAGCTTTTGCTCCATCAGGGGCTGTGGAGTGGCTGTAGCATTCCATTCTGGGGACCCTCTAGTCAAGGTTTTTCAACCTCACCATTACAGGCATTTTGGGCTAGATACTTCATCTTATCAGAGTTGTCCTGGGTACTGTCATGTGTCCAGCAGCACCCCGACCCCTGCGCCCAAGATTTCAGAAGTGCCACCAATGCTACCTGCCCGCGACCAAAAATGTCCCCAGATGTCTCCAACGGTACCTGACAGGATGAGCTATAAAATGTGTCCTGGCTGAAGGAGAGGCTGAGCGGGGGATGCCATCCCTCTAGCCTGAGTCCAGTGGAATGTCAACATGGCTTACAGTCACTTCACGCACAGTTATAAGGCTATAGCGGCCTCAGTTGGTATGGGGCCCAGGGAAATGTCCACAGGTGTCTGCAGGGCCAGCCCTTAGGACATAAGCAGAATGAGGGATCTTGGCACTTGAACCTTTTGGGTAAAAGTAGAGAGATGAGACCCAGGGAGACAGGGACGACCATGAGGAAAGTTGTTCCTGCCAGCGGTGGCTGGAGATGGCCTCCTCCTTGCCAGCCGCATCACAACAGATCTACAGGCCACAAAGAAAGCGGAAGTGCATTTCTACCAGGAGATTTCATTTGTGCTTGTGTGGGACCAATAGGAATTGCTCTGATAAATAGGTGCAAATCGTAACCACAATGTTCTCAAACCCTGCACAAGGCAGGAACTCCACACTGAGGTTCCCACCTAGGCGTAAGAGTTGGAAACTGGCCTTGAGATTTCTTCACACTCCGCCCAATAGAAAAAGGACCCTATGAACACATCCTTTTCCCCCTTTTTACTGAATGACGTGAAATGACAAATATGTAAGACAATCGCATCAAAGCATCCTGAGGCATCAGAGGCAGAGCGCCAGCCTCGCATGTGCAAGAGACCTCAGTGCCAAAAGAGAAACAACTCTGATGCTCCACTGGGCGAAAAATGACCAGCTGCTTCACAAGTGGTTTCAGCTCAGAGGATATTTAGGATTCACTTCACCACAGAACACCCGAAACAAATCTGATCAAGATTTTTTTAAATTTTAAAAATAATCTTAAAATTATTTTTTAAAGATAATGACTTGCAGCAAGGAAAGTTCACTGGTCCACCCACGCCAGAGGCAAGACGGAATTACCTCCTTCTCCACAGGGCCAGGGCACACAGATCTCAGAAAGAGGTGATGAGTGTGCAGCTGAAAATGTAGGGCAAAATTATCAATGAGGCCGGTATCCAATGGTTAGCTGGTAAAAGTGTGTGTGTGTGTGTGTGTGTGTGTGTGTGTGTGTGTGTGCATGTGGTGCTGGGGATACAACCGGGGGCCTTCACATTGAGCTACATCCAGTCCACGTTTTGTTGTTGATTCTGAGATCAGGGTCTCACTAACTTGCCTAGGCTGGGCTTGTGTTTTTAGGCCTCCTGTCCCAGCCTCGCAGAGTGCTGGCACGACAGGCCTGTGCACCAGACCTGGCTAAAAATACAT
>PVKB01000848.1:0-221269 GCA_004027205.1 Ctenodactylus gundi | reverse complement strand
AGTGAGTCACAGGGTCTCTGAGGCAGCTATGCAGGAAAAATGTCAGGGCAAGGAGGACATGTTGGAAAATATAAAATGGCGGAGCTCTCATCAGCCATGGGTTTTCCTGCTTTGTATTGTCTCCGGTATGAAGACTGCGGTCACCGTCCCCATCACACAACACTGAGGACCTCACCAACAAGAGTGGACTGTGGTCAGAGCTCTCATTTCCCCATCCAGCAGGAGTCAGCAGAGATGTCCTCTCCCTAGCCCACCTGTTCTCAGCACAGGGGCCCCGGGTAGACACTGTGCCACGGCACGTTGGATGGTGTCACTTATGGGCTGGAAAACTCCACAGCTGGTGCTGAGCAGGTGAGCACACAGTCATGCCTCCGTATCCTGGAGGGATACAGGGGAATGGGGACAGGGGAGAGTGGGGAGGTAGGAACAGGCTCCAGGACTCTCCAGGTACCAAAATCCAAGAATGCTCATGTCCCTCCTACATAATGATGCAGTATTTGAATTTAAACTAGGTACATTTCTCCTCTAAATTAGCTGGGCAAGAGTTCAGAGTCACATTATTTGAGTACCTGCTGGTATTCTGCATCTGGGAGGCGAGGCGCCATCCTGAGCAGAGAACAAAGGGCTCCTGCGTAATCAAAGGCAGCACATCAAATGTGCAGATCAGAGGCAGTGGGGACCCTGGGAGGAAACGCAGGCAACAGGAACTGGGGGATGTATAACCTGGAGAACTTTCAGACACAAATCCTGTCATAAAATCTGAATGGAAAAGCCATTCTAACCATGCACCATTCAGAATTCAGTGTGTCAAATAAAAGCCCACATCTCCCGAGGTGGCTTCCCGCTCTCCACAGGAGAGGAGAGAGCACCACCAGGTTTCAATGCAGCTGGAGATTCCCCAGCCCCTGTGGCATGACTGGCAGCTGGGCACGACTCACATGAACCAGAGCCCATGTCAGTCTCTGTGACATTCAAAGCACATGCGCATGTGCAGTAACACCCAGCCTCCCTGGCCACAACCCTCATTAAATTGGCTTTTTCACATCCGGACACAGATCTCCCAATGATCTATCTCTCAGGCCATAGAGGATCTCACACAGCACTTGGAGTTTCATGTGATATGCACCAAGTGTGTTTTGTTCTCCAGCCTCAGTTCCCAGAAGAAATCACCATGGGAAAGTAGGGACGAGTGTGACAGTGTACTAAAAACCCAACATTAGGGTACACTTTTGTAATTTTATAATTTTCTGTAACCTCATATTGATGTTAACTTTCTGTAACCAGGCTGTGAAGTGATATAACTCAGACTGACAATATACTAAAGTGACTCCATTTTGTGGTGATTATGCTATTCAGGTTATGTGTCTGCTGTGTGAGTTTGATGTATAAATTAGAATATACTTTATAAGTCAGTTTGCTGTGAGTTCATCTTGTGAGGCCCTGCCTGCCTCACCTTGGAGCCTTGCTTGTGTGCTTACCAGGATCTCTGGAGTCTTATGATAATGGCAGGAGCTTAACCTCTTCCCCATCCCTATACTCCATAATGGCAACCCACTGAGAGTCATGTATTTCATGAGAGTCATGTATTTTGCTCCAGGAACAGCCAGCCAAGAACAACAGCTAGGTGTCAGGTTAGGACTGGTTGCTATGTATGATGTATGTGATGACATAAAATCCTCTATATAAACTTTGGGTAAAGTTAGATCACGGCTGCTCCCCAATGACTCACCCAGAATCCAGAGACAGTTTGGCCATTGGTCCTAATAACATCTTGGTTGTAATAAAAGAAACCTTACCTTGACCCAGTTGGCATTTGGTGGTCTCTTAAATCTGACCTATAACTCAACAAGGGATTTCACATCCACCTAAGGTCATTTTGTGAACCTGAGTGTGGCGACATACTGGCCTAGCTGGTGTCCCCAGGAGATGGTTCCGTTGGCCTAACTGAACACGCTCTTAGTGTTGGACATTGAGACGCACCACTTCCACATTTCTGGGGCCTCTGTGCATGGTACGAGTAGCTGGGAAACAATGTAGATAGATCGGGATCAGTGTGTTAGCCACTTGCTCACTGGGGGACACAGTACCTGATTCACACAGCTTAAGGGAGGAGAGGTTTATTTCAGCTCACAGTCCAGAGGACTCGTGCATGTGTGCATGGTTCTGGGGATGGAGCCCAGAGCTTTCACACTGAGCTACATCTCCAGTCCACTTTTATTTGTGATCTTGAGACAGGCTTTCACTAAGTCACTAAATTGCCCAAGGTGGGCTTGAACTGGCAATTCTCCTGCCTCCAACTCCAAGAGTGCTAGGATTATAGTCCAGTGCCACTGGCTAGCAGCCTAAAATATTAAAACCACTCACTCTCCATCCTTGGGCTCCACCCAGTCCATTTAGCCTGAAAGCATCCCACAGGGTCCCCTGGAAAGCCACTTTGCTTTTCATGGAACCTCCAGAGTTCCTCAGACTCTCTCTCTAGGCAACAGCAATTGACTCAAAAGCGGAAGACTGCTGCTTGCCCAGCAGGAGACCAGTCACCTGGGGGAGAAAACAGCCACCTTGAGATTTTCATCTGAACATAGGGTCACTGCAAAATTCAATTTTGTTAAAACCCGCTGGTTTTCCCTGGCACCTAGATATACAAGCGAAAGTTGGGACCAGCTGCTGTCTGCACTGAACTACGCTGCTTACGTAGCTGCAAGACCTTACGCATGACTTCGGCCACTGTGTACTATGAAAAGACACTAGTGGGGTACCCAGAGGCACTCAGCAACCCAGGGTGATTAGTGGGAGCTGCCACACCCAGGACTGCAAACCTCCCCTACCCCTGGAGTTCATTCACCTGAGAAAAAGACACACACACACACACACACTCGCAGGTCCTAGGCCCCTTGTCCCCGGGAGGCACCCTACACAGAAGGAACCCAAGACCTGAGCTCTTCTTTGTGGCCTACACACTACCCTATGCTCCTTGCAGTTCAATTCCATCAAATTCTTCATTTAATTCTCAGGGATTTTTCATCTGACAATCCTAGCATGTTTCTTCCTGGTAAACCCACGCAAAGTCATAAACAGTTAAATAAATTCCCTCAGTATATGGGATCTATATGTCTTCTTTTTGTGGTACTGGGCACAAGCCCGGGATCTTCATACTGTGACAGGAGACAGTGGGGTTGTAGGCAGTGAGGGATACAGGATCCTCCAGAAATGGAGAATTTGGAAAAGGCTTGTAACAGTCTGTAGCTGCCTACTCACTCCCCACGACTACAGAATGAGCTAGCATCAGGTAGTTAAAGGACAATAGGGTTAAAGAATTTAAGGGAAGAGTACTAGCAACCAGCCTTTGCAACCAAGCTGCTTAACACAGGACAGCTCCTTTCCCAGCTCAACTATCCCTAGAAAACCAGCCACATTTCTGGGTCCCCCTTCTAACTAGCAGAAGCCTTAACCTCCTTCTTTTCCCTTCCATCCTCTTGTCCCCTTCTGTAATTTTTTCCAAAAACGTGTTCTCTTACAACCTGACTACCTTCATCCATGACTTATTCTTCAAGCTCAACGGGATATGAACTTGGCAGAGGCCCCAACAAAGTTGGGTAGTGCGTCTACTAACAATACTGCACTATGTCCCCAGCCGATTTTTATCTTGCAATCTTCCTGCCTTCACTCTCAGAGTGCTGGGATTTAATAGGCCTGTGCCACTGAGCTGGGCTTTCCATTTTTTCTTATTCCCTGAGCTTCTCTGAAGCTGCAGACATCACTTAACACCTAAATACTTTCATCAGGCATTGTCTAAAATCAAGGATGCACTTTCTGTATAAGCCCCAAACCTGTGTTCACTGTTACAAGATTAAATATCAGTGAAATCATGTGATCTAAAAGCAATCAATGTCAAATTTATCAGTGGTTCCAATGATTTTAAGTTTTCCCAACCCAAGGTATGATTGATAACCATCTACTATATATGTTTTACTTCTAGTGTCCCTCAATCTGGAGTAGTCTTTGTACTTCAGTGTTACCAAAAAACAAACAAGTAAAAAGCCACTGACTACTTGTATAAAATGGTTACCCCACAGAGTGGAGTCTTCTTACCAGTGTTATGGTACCCTCACAGCCCAGGGTCAGCTAGCTTGCTTATCAGGGACTGGCCCCTCACACCTTTGGGTTAGCTCATTAACAGATGATGTAAACACCAGGTCAGTTTATAGGCATGGTTTACGGATTGGCCTGCAGCAAGGCCTCAGGGCGTGGATCTGCAGCGGGCATCTTGGCGTCAGCCATGTCAAGTGTGCTTGCAACAGGAGGATATTCACCAGACAAAGGACTTTAATTTCTGCTGAGATGGATTTGTAGAAAGGGAGGGGGATGAAGGAGGGCTGAGCGGTGGGAAGGGGGACGGGCAGCGGTGAAGATGTAGTGTACCAATTCTTCAAGTTGAATGTAACTATCATGTATCCCAAGTATATAATGAAAAGAGCTGGGTTCCTGGGCTGTAACTCCTGTGCCAAACATCTCCACCGTTACTGCCCCCACCCCGACACAGCTTTCCTCTCTGTATATGACCCTGGCTTGCAGATAGCTGTTCCTCATTCCTTCCCAGCCATGGCAACCTGACTTCTCAGGTCCCAATTTAACAACTTTGCAGATTATTTCTTGGGCCTCTCGGTGCTCTAAACCATAACTCCCTTGATAACTGAAGTTCCCTGAAAATAGCCTCACTCACAATGAGACTGTAGATTACCTAAATGGATTCTGGAGAACCTGTGGAGAGACTGGAATATTTTGCATAGCCAGGCTGTTGGGGGTTATCTTAGCCCTTTCTCATGGCTACATCTATTGTCCTCCTCTATATCTAACTTAACATCCTGTGATAAACCCTTTGATATGTAATACTCCTACTCAGTAAGCCTCTTAAGATGTACCAGAAAACCCTAGACCCTCTGACCCATGTGAGAGCTTAAGAATGTCCTTAGCTAACATCTGAAGCCTATAGAGGAGATTTCCCTGCTTCAGGGTGCTTCACCTATCTGATGGTTCCACCAGTGCTTTCAAATTGTGCTTTGATTTTAATCAAAAAGAGAAGGGAGGGACTGGGACAAGAACTCATCCATCCAAGTCACACACCCCCAGTGACTCACAGCTACCAGGCCTAGTAGCACAGTTAGCCATGAGCTCACCACAGATAAATCCACTGATGAGCTCAGCACCTCTGTGATCTAGTCACCTTCTACATATTGGAGATTTTGGGGACCATAAACCACGCCACTGACTTTCCAGATTCCCACAGACCCCACCCCTTCCTGTGGTTCCTCAGTTACAGTGCTCAGACATGCACAGCTCAGACCTGTGTCAAGCATTTTCCCAACAGAAACAGGAGACTCTCTTCTTGGGTTATTTTCTCTGCTTTTTTTTTCCTGACCTGGTTCTGAATTTGGTCATTTATTCACCTGTTTAAGAGAATCTGAAGTTTGGTCTTTTCTGCTCTTCATGCTTTAAGCTGGTTTTGTTTGTTTGTTTTGTTTTTTTGCTTACTCATCTTGTTGACTGTATGATTTTCTGGGATATTTATGGTAAGATTCAGAATGTAGAATGTTTCCTTCTGAGTTGTGTTTCCTTTCTATTTTTTGTCAGTGCATAATTTTACTCAGTTGTCATTACGGGCTTACTCAATTTTGTTCCTTGTTAACTTAGTATTACTTTGATTTCCACAACTTCCTACATTATCCTGGAGATGCTGCTATGTGTCAATGGGTCACAATAGTGTGCCAACTACTGTGCCACACTGCATTTCAGTCCTTCTCTGCTGTGGGGGCTTATGTTGAGAAAAAAAAAAAGAGAGAGAGAGAGATTACCAGTATTTTTGGCATGGGTACAAATAGCTCAGGCCCTACTACAAGAGATGGGCACTTGATCCAGAATCAGCACAGAATAAATCTTTGTATATCTATCATTCTAAAGAAAAATAATGTTATGTATAAAATAGCTCAGATGTGAAGAAAATTTCAATAATTTGACAAAATTCCAGTTAACATATATAAATCCCACTTAGGTCTACTGGCACAGCCTTTTAATCCCAGCATCCTGGGAGGCTGAGGCAGGAGTATCACAAGTTCAAGCCTAGTCTGGGAAGCTTAGAAATTTAGTAAGACCCTGTCTCAAATTCAAAAATAAAAATGGGCTGAGAATATAGCTCAATGTGAATTTCATGGCCTCAATCTTTAGTACCAAGATAAAAAAAGACACATAAATCCCATATTCTGAAGGAATTTCCTAACATTTCAGTACTTCCCTTGGGGAATATTAAGAAACACACTAAGATTATCAGATAGAAAAAACTTGAAAACTAAGTAAGTGTCTGGTGGAGTCAAAATGCAAGGACAGTGGGACAGAGTACAGGCCACCAGAAAGGGCTCAGGTCTCAGGGTCCCTTCTGTGCAGGGAACCTCCCAGGGAAAAGTTTCCCAGGACCCATAAGTTCATTCTCTCTATGTTACACAGTGATGACTACTCCAGAGAGTCTGTCTCTCTCTGTATGGGTGTATACATGTCTGTGTGTGGTGCTAGGGACTGACCTCAAGGCCTTTACACTGACCTACATCTCCAGCCCATTTTCTTAGTTTTGATTTTATTGACATAGGAGCTCACTAAGTCACTAGGTTGGACAAAGTTGGCTCAATTTACAATCTTCCTGCCTTGAAGTACTGGGACTGTATGTCTGTGCCACAGGGCCCAGCTAGGGGACATTTTAGATTTAAATCATAACTATTCCCTACTGATTAGTGACTAATAGCCACATATTTCTCCCATAACACATACAAATCTTATCTTCTTCTATTCCTCAGTGTTGCTGGGGAAAGAATCAAGACAGCCCTAGGGGGGTGTTCTATGGATGTGAGGCCAAGGACAGTGGTAAGGTGTCATGGTGGGCAGGGGCTGTCCTTGTGGATGGTCGGCTTCTCAAAGTGTGATGTCTGCTATGCAGCAGTCATGGCCTCTGCCCACTCTGCAGTGGCTATGCAGTTGTGCATCCACACACAGTAGAGGGTCCATGACTTCCACATTGTCAGCCTCTGCTAGAGCCCTGCTGCCCAGCCCTGTGATGCTGCCTCATGGCACAATATCCTGAAACTGCAACTAATCACTTGTTGCCATGTGCCATCCAATGAAAAGGCAGGCTTGTAGGTCCTTATCCACTTAGTAACTGGATCTGGCACCATGTGACTTCTGGCTCTTCTCCAAAGTTAAATGACCCTGAAAGGTCAACATTTTGAACCAACCCAAGACATGAGGCAGCCATGACAGCACAACTAAAGACCCACGGGAGAAAGAACTTCCAGAACTTATGTAGAAAGTGGTAAAGACAATGGGATGAATGTGTTGAGAGTGAGGGGAAGATTTTGAGGGGGCTTCAAGACATGTGTCTTTTACTGTAATAAATGTTAAAAAATTTGAACATTCATCATAATTTTTAGTCACACCTTGTGGTTCCCTAAGAACATATCTGTTGCTTTAATACATTACAATTTTGCCTGTAAATAAACTTGTGGGCAGTCTGAGATTAAAATGAAAAGCAATTCCCTATAGATGAGGCAGCAGCCCTGGAAACAAGGAGCCAGAAAGTAATGACTCCCAAGCTCAGAGGAGAAATTATTTTGAGCTGAAATGTTACTCACAGGGAAAATATTATTCACTGAGAATTATCAATCAAGTTCAGTAAGAATAACTAGAAGACCTCTGTAAGAAGAAAACTTAAGGCATAGATCCACAGTGGAAAACCTGCATAGAAGAAAAGGCAAAAGGCAAGGGAATTAGGACAAATCGCAGGTAAGCCCAAACTGGGCAGGATATCACACCCAAGTAGAAGAAGATAAAAACGAATACTTTTAGTTCCAGCAATAATGTTTTTCTTTCCCCTGAATCATTCTCATTTGCCAAAGAAAAAATTAATTTGCTAATTCTCTTAAATTTTTATAAAACCTACTACAAAATATTCTATGTTGGTGAGAACTGATTGTGCTGGAGGCAGTGTGAGTTGTATTTGCTGCTCTCTCTTCTATATGCTTGAAATTTTTCAAAATGTAAAAAAAAAAAACCCTGCAAATTTTCTTCTATTGGAAGTGATACAGTCTGGGGAAAATATTTATGTTGATACTTAAGAGATGTATTTAAAACAAAATTATTTAGAAATGAAGTGATGAACAATAATATACCAGAAAATGCTTTGAAAATAGATGTATAATGTTGTTATCACAAAAATGGACTCAAAACAACAAAGGAATACTACCTTGAAAGAAGGCAGGGAAATCTTTTCATGATAGTAAAAATATTAATAAATTCAATGGCACAATGAGAACCTTTAACTTAGTCTCTCACTAACCCACAGATAATTTTGGGCACATCCATAAAGTACATACAAAAAGTGACAGTGGAATGTCTTCTAAGAAATATAAAAAGTCTCCATAAGTTCTAGAAGTGAAAAAAAATCACACAGAGATGTTTGTTGATCATAATATAATAAAGCTAGAATGTAAGATTCAAAAAAATTTAGGTCTCTTTCGCTTAGAAAATATTTAATGCTTGCTTTCAGTTACTTCAATATAGGAGACGAGGTCAAAGCTGGAACCTCAGACTCTCTTCCGTGCAACTTAAGTTACAGACGCAGGTCTGAGCACATAGCTGTTTGGAGAAATATTTACCATCTTAACTACTTATATGGGGAAACAAGAAATATTAAAAACAGCCAGGCCCAGTGGCACAGGCTTGTCGTCTCAGCACTCTGGGAGGCTAAGACAGGAGAAGCACATGGTAGAGCCCAGCCTGGGCAGCTTAGTGAGATCCTGTCCCAACTTAAAAATAAAAATTGGCTGTGGAGATGGCTTAGTGTGAAGACCCTGGGTTTAATCCCTAATATTGCAACTGGCAGGAAAGAAGAAAGAAAAAGAAAGAAAGAAAGAAAGAAAGAAAGAAAGAAAGAAAGAAAGAAAGAAAGACAGACAGACAGACAGAAAGAGGAAAACAAAAAATTAATCCTTCAGTTACAAGACAAAAATTTAAACCTTAATAAAACCAATCAGTGCATTCTCATCCACTGTCTCCTCACCTCACTCTCATGTCTCCTTTGAGTGTTTTATTTCAGGAATCCTGTTTCGTCTAGTTTCATTTTTTTAAAACCAATTACAGGTGTCTTTTCACTTTCCTAAAATTTTGATACAGTCTACAGTATAGATCAATTTAATCTTCATTATAATCACTTTATTTCTCTCATTTAGTAGTATTTTCTACCATCTTATCTTAGAGACTTTCGTTGTCTTTTTTAAAATTTGTTTTTTGTTTTGTAGTACTTGCAACTGAACCCGGGAGCTTCACGCTGAGTTATATCCTTTGCCCATTTTTGATTTAGAGACAGGGTCTCACTAAGTCACTAAGTTGCCCAGGCTGGGCCAGAACTTGCACCTTGGAGTTTTAAAAACTCATCCACGTTACACAGTCCTCTATGCTCAGCATGACCAAATGTGGAAGCTGACCTCTGTGTGCACCACCTCCATTCGAGCTAACACACACCAGCCAAAATCTGTCTTCTTGTCATGGATACAATAAGGAATGGGGAAGGAAGCGTGATCCAAGAGTTGGGTTAGTCAGAAGTTGGTCATTTGAGGCCAAATCCCAAAGCCCAGGGGTCACAGTGGGAGGGTCATGAGTACTGACAGGAGTGGAGAGAAGGTAGAAAGCAGCAGAATCGTGTGAAGAGCACCTTGTTGGGGGCAGGGTGGTGTCCATGGAGAGGTGGATGGGTCTGTGGGCTTGGGGCACTTGGGGGCTCTAAGCCTATGGGCAGTGAGGCCCAGTTGCCCGCTGCACAGTGTTCATCTGACAGCTTAGCCGTGTGTAGAGCTGAGCTTCTGTGTTATTTTTGTGGAGCTGAAGAACTTTAGTTTTTAGGAGCTCTTAGGACAAAGGCTCAGAGAAGGCAGCTGATGACCCACAACCTGACTTAGAGCACATCTTTCTCCAGGAAGGTCCAAACACCCCTCCCGATGAAGATCTTCCTGCAACAGTACAGACCATCCTGAAGTGGACAGACACAGACGAGGACTTCCATAACCAACAGAGATAAAGAAGGAGAGAGAAGAAGAAGGAAGAAAAGGAAGAAAGAAAGGGGACAAACATGAGGGGTAACCATGACCATCCTCTTCTGTGCAGGTCCCAGGCTGCCTCTCACTTGGACTCAACATTTCCTAGGAGCCTACAGTTAGAAAAGCTAAAAGGATAGGCAGGACAGAATAGGAAAGGTCTAGGGTATTCGGGGGCGGGGGGGGTTTGCGGGGGTCAGAGGTCATCTGCACAGTAGCAGAAACCACCCACATGGCTAGACACAACAGAGGGAGTGGACACTACAACCTGTAGGCGGCTCAGCCTACATAACTCAGGTCACATAGGCATGCATGGGCTTCCACAATCCAAAGCTAAAGCACAGCGAGGAAGAAAGCGGGGAAGGTTTTCTCTAATGAAAACTTGGATGCAAAGCACAGCCAGGGGACACCCAACTCTGAGGTCCCCTCTGGATCACTTGAGAGCTTTGGTCTCCACAATCCTCTGCAAATAGTTTCATCTTACACTTTGCTTTTTTTCAAACTCCATCCACTTTTTCCAAACTGGTGTGAGGGTCCAGAACTCAGGATTTTGGTGTGTGGTCGTTACCCATCCAAACAGGAGTCACAACATTTTGGGGGCATTGCCAAAAACTTAAAGAAGATCTCATACCCACAAGAAGACTCTGATGAGGTCAGTATACCCAGCCTAAAAAGTGAGAGAATTTATAGGAAGTGAGTGTGACTGTTCAGTGCTCCTTGTCATTTTGCAATCTGCCCCCTCACCCCCCCAACAACACCTACCGTGACTGCCCTCCATGGCTGCACCCCACAAAAATGGGTCGTAGGCCAGGTAGGGGCTAATTCAGTCAGCTCTACACATAGCTCAAGTGGCAGGACTAGTTTGGAGATTATATCATTCTGCCTAAGCTAAGCATGATCCCAAGAATGCAGCATGAGTAGGCATAGCCTTTGTCCCTGGGCCCACTAGTGCTAATTTTTTAGACACTTTGGGAGGAACCAGCTGACCCCAAAACCTACTTAACCGTTCATAGGCTGGGTCCTTGGAGAAGAAACCGTCCTTTTGTCACCCTCTTTGGGAACCCTGGATCTACTGGCTCTTCAAACCTTCTTGGGAGAAATAGGATGTTATTCTTTACCATGATCAATCCAGAAAGCCTTAAACACATTTAAAAGAAAGAGGACACAGTTAACTGGTTGGCTTCCTGTACATCTTGATGGACTGGAAATAGAAATGTAAAAGGAACTTAGCACCAGCCACTTTATAGATTTATAGGATATGTAAATTAATTGCTGGCTGCAGGTCAGCTGCCCTCCAGGAACGTAAATCTTAGGCGATCTTTGCCGTTGGTCCTGGAACTGCAGGCTGAGGTCTTATGTGTGGTTCTTTCCCCATTTCTCAATGAACTGAGATGACATCTTCTGGCCTTCTGTACTTGGATTGATGAGTGCTACTAGGGATATAATGACCGGAATTACCATGGGCTTGACCCTAACACCCTAGGCACAATAGACAAAATGATACAGGAGAAAAGAGGGATCTCAACAAAACTCTGGGATTCCTGGGTAAGAATTGAAATTGGGGTCATAGGACCCACATTCTATACACAAGCCCCAAGAACAGGATGGAAAAGAGTATTCAAGACCAAAATCACAGCCTATTCTGGAGTTCCAGCAAAGAGTAGGGGATGCCTTAAGCTAAGAAGGGGCCAGTGAAACTCAAGGATGCCCGAGTAGTGTCCAAAACCTATTTTCTGCACATATGCCAGGATAGGCTACACTTTGGGAAATCAGGAAAAATGCTCAGAGGAAGGACCTCTTAATTTTAATACCACATTACAGCTAGATTTGTTTTGCAAGAAAGGGGAAATGGATAGAGGTCACTTATATACAGCTTTTCTTTGTTTTGAGAAGACATCCTGAAGGGATAAATTATTTTGGTGTAGATTCCCAACTGTTGATGGTAGTTAGGGTTCCAGCCCTGATGAGCACAGGCCAAAAGCAATTAGATTAAAAGTATGCTATGGTTTGGATCTGGTTGTCCCCCCTCCCCCACAAGCCTCATATACCTATGGACACTGTGTACTGCTGGGAGTGGGACCTGGAGGTGGAAGCTTGGGGCTTGACCTAAAAAAGTAGCTCCACCCTTCCTCTTGGACTTGGCTCTATTCTGTCATGCCATGAATATCTCTGGCTCTGTTTCTGACTTTGGCCCCATCATATGATTCCACCATTTTTCAACTGCTCATCTATGAATGGACTATGACCTTCTAAAAATGTGAGCCAAAATAAATCTTTCCTTCCTAAAGTTGTGGATGTCGAATATTCTGTCCCAGGAATGGCAGAGTAACTAACACAGAAATTAGTACCAGGGAAGTGGGCTTGTTGCTGTGACTTTGCCTGACCACATGGTTTAGAAGCCTTTGGAACTGGTTTGTGGGAGAAGCTCGGAAATATTTGAGGATACTGGTTGGAGAAGCCTTGGAGTACTCTGAGCTGAGCTTGATGGTAGATTCTAGTCAAGAGTTCAGAAGACCGAAATACTGATAGAAGTGCGGATTAGAAAGGCCAAGGTCAGGAAGTTTCTGATGGGAAGAAGTGTATTAGCAAGTGGTATAAAAACTATGCATGTTATACTTTGGCAGAAAGTTTGTTGGCATTTTGCCCATGTCTAGAAACTTTGCCATCTCAGCCATCAGCAGTAGCTTTTTGGGCACTGGGGCTGAGACAACGCCAGTGCCTCTGGGGGCAGGGATGAGATGCACCAACACAGAGCCACAGCTGCCTGTTACCTTGCAAGGGACAATATGAGCCTTGCCAGTCTTGTTCCCCCAGTAGGCTGTCTGCACTGGCACAATGTAGAGCTTGGCTAGAATGATGGCCCCTCAAATGGCAGTGGCAACCTCCTTGGAGCATTTAACCCCCAGACCAACATGATCATTGTAGTCCCCGACGGTAACAAATGCCTTAAACTTTGTCCGCTGGCCAGCCTGAGTTTGCTTCTCTACAGGCAGGATCTTCAAAACTTCATCCTTAAGGGATACCCCCAGGAAGATATCAATGATCTCAGACTTCTTGATGGGCAGAGAGAAAAAAGATAGATCTCCTCCAAGGATGTGATCTTCATAGCCTTGACCAATCAACCCTGCTTGGTGATGGGAATCCACTCCTTGTCCTCGGCTTTACCCCTGTGAGTTCCACTGCCTTGGCCCTGGCCTGGTCCCTAATGCAACTGTGACCCCAGCCCAGAAGAAGGCCGTCACCAAAACCTCTGTGGAAGCTACCATGGACTCCCATGCCTAGGCCCCTGGGGCCTCTGGGCCCTCCCATTGTATTGGCATCATCCACCATTTGGTGTTTTCCACAGAGAGAAGCTGGGTCCATCTTCTATTCATGTCTACCTGAATGAAGAAAATCAGATCCCTCTCCCTACAAGGATGGGAGAACAACTCCAGATTAGATTGGCAGGAATCCTGGTAGGAGGATATACAGACCGCTGGTTGTACATACAGGGGCCTAATATGACTTCTCAGCCTCTGGTTTTACAAATACTACCTGTAGAAGAACCTGAGGGAAGGTTTTCTGGAAGGAAGGCCTTTAAGATTCTCAAATTCCCTGCTATACCTTATGGGAGTGCTGGAGCATTTCTTGTAAAATTTGAGGCATTGTAATGACTTACTTGTGGAAAATGTCTTCATGGGTTCCTGCAAATCCTGCACCCAAAGATTTCAGTGGCACCTTAACCTCTGAAATGACCTTGGACTTTGATGACTCTCAGAATGCCATCATTTATTCCTGCTTTCCAACACTAAAGAGGAACTACACTTCTTTAACAGTACAATAGTTCCACTCTAGTGTGATGCCCAACTATGCTGAGTGCCTGAAGCTCTGAAGTGCTCAGCCATCCTGGTGGTAAATATTGTGACCTAAGATTAGTTTTCATTTTGGTTTCAAGACTTGTCTAGAAAGGGGGTAGTTAAGACAATAGGCAGACTCAAATGAAAAGTAAAGCAGGTAATTCCTCTCATTTTTAATAACCATGAAAATGTAGCTAACTCCTCTGTTCCCCTGGAAGATACCACTTTTATGGACAACACGAAATGAAAAAATAGAAGGAGCCTAGAAAGCTACAATGCTTAGACTCTTATTTCTGCTGAGTGTTTGGGATGTAATTGAACTGGGCCTAACTACAGGAGGATGAGAGAGCACTGAACCAGTCCCCAGTGGAGGAAGTTCTCCTCCAGTAGTAAAAGAAAATTGATATCCACTCTGCAAACATGAAATGAGAACCTATTACCTTGATTACGCTTAGCATCACTGCCCTAGTTGTCGCCTTGGGAGACCTAACTTAATGAGTTATAACTAACTCAGTACAAATTAAAAAAAAAAAAAGTCACTGCAATAGCAGTCAAGGTGGCCCTGTCATCAGGTACTAATTTTAGAGATCTCCAAAGATCTCTGGACTCACCAGCTGGAACGGTCTTAGAACACTGTCAATTTCTGGACTGGATGTGTACAAGATGGGTTAGGGGGGTGTATGTACAATTCCTAGTGGGTTCTGCCACACCTATATCAATACCATCCAACAGGTAGAAATTTGGACTGAGATCATCCTTAAAAGACTAGTTGAGTACACAACCTATTACTCAGATTTGCAGGCCATATTTTTGAACAAATCAAAGGATGGCTCCCCACACTCTCCACCTGGATGCTCCCTCTTCTGGATCCTCTCCTGGTCCTGTATTGTTTTGTTTATTCAGCCCTTGCATTCTCATTTTTTTCTCAATTTATTTCAAATAGCATAGAAGCTATCAAAGTGCAGGTGGTACTTCAAATGGAACTTCGCATAAATACCTCCTTCTATCAAACCCTGCTGAGCTGATCACCCAGAAAGAACCATCCAAACACCCCTCTCCATATATTTTCAGCACAAGCAGTCAGAGTGTTCATCACCTCTAATTCCCAGCGGTAGGTGGTTGGTCCTCTCAGAGAGGGGAGTGTCAGGAAAGCTAACAGGACAGGAAGGACAAACTAGGAATGGTCTAGGGAGCTCAGAAGCACATGCAGAGGTCAGAGGACATCCACAAGGTAGCAGAAAGCACATGGCTAGACACAATATTACAACCTGCATGTAGCCCAGCCTACATGACTCAGGTCGAAATACACAACAAGGAAAGAAAGAGAGATAGGATTTTCTCTAACAAAAGCTTGAATGTGAATGTAGTCCATGAAAACCCCATGTCTAGAGAACCCTTTCGATCATTTGAGAGCTTAGTTTGCTGAAATTATCTATAAATAAAGTCTCTCCCTCTCACTTTGCTTTTCTTTGGACTCCATCCAGTTTTCTTAATCTGGCACAGGGTCTAGAACCCAGGATCTCATCCAAAAAAGGGTTGCAACCCTACCACCTCAGTAAAGTTGTGCCTACTGGGATGTTCTGGGCATGCATGTGTATGTAATTCTATTGCCTTAGCCTTCCAGAGTGCCAGACTTACAGGCCTTTGACGCGGGTCATAGCTAAGAAAATGTCTCTTACCATGGCCCTTGTCTCCAGTTCACACAGGCAGCATTTGTTTTTCTCCAACCTTTATGTCATGTCCTCCCACACATTTTCTTCTTCCTTGCACTTGCAGGGTCATGTGGCCTGCATAATAGTTGCTTGCCCTGGCCAGCTACGAAGGGGTAGGTAGTAGCCACCATGATGTGAGAGCCCAACAGATAGGCCTAGGGAATGGGTGCAACTCAGGCCTGCTGCTAATAATTCACAGTGAACCCGCCACACACACACACATGGCACAGTAAGAACTTAAAATATGGTCAAGATGACACACATGCTCTCAGTTTTAAAATATTTCCACTCCCATTCCTGGCAGAAACTAAGCCTGTGAGCAAAGCAAGGCTCCTCCCTCTCGTGAGGTCTCTCATGTGGCCCAACGGGCTTTAAAACCACCATAAAGTCAAGCATCCAGTATTCAGAGGTATACGGGTACCTGTTAAAAGGTTTGTTGCTTCTGGCCTCAAGATGTTGGCACAACTTAACAAATCACAAAAGATTCTATGTTCTCTGACTAAACTACTGACTAGAACTGGAATCCACTTGGTAGGGAAGATGAAGGATGATATGATTTGGATCTGGAATGTCCCCCAAAAGCCTCATGTATTTGGATATAATAGTGGGATACCTCTGGAATAATGTGATATTGAGAGGTGGGGTCTGGTTAGAAGGGGTAGATTACTGGAACAGGAAAAGGAAATGTACACACTAGGTTCACCCTTCCTCTCTCGCTTGGTTTCCGTCTGCCAGGCTGCAACAACTTCTTGCAGCTAGGTCTCCACCATGTGCTTCCACCATTGCCAGCTGCAAGTGAATGGGCTGAGACCTGAAACTGTGAGATAAATAAATCTTTCCTTCCTTACGCTGTGGATTTGGGATATTTGTCCCAGCAATGAAAAAATAACTAAGACAAAGGACCTGCAGGGACCGCACCACATTAATCAGTTGATAATTATATAAACAGAGCGTGCAGAACAGAAAAAGAGTCCTATTTACAAAAGAGAAGCACAGTCCATAAATTCTACAGATTGGGAGGGATCCAGGCTAAGGACTCCGCCAGATGGGGATCTGGTCTGCAAAGTGGACGAAAAAATGGAATATTCCAATTGACTACTGGTGAGAGCAACATCGCCCCTTGTAGCGCAGAGACACACTGCCACACGCGGTATGTAGGTACATGGCTGCCTGGTCCTGGACAGGGCTCATCAGTTCTGCTGTGATGATATCCAGGAACAATACACCAGGGTCGGTACAACCTCCCATGCAGGAGGAAGGTGCTAGCGAGGCTTCTTGGGAATTCGAAGCCCTATTGGGGAGGAAATGCAAGCTTTATTGGTTACCTGCATTCCGACTATTATTCTAACACAGTTCGTTTTTAGCCTGGGGCACTTGGATACAAATCCAATAAAATCATAAACATGGAAATCTGAAGAGAAAAAATAAAATCTACCCAGTGTTGTGTTATAGTGTCCAAGTCTCCAAATAGTGTATTCTTACGCTTGTTACCAAGGCTGTGAGATCCCTCATGCAAGAGGGACATACTCTGTGTGGTGCTCAGTGACTGCCACATGTAGGATGAAGGCACACAGAGGACACAGTGTTATGACCCCCACATCACAGGAAGGTTGGGAGGAAGAAGCAGAATTATTGTCAGCTGATGGATATCTGAGGTGCTTGCTCATTATCAGTCCATTGTCCTGAACTAGATCTTTCCTGTGCTCATAAGTACAATGTTTTCTAGCTTTAAAAGTAGTTGAGGTTATCAATTTCCATCTTGACTCTAAACCCTAAAGAAATCCAACGTATAATTGGAAAAAGACATAATTTTAAGGCATTTTCATTTCAAATACATTCCTAACTCCCTCTTCAGACACCAGTGCTCTCAAAACACATGCTGATGTAAAACACCGTGGCTACAGCTGAAAAGGAAGTCAGATCTGCAATAACAATTTCCAGAAGAAAAAGGAAAGGAATAAAATGGTATGTACATAACCCTACTGTGCCTGGGCCCTGTCAGAAAGGGGCCTGTATTCTTCCAGCTCCTCGCTCCCAACTCCCTGGAAAGCCTGGCAGTGTTTCTAAAACTTAAGTTTCTTTCCACAGCCAAACTGAAAGCCATAGCAGTGACCAAACTGCATTGTTTTTAATAGCTGGGGCATCTTGGAGGTAAGTGCAAAACCCAGAGCTCAAGTAGGTCCCCAGCTTACAAACAGGCTGAGGAAGGAGAACAGAATTTAAGTTCAAACACTGCACCCCGTCTCTCATGCAGAATACACACTGAGGACGCTCCCAGAAAACCCTGGTGCCCAGTGATATACCAGCATGACAGCCTGTGAAACAACGTCATGTTCAGAGAAGAACATCATGTTCACACCAGACCACTCGCCACAGGAAGGGTTGTTCTAAGAGAGGACACAGAGGGAGAAGAAAGAAATGAAGCTTAGTGGGATGCTGTTGGGGGAGGAACAAGTTTCTGTGTCATCAAGTCAACTAAACAGACCCAAGTCATCAGATGGAATGAATGGGAAAAGTCACCCCACACCTATTGATTTATATAATTTTTAAAAATTATTTTTGACTTTTATTTTATCTTTATTTTTAATTTTTATTTATTTATTCTCCTTTCTAATGGAGACCAGGCAGCATCTTATGTGGGCATTCTTGGGGAACATGGCACAGCTAACTGATCTACCTCAGCCCAATTCCAGGCCCCCATTTTGTAGGGGACAGAACCCTACCCCCTTCCCATCTCCTTGCCCTTCCACTGGCCTCACCATCTCACTGAAACCACTCTCCCCACCTCAGAGAGGAAATGCACAACCTGCAAAATGTAGTTCCTCATTACATAGTTATTTTTCTTCTGCCCTCATCCTGCGGCTGTATTTATGCTTAACATAAAGGATCTAATATTTGTTCTTCTAATTTTCTTTGGAAAAATGTGTCTAAATTGTCAAATGCACTTTTTTTCTTCAATGAAACTTGAGCAAATTTAGAATCTTTCATTTGAAAGTTTTGTCTTGATACCCATATGTGTTTGATAACTATTTTGCAAAATGTGCTAGACATATACGTAGACACACAGTAGTAACTCATTAACTCTCCTTGTTAAAAAAATAGTGCTTTGATAATAACCAGAACTATAAAAATAGTAAACAAGTGTTTCAATGTGAAAGACAGAAATTCTATTATCTCTACCTTCCAAATATTTCCAAAGTTATTACTTTATTACTTTAAAACAAACATTGGAGCAACTCCTGTTAAATTTTAGATTGGAGGTCCTCACCATAGCTGTTTGGTGTTCTCCATTGAATGGAACATTAAGGCTAAGGCTACTCTCAACATTCAATAGTTTTTCAAAAAAATAAATAAATAAATAACTTGCCATCAGAATTTATAGACATAAAATATAAGCATTTATTATGCAGCTTGAAAGAACTTGAATTGTAAAACATATGTATCTTTCAAGCATAGTGAAAGTTTTGATATCTTTTTTTAGGGCATCAGACCCTGTCTTTCTCAGGTCCTAATGACAATCTAATCCTATGCTGGCACCTTAGTACCAATGACCAATCTTTCCAATGGGGGCATGTATATATACACAATGCCCCACCCCGTAAGGCAGAATCCATGAACTCTGCATCTAAAGGGAATAACTTCCCTGAACACTGGTGGTCCACTCATTTCCCACGGTGCTTTGAACCACACTGCCTGTGTTTTCTACAATAGTAAGTGGGCCATTCCACACAGCCCAAACCCTCCTCCTCCCTCCTAGGACTTGGAGAAATAAATGTTCCTACTGCTGCAAGGTACCCTGATTCATCCTTGGTTATATTTCTCTCTCATACTCCCAGCAGAAACCTTGTCAGTACTCAGTACTAACCTAGGCCCTCCTCGGCCTGTGGAGGTGCTACTCCCCTACAGGTCTCTTACCCAGACCCAAGATGAAATGTGGAGACTTACATAACGACATGTATCTTCTTCTTCACAAGTAGGGAACAGCCACTTCCTGACAGCCTAACTAAACACAGAATTCAAAAGCACTTTTGCTATCTTCATGCATCATTAAAAAAAAAAAAAAACCTTGAAAATAAAGTCATTTTGTTGACATTAAGGACTCAAGAGGAGGAGGTCCTGATCAGGCACCTGTACATTTTTTGTCTCTCCAAACTATTTTAGCTAGATCTCGGTCACCACCTTATTTCTCTTTAGGTTACATTTTAAGGAGCAACTTATGTGACAAGATCGTCCTCGTCACCAAGGGGGCAAACATAGGAATAGCTCGGACACAGGGCTCAGGTGGGGAGTCCAGAAAGCAGGCAGGTCAGTTAAAAGGTGGTTACCTGGAAATATGCCACACAACACTGGCAGAGCAGATGGTGCCTAGGGCTTCGCGAGCACCCACCATGCCACACATACTTGGTCACAGGACTTTGTGCATGATATTTAGCTTGATATTTCAACATCCTTACTGTTGTGGTTTGGACCTGGAGTGTACCCTAAGGCCTCATATTCCTATGGATACTGGGTAGGGTTGGGAGGTGGGGCCTGGCTGGAAGGGGAGGATGCTTGGGTTTAACCTAGAAGGGGTCTGTGCTGGTTCTGTCTTCCTTCTAGTCTCTCTCTGTACTACCATGTTGTGAGGATCTTTGCCACTGGACCTCTGGCTCTGGACTTGCCCCTGTTCCAGCCCTGCCACGTGCTTCCTTCATTTTCCAGCCACCCACCAGTGAATGAACTGTGACCTTCTGAAACTGTCAGCCAAAATAAATCTCTCCTCCTTAAGTTGTAGATGTCAGGTATTGAGTTACGGTGACAAAAAAGTAACCAATAGAAATTCTAGAAATTGATAATGAGAGTGCAGTCATCGCTGTTCTTTCCCTGACCATGTGGTTTGGAAGCCTTTTGAACCGGTTTTCTGGAGGAATTTGGAAAGTTTGACGATGTCAACTGGAGGAGCCTTGGAGTGCTCTGAGTTGAGCTTGATGGGAGATTCTGGTTGGAACTCAGAAGACCAGAACACTGATAAAAGTGTGGATTGAAAAGGCCAAGCTGAAGAAGTTTCATACGGGAAGGACTGTACTGGAAAGTGGCCTAAAAACTATGTGTGCTACACTCTGGCAAAAAGTTTGGGCATTCTGCCCTTGTTCAGAGACTTTGCCTGAAACTAGGATTAAGGGCAGTGGACTGCTTACTCTGGTGGAAGAAATTTCAAGGCAGAATGACATTCATACTGTTACATGGCTGCTGTTTGTGGCTCTTAACCAACTCTTTGGTAAAATACAAGAAAAAGTGGAAGAGAAAAATCATCTCACAGGCTTGCAGTGCTAGACAGAAAAGGCCTGCAGTGGTGGGCCAAAGAGCACAGGGAAGTTAAAGAGATTAGCATTAAGAAGAAGCACCACCAGAGGTATAGGAAAGGTGCCTGGAGGGCGTTTCCAAAGCCAACAGGCCCCCTCTCTTCACCAGCCCAAGGGTGGAGAGGCAAAAGACTTTGCTCGAAAAAGTGTACCCCTGGACCAAAAGAAAAAAACGTTTTTTAGAGTTCAGTGGCCTGGAGTTCAACCATCTAAGAACTCAGAGACTTCAACAGCATTTGTTCTGGGGCACCAGCCTGCTGCGTGATCCTGGCTTTAGAGGCTTACAGAATGCTGGAGTTGTGGGTTCATGGAGGCTTCCCCCCAGATTTCAGAGGAAGGCCTTGGCAGCCAAGCAGTGTTCCCCTGGGAAGGCAATGTGTGAAACTGTGAAGGAGAAGCCAAAGGTGCAGTGGAGAGCCGAGGAATTTGGAGAAGTCAGGAGCATGGATCATCAGCTAAGGAAAGCTGCCAGTGATGAAGAGACCAAGAAGATGGAAACTGCAGCCTGTGGTGATGCTGTAGGGACGGGGCCATCCAAGCCCTTTGGAGTTCAAATCTTGCCACAGTTTACTCCAGGTGCTGCTCTATCTGGGACTACAGGATTTAACTCTTGCCCTGCTGGAATTAGAAATTATTTTGGTCCTATTGCCTTTTATCCTCCTATTCATCCCTTTTGGAATGGAAATGTTTATCCTGTGCCATTTTATGTTGGAAGTTCTTGCCTCTTTGGTTTTAATAGGATCTCACAGATAAGTTTGCCTTGAGTCTCAGAGGAGACTTTGGACTTAAACTTTTTAGCAGTGCTAGAACTATTGGGACTTTTGAAATGGGACTAAATACATTTTGTATAAGGAGGTGGCCATGAGTCTTTTGGGGGCCAGGAGCTGAATGTCATGTTTTGGAGCTGGAGTATTCCCCAAAAGCCTCATGGATACTATGTAGGGTTGGGAGGTGGGGCCTGGCTGGAAGGGGGTGGGTGCTTGGGGCTTGCCCTGGTAGCATTGTGCTGGTTCTGCCCTCCCTGCCAGTCTCTCTCTATACCACCATATCGTGAGGATCTCTGCCTCCAGATCTCCGGCTCTAGCCCCAGACCCAGCTCCAGCCTTGCCGTATGCTTCCACCATGTCCAGCTGCCCCCCTGTGAATGGACTGTGGCCTTCTGAAACTGCGAGCTATAATAAAGCTTTCCTCCCTAAGTTGTGAACGTCAGGTATTGAGTCGCACTGATTACAAAGCAACTAAGACAATTACAAAGCAGGAATTGTGACTGTTTTAGTTTCTTCTCATTTCTGGGACATAACATCTGACACCTGCAACTTAAGGTAGGAAAGGTTTACTTCAGTGCATAGTTTCAGGAGGTCTCAGCCCATTCATGGACAGCTGGCAAAGGTGGAAAGATCTGATGGGGGCCTAGAGGGAGAGAAGCTGTTCACAGCATCACAACAGGAAAAAGGAAGGACCAGCTTGGGAGGAAGCTGGGACAAAAGTGTATCCTTCTAGGCTGCACCCTCAGCGATCCCCACAAGCACAGACTTTCCCTCCCAACAGTATACGAAATCCATTGATAATCCACAACATCCAGATACATGAGGCTTTTGAGGCATATTCTAGATCCAAACTACAGCTGTGACTATCCTTCAGAAATGGCAGGAACAGATGACATGAGATTTGTGGGTGAATCTCAATGTGTAGAGGTTCCCCCAAGGCCAGCCTTTAAGTTATATTCACCTCCCTGACAGCCTCAGCCCCACACTGCACAAATACATCTTTCTGATGTTCTATAGTGTAGCTCTACAGCCAGGGGTTTTCAGTGTTAGAAATTATTACAAATCATCTTTACCTATGAGACCAGGGTCTGGAGGGACAGGCTGGCTCTTTTGTCAATGGCAAATGTCCAGCAATGCAGCTCAGAAATACGAGAAGGCTGTTACTTTCCTCAAAGAGCGAGGACACACAGCACCTCCATCTCCGTTCCTCAACAGACTGACCACAGCTTCAAAGAAACAGTCAAGAATTTCTTTCTGTAATCCTCATGGCAGAGTTAGAACAGAAAGAAATGCAGAAAGATACAGAAAGGAATAAATTATTTTCCATGATAACAATGATAATAAAATGATAACAATCAGCCAGCCTAGCGCTCAGGACTACAACCCCAGCATACTGGGAGGGTAAGGCAAGAGGACAGCACAGGCTAGGAAGCATAGTGACTTAGTGAGACCCCGTCTCAAAATCAAAGCCAAAATATGAGCTGGGGACGTAGCTCAGTGCTAAGCCCTAGGTTGAGTCTCCAATACCAAAAATAAATAAAAAATAAAATAAAATAGAATCATAATTATAATAAGAAAAGCTGCTGTGAGCTGACCTGAGCATTTCCCATGAGCCAGGTCCTGTGTTCAGTGCCTTCCACACATTATATCCATTGCTCCTCATGGTCCCATCATGGGAGAAGACATGAGGAAAGGGCTCAGAGGGATGAGTGCTTAGGACCACAGGGCAAGTTAGGCGGGAGGAAGGGGCCAATCCAGGCCATGCTCCAAAAATCCAGCACAGCACCTCCCCCTAACTGTTACCTGTGATGTACTCATATGCTGTCTAATGTCAGACACATTAGAGGAACTACAGGTGACAGCTACACACACATGATGGGCGACTTTCGGGAGTCGTTATCACATATCCCCAGCTATGACTGCTGGAGAGATTACGTCAACTTGAGGCAATCAGGAATCACACCTGGATTGGGGTTTGGGAACCACGCCTAGATTGAGAATTGAGAACCAGCCTGGATTAGAGTGTGAGTGATTTGTGGGCCGGTGAATGAGGGAAGAGCACCCACCCAGATGTGAGAGGCCCAAGTGGAACTTGAAAGGTATAAAAGGAGGGAAGAGGGAACACTGTCACAGCTTCTTCCTCTGGGAAAGTTTCTGCTTCACAATTATCTACCGATGCCGACTTGCTACATGCCACAGATCTTCACAGATTCGCTCCAGTCTCGATTTGCACCTGTCTGCCTGTCGCTGATCTTTAGTCTCTGGTCTCTGCCATTGTTCTTCGAACAACTGAGATCTGCAGCAGACTCTCACCGGCTGTCCTGCAGTCCCAGACGCGAGTCCTACTTCGCAGCTGAGCAGCCATCGGACACTCCAGCTCTCGCATGTGCAGGCCGCCATCTTGGGCTATCTCTACTCTCAGATCTGTAAGCCTTCTGAATAGATCCTTTTTGTTATAATTTCTGTAAACTCTGCCTTTTGAAAGAAAACAAACTAATATACCAGCACACAGTTTATGTTACTCACTGAAGGAGCCATGATGCAAATAAAAAAGACAGCAGTCAGTCCCTCCCTGTGTATTTCCCTGCTTCTTACGTCAGTAGAGAAAAGAGGGGGAGGAGATAGCCTAGAAGAAGAAGATAATGCTCATCTTTCAAGCAAGATTTAGTAACATAATAAAATATTTCTTAATTGGTGAATTCCAAACAGTAGTTTAAAAAAATTTCTGGGCCTGGTAGTGCAGGCCTGTGATTCCAGCTCTCTGGGAGGCTGAGTAGGGGGATCACAAATTTCAGTTCAGCCTCGGCAATTTAACAAGTGAGAGAGGGACTACCCCAAGTACCCTCTGCTATCTGGCATTTGATAAAGGGGCCAACACCATACCATACAATAAATGGTGCTGGGAGAACTGGTTATTCACATGCAGAAGAATGGTTTGAGATCCATACCTGTTGCCAAGTACTAAAATCATGTCAAAGTGGATCAAAGACCTAGAAATTAAAATGTAAACAATGAATTTCGTGGAGGACAAAATAGTTAAGACTCTCGAAGATATAGACATGGGCAAAGGTTTTCTCAATGGAAAATCTGATGCAAAATAAATAAATAATAACACCAAGAACAAATAGCCAGGATTTTATTAAATTAAAAAGCTTCTACACAGCAAAGGAAACAGTAAAAGAGTGAAGAGAGAACTGACAACATGGGGAAAAAAATTTACTACCTATGCCTCAGACAGGGGACTAGTAACTAGAATACAGAAAGAACTGAAGAAAAAGACTCCTCATAATCAAAGACCCAATTAAGAAATGGGAAATTGAAATGAATAGACAGTTTTCAGGAGAAGTACAAATGGCCAGCCAATACATGAAAAAGTATTCAATGTCCTTAGCCATTAGAGAAATGTAAGTCAAAACAACACTGAGAACTAGAGGAATAGTGCATCAGTTAAAAATGCTTGCCTAGAAGGCATTAGGCCTTAAGTTTGATTCCCCAGCACCACATAAACTGAAAGGGTATCACATGCCCGTAATCACAGCACTTGGGAGGCTGACACAGCGAATCACCGTCAGTTCAAGGTCAGTCTGGGCTAGTGAGTTCAGGACCAGTCTGAACTGCAGAGTGAGACCCTGTCTCAAACAGATGGACAGACAGACGGACAGACGGACAGACAGACAGACAGAAAGAAAGAGAAAAGAGAAACCAAAACAACACTGAGGTACCATCTACTCCCAATGAGAATGGTCTTTATCAAAAACTCAAAAAATAATAGCTATTCATGAGAATGCAAGGAAAAGCGAACTTTTTACAATGCTAGTAGGACTATAAACTGGTACAACCATTATGGAAAGCAGTATGGGAGTTTATTTTTTAAAAAAACTAAAACTAGATATTCCATATGACCCCAGTGACACTTTCTGGGACTCTTTCCAAAAGTGCCATATAACAGAGATGAATGTATAACCATGTTTATAGCCGCCCAACTAACAATAGCTAAATCATGGAAGACTCAGAAATGACTATCAATTAGACAAATGGATGGAGAAAGCATGGTATATATTCACAATGGAGTTCTAGTCTGCCACAGAGACGGAGAGATTTGAGCAATTTGTAGAAAAAACAGATACAACTTGAGACCAATATGCTTAGTGATTTGAATCAGACACAGAAGATTAAATATCACATGGCCTCTCTCTCCTAAGAGAAATTCAGAGTATAAATAAATAATAGAGCCAAACATGTGAGATGTTGGGAGTCGGGGAGGATGAGGGCAGGAGTGGGAGGGTGAGAGAGGAGGAGGGAAAGGGAATTTGAAGCTGGTGCGATATGGATGTGCACAAAATCCGCAACTTTATTGTAACCGTTGTGTTGTCACAAACACATACTATTAAAAATGGGAAGAAAACCAAACCAAACAGAAACAAATTAGTCAAAAGCCAAAATATGGGCTGGGAATACATATAGCTGAGTAAAGAGCTCTAGGTTCCATCTCCAGAATTGCAGGAAAAAAAAGTCTCTCAGAGCTAAAATGAATAATGCATAAGTTCCCGTAAGTGTTTGGCCTCGCTGTCAGAAGCATAATGAGACAAGTTCAAGCGCCTATTGTGGAGGAAAACGGAAACAAAACGTTCAGACAGCTGCTTTTTCATACATAGAGGGGGCTTAATTTGGTAGTTTTTCTGTGCCCATGGCCAATGGCTATAAACACAGATTAATTTAAGCCAAGCTAGAGTACCGAGAAAGATAAGGGTCTTTCTCTTAAGATTACAGGGGTCTAACTTACCCTTGTAAGACTCTACGTGGTAATGTTCAGGGCCAATGAAAGTGAATTGAAGAAAGCAAATGTTTTAACTCTCTTTGTTTCTTAATATCTTTTGTTTTGTTTTGTTTTGTTTGTTTGTTTGTTTGTTTGTTTGTTTGTTTTTGATACAGGGTCTCAGTCTGTAGCCCAGGCTGGTCCTGAACTCACTTTGTAGCCCACGCTTGGACTCATGGCAATCCTCCTGTCTCAGTCTCCCAAGTGCTGGGATTACAGGTGTGCAGCACCACGCCCAGCTTGTGTGTGGTGCTGGGGAATAGAATTTACGGCCTTGCAATTCCAAGCCAAGCACTTTAAGCACTGTGCCATTCCTCCAGCTCTCTTAATATCTTTTGAAAACACATTTAATAGTCTCAGTTTTCAAATCTTAAGAATCCATGAAGGCTTAAACTTAACTGAGGACTCAGAGGTTGTAATACAATAAATCCTTATTATCCTGATTAGCTAATAATCTAACAATTTTTAAAAACTCTTACTATTTACTTTACCAGCCAACTCAAATTTGCTAAACTCTGCTTTCTTTGCAAGTTTATGAATACCTTGTGCCTAAGTTTTGTTTTGTTTTTTCATCCAGACAACATACACTTTTGTTGGCCAACAGAAAAGACTAACAGGCATAACAATGTCACAATTTCGATTTAACCAACAGAGACACATGTGCTTAATGACTTAAGCCCCTCTCTCATCTTAACTAACCAGTTGATGAGTACTCCTATACCTTTCCCCCCCACACACACATTTTATTGATATGTATACGTGCAAAATTCAAGGTTTACAATGGACTTGAGCATTTTGTATACATACATATCTTGTCAAGGTGACAAGGGCTTTCCCACTCTCCTTTTGTCCCTTCCTCTACTCACCCCTCCCTCCCTCCTCCTCCACTCTACTCCCCTCCTCCACTTCGTCTTTCTTCTTAAGTTCCATAGGTGTTGTGATCTGGGTCTCCCACATCAGAGAGACCATTTGATGTTTCACCTTCTGCTTCTGACTTACTTCACTAATTAGGTACCATCAAAGCATAAAACGTATCATGTATACACAAACATTACTATTTCTACTTAGAGAAAAACAAGGACTTTTTATCTGTCCACTCTTGAGGTTACAATATTAATTTTCGATGCCTTCTCACTTTATAGCAAAAGCCAGTGATTTCTTTACTCTGCTTTAAGACCTTTTTCCTTTTGTCTTAACTTACCACAGGTATTAACAGCTATTGCTCTGATATCTCTTAGCTTTTTCTGGGCTTGATAGTCATGTTACAGGCCTTTCTATAGAACACAGGCATGGTAAGGACCCCAAGATTTACACCTTGATATTTAGATACAAAATCCCACATAAACTGTGTATTAAACTATGGCAGTGCTAAAGCAGGGATTTTAAGGGTAGAGGATTTTTACCATAATCCTGTTAACTGTTCTTGTTTCCAGGAAAGGATGATTTGATTTTTTTAATAGACAAGTGGTAAGAGCATTTTCCCAGGGTGCCGTGAGCCTGGGATCAGAGTACTACTGTGGGGCTGTCTCCTTAGATTTGTCATCAGCCTCCTTTTTGTTATCCCTCTTATCTAATGGTCTTTGGTCTGGTTCATCAGGGCTGGGACTGCCTGCAGTTGGGAATTTACATCACAATCTTTTAGCTATGTTCTCTCAAAGCTAATCTAGCTGCAAAATAGCATTCAAATTAAGAGATCCTCCCTCTGGTCATTTTTCTTCATCTCCCAATAGGGTTGCCTATCAAAGTGTGGTGTAGAAGAAGATAAAGGCCTTCTACTTTAGGTTTTGGGGATCCAGTTTCTTCCAGTGAGATGGAAGGCATTCTTAAAGGTGTACAAAGAGGAACTTGAGACTGGGCACATCCCATCTAAAAGACAGAGAAGAAAGCTAGGGCTATCGATAGTACTCAGGTGTCCTTGAGTTTGCTGGCCCCTCCCTTAAGTGAAGCATCTCCCACCCACCCCCAGCACTTCACTGTAGGATGAGAGTCTGGTCCTGAAGTCAGGAATGGCCTACACATGCTCATGTAGAGGATGGAGAGTCTCCAATCCCAGTCTCTATTCTTGCCCAGGAATATCAGGAATTTTAGGATCCCTGCTGCATGCTGCATCTGTTTCCCTGACTTCAATTAGGAACCCTAGTGCTAGGTCCCTAGCAATTACCTTTTATATCATTCAGGAATCCACGTAAGCAAGGCCATCAGGTACTACTTAAATCTCTCCGAAAATAGGGAGAGGATGATCTTTAAGGCCTCGGCCTGCAGCATAGGAGCTAGGGCAAAGGTCCCTGTGGGATTAAGTCTCTTGAGAAAAGGGAATGTCTGTGCCTCACCATCAGTTCTCAACCATGATCGCTCCTGCTGTCAAGGGAACGTGACATATTGTTTATGTTCCTTGCCCATTCTTACAACCTAAGAAACCAAGCAAAAGACTGCATCTTCCTTTTGCAGGATATCAATGAGTATGGGGACAAAGTCTATGCTCACTCATGCCACATTCTTAGAACATCTCTTGGCATAGCAGATCATTATAAACCCAGAACTAGGAGCCAAATTTCATCGGCTCTGCCACTAAGCCATATGCTGAATGAACTGATCATGCTGATATTACTAGCCCACCTAGCTTAACACCCTTTTCTGGGGACCAAGTTTGGGAAGCAGCCATGCTAGGCATGGTTGGGGGCTCCCCCAGAGAAGGACGTAACAAGTAATAGTGGACAACTAATGGTCACTTCCTATAAATCCACTCTCTGCTTAGGCTGGGTATACTGACCTTCATCTGTGGGTCTGGATCTTCTTTAAATACTAGGTAATGCCCCCCACAAATATAACATTCTCCAATTCAGGTGGTCTAAGCTACCCTCCTTGGTTCACCAGTCCTTGACCCTCAAACCAACTGAGAACAAAGGAGATAGAGACTGGTGAAATGTAAAGCAAAGTTAAGGTTTGTTACGGCACAGAAATGAATATAAAGCCCTCAACCAGTTGAGAGGGGCCTCCAGAGGGTAACCTCTGTATTTTTTCTGGGGCTGGATTAATACAAGTAGGGACTTTCTTTGAGTTGTTTCCCTCCTGGTTTCCTTTTCTGTATGGAAATGGGCTTTTTGCTTATCTGGGGAAGGTGAGCTGACCAGGGAGGATTCCAACTTTCCAACTCATCTGTTTTTGTTTTATCTTAGTTATGTCATCTGGTCTGGGAGGGGTCTGACCCATCCCCCAGAGCCCTGAGTATTTCTCATCGAGTCTTGCTGACCTTTTCTCTTTCTCTACCTGCCTGTATACTTTCTGTCTAACTCCCACAAGGAGTTGGCTGAAGCATCTCTTAAGGGTTTCAGAGTTACAGCAGGCATGAACCAAGCTTCTTCGGAAAGGAAGGGAGTACGGAAATGTTGTCTCTTAGAAATGGGGGTGGTCAGGCCATGATGTAATAGGAACGGAAGTCAGTTTTGTCATCTTGTCTTTAACCAGAATTACACAGTGTCTTAGTTAATTCTGTGTCACTGTGACTCAATACCCAACATACACAAAGTAGGAGAGGAAAAGATTTTTTTAACTCAAGGTTTCAGAAGATCAAAGTTCCTTAGGGTTGACTGGCAACAGTGGAAGTATACAGCAGAGGCAGATCTAGAGGCAGCTCCTCACAACATTGCAAAATAGGAAGCAAGTCCCCACCAAAGGAAAGCACAAAGCAGCATATACATACAAACACACACACACACACACACACACACACACACACACACACACACACACACACACATATATATATATATATCCTTCCAGGTTCCAGGTCTCAACCCAGTGGTCCACCCTTCTGAGTTCAGCCTCCGTGTTCCAGTCTTTCTTGGTGTGGAGGGTGTGGTAAGCCCTCACCACACACCTCTAATCCAATTCACATACCTGTCATCCAACCTGCCACATACTTGTCCTCTACCACCCACCCATAATCCACTTCTCCAGACCAGGCCCCAACTGTCAACAGCACATGGTTCTACAGACAATTCGTAACATCCAAATACATGAGACCTTTGGGGGACATTCTCAATCCAGACCACAATATTCCACCCCTGGCCCCCAAAACACTGATGTCCTTCTTCTTATGCAAAATGCATTAAGTCCTTCTCTAAGAGTTGCCAAAGTCTTAACAGTTCTGGCACTGCTAAAAAGCCCAAGTCCAAAGTCAACTCCAACATGCATCGCAAACTCCTAGCTGTGAGCTCCTGTGAGAATCAAAAAAAGGTTAAATACCTCCAACATACAATGGCATATTTCCATTCCAAAAAGAAAGAGTAGGAGGGTATAAAGCAATCAGATCAAAACAAGATCTAAACCTAGCAGGGCCTGGGTTAACTACTGTAGCTCCATATCCACTAACAAGGGCAAACTGTGGTGGGGTATAAATTCTAAAGGGCTTAGGAGGCCCCAACCTTACAGTGTTGTTGCTGAATCATCCTCCATCTTCTGTCCTTTGGGCTGGATCCACTCACAGCCTGCAACTTTTCTTACTTGATGACCCATGCTCCTAGCTTCTTCAAATTTTCAGGATGTCAACTGCACCTTAGGCTTCTCCTTCATAATTTCACACATTGCCCTCCTGGGGGTATACTGTCTGGCCTTCACGGCCTTCCTCTGAAATCTGGGTGGAAGCCTCCATGACGCCATGACTCTTGCATCCTGCAAGCCTATAAAGCCAGGATGATGTGGACATAACCAAAATCTGCCACTGGCTTCAGCAGTAGTCTGGCACGCTTTTACCATGGTGGCAGCAGCTTCCCAGTGCCTGGTTTTCTGGACTCTGGGGAGTTGAACTCTGGCAAACACTTCTCTCTTTGGCCCTACAGGGAGCCCTAAGGTACTCTTCATAGAACAAGATCTTTTGTCTTTGCGCCCTTTAATTGGTAAAGGGTGGGATCTTGCCAAATCCTGAGACACTCTGAAAGCCTCTTTTTTAAAGTCCTGATTCCAAGTACCTTTCTTCCGTGTAAGGTCAGTCTCTTTAACAAGCTCATGCTTTTTCACTCCAGACTGAGAGCTTTTTATATTTATTTTCTCTACCATTTTCTCCTGTTTTTCACTATCGATTTGGCTAAAAGCTGCAAACAGTACCCAAGTGGCAGCCTGAATATTGGCTGTATTGAGATTTCCTCCACCAGATTAAGCAGTCCACCACTCTTAATCTTAGTTTCAGGTAGAGCCTCTGGACAAGGGCAAACTGCTGACAAGCTTTCTGCCAGAGCATAGTATGCATGGTTCTTAGACTACTTGCTGATACAGTTCCCCTTCCCATCTGAAACTTCTTGAGCCTTGGCTTTCCAATACACACTTTTATCCACCTGCTGGTCTTCTGAGCACTAACCAGAAATCTCCCATCAAGGGCAGCTCAGAGCATCCTGAGGCTTCTCCAGCCAACATCTTTAAACTTTCCCAAACTCTTCTCACGAACCAAAGGCTTCCAAACCACATGGTCAGGAAAGTCACACCAATGACCCCATTCTCGGTACTAATTTCAGTCTTAGTTACATTTTCATCACTGTGACTCAATATCCAACATCCAAAAAGTAGGGGAGGAAAAGTTTATTTTAGTCCATGGTTTCAGAAGGTTAGTTTGCTCAGCATTGGCCAGGAACAGTGGAAGAATGTGGCAGAGGCAGAGGTGGAGGCAGCTCCTCATAACATTACAAACAGAAAGCCAAGTCAAGTCAAGTCTCTCCCAAAGGAAGGCAGAAAGTAGCATAGATAGATGGATAAACAGATAGATCATTCTATCTGTATCTCCTTCCAGGTCCCATTCCAGTGATCCAACTATTCTGGGTCTAGCCTCAGTGTTCCACCTCTTCCAAGTATAGAAGGTGTGGTAAGCCCCCGCCATATGCCTGTAATTCAAACTACATGTCCATAATCCTCACTGCCACATGCCTGTTCTAAACCACACATCCATAATCCACTCTTCCAGACCAAGTCCCTATCTCTCAACAGCACATGGTTCTATAAACATCCAAATACATGAGAACTTTGGAGGATATTCCAGATCCAGACCACAAAACCCAGCATGACACTTACCCCCATCTGGAGAGAGTCCAGTGGTTCTACATGATAGTAGGACCAGAAAAGGAAGTCCACCCCACATACCTGTCCATACCCATGAGCCTTCCCCAGGAGAAAGCTGGGCGCTGAGGACTAAGGATGTCAATGGCCAGGAGGCCACAACAAGCCTGGGCTGTGGGAACTGATCTCTGGGACAAATTTCTAGTATGGAGCCACTCAGTACAGCACACTGGACAAGCATGGGCAAAGCTATAACTCAGGCAGAAGAGGGTTCTGGGTGTTAGGAAGAGACACAAATGACAAAGATGACAGAAGAGTCACAGGGAAAGGGGAAATCTGGAGGCAGGATAAGAACTAAGGACAAGTGAGAACCAAAAATAGAGGAGACTTGGGAACAGGAAAAGACATGGTCTCCTAAGCACTGCAGATGTTTGAGGATGACAGCAGCATAAATTGCTGGTAAAAAGTGAAGCAAAAAGGCTGAGGACATAGAAGCTAGGTTGTGAAGGGATGTCTGAGTCATGGTAGGTAAGAGCAAGAGATTGGAGACCCAGCTGTCAGCATGTGTGGCCAAGTCTCTTGGTAGTAGAACAGGTCAGCACTGGGATAACTATCAGGTGACTGGGACTCATCCACCTCAGATGCAGCCTGATTTTTTGACTAGGTTGAGCTTTCAGCTAAAGCTTGGGCTGGGCCAACTGGGGATCCATCCTGTCTCTGTTCCCAGCAGCTAAATATAAGCTCCTAACATCACAGGCATCTCTTGACATTTGTTTCTTAGAGAGGAAGGGAAAATAACGCTGATGGATGGCTAATCCATTCTAAACAAGCACTTTAGTTCACTTGTCCTTCCTGACACCAAAGACTTAAAATAAAACATTAAGACTTATAGAATTCTACTTTATCATCATCCAATTTCCTGTGGTTTCAGAGCAATTAGCACCTCTACCAGTTGCCATGAGATATTTATTTCTGGTCTCCTGCGGACATAAAGATGTTTAGGAACTAGACTAAGAGGCTTAGTATGGCCCTGGGGTAATTCTCTCGCTGATGATCATTTCACCAAAAGCAGGGGCCAGCATTCTGAACCATCTGTGACCACTTAGGCTTAAGCTGAGTCTATTAAAATTTAATGGTCTTGACACAAGAGGCTGTGGCGTCAGTCTGCACCCGGACGCCTTAGTGTGTAGGCCTAACTATACCGAGGTGCTCAGCAAGGGCAGGGGTACATGACATAGTCTAGATTCTGCAATAAGATGAATATTATGCACCGCTAATCACAGGAAAATTTTTCTTTGTAAAATTCATTATTCATGATTCCATAATCTTTAAATTATTCATGTTCTCAAATGCTACTGCTGCAACCTTTCAAACATCTCTACTCTAAAGTGATAAATGTTCAAACCTGAGCAGCCACTTGGCCTTTGAACATCATAAAATGCTTTCTCAGCATGTGGCTGACTCCTGCTCACAGTCCCGCTAGATTGGGGATGCAGACTGGCTGGTCATGGTCGAGGCTGTCAACGCT
The DNA here is from genome assembly GCA_004027205.1 of Ctenodactylus gundi. Taxonomy (NCBI): domain Eukaryota; kingdom Metazoa; phylum Chordata; class Mammalia; order Rodentia; family Ctenodactylidae; genus Ctenodactylus; species Ctenodactylus gundi. Next base: position 187,099 of record PVKB01000848.1, on the reverse strand, counting down.
GTCACCTTCCAATGGGGCTAAGGAACAACTGGCCTGGTGGTACAAATCTGTCATCCCAGCTGAGGCAAGGCAGAAGGATCACAAGTTTGAGCCCAGCCTAAACAACTTAGCAACTTGGTAAGATCCTGCCTCAACATTAAAACTTAAAAATGGGCTATGGATGTAGCTTCGTGTAAAGGCCCTGGGCATGTCCCCAGCACCAAAAAAGGGCTTACTTCCAGAATGGTCATTTTCATAGACTCTAAATTAGAAAAAAGATTTCCACCATGATCTGATACCTGCCCACCTGTAGATACTACACGATGTCATTGTTTCCACACATATCAACCTCTTTCCTACTTCTTTGAGTCCCTGGCAGGTCCTGTCCCTTCTCTCTGGAGCATCAGCTCCAACCCCAACCCCAAGTGTGCCATGGTGCCTCCAGCTCCCTCCCTCAGCAAACATGTTATCACTACAGTTTACAGCCGATAACTGAAGTTCCCTGAAAATAGCCTTACTCACAATGAGCCTACTGTGATCAGATAATTGAATTTGGACAACTTGTGGAGAGACTGTGAAGCTTTGCATAAACCAGACTAGCATGGACTATCTTGGCTCTTTTTCATAGCTGCATCTATCTCCTCCTCTGTATCTGACTTAACATCCTGTGATAAACCATTTGACTTGCAAGTGTCTGTAATTACTAAGTGATCCTTTCAAAATGTAAAAGCAGAATCTCCAGCTTTCCATCAACCCAAAGAGCTAAGAATGTTTTCAGATAACATCTGAGATCGATGACTGAGACCTAAGATTACCCCTCCTCAGGATAGCTAACTGATGCCTCCATCAATGTTTTTTGATTTATGACTTTATTCTGTTTTATAACCATAAATACTGTATACAACTGCTACTTCTTGGATTGTGCTATTTGGAGAAATGTAAATTCGTGTTCCTGGGCATAGGGCACGCATATCTGATTTCAGAATAAACCACCTCTTCTTTTTTTAAGGCAAAAGAAATGTTTTTGTTTGTTTGTTTGTTTGTTTTTTGCATCAACACAGCATTCCCTTCTGTGCTCTATGTCCTGTCTCCTTCCCGGGGGGTAGGATGCTTGGTTAGTGTTCCTGGGGGGCTGGGTCTGTTTTGATCACCAGGTATAGGAAAGAGCCTGGAGCAAGTGCTTGAAAAAGATATATGGAATAAATGATTTTTCAAGCCTAAGAGACAATGACTACACTGTATTTAATTCCAAGTTGCCTCTTCAGTTACATGAGTTCAATGTGCCCCAGGTTTCTTCAGTTCTTTGTATGCTCTTAAGCCATCAAAATGCTGTATCCAAACAGATAGCTGGCCATGGGCTGGAACCTCACAGTCAGGTATCAGAGCAGTGGCTGGTCCCACAAGCTCTAGCTGATGGAGGGGTCTTGGGATCTTAACAGTGGTGAAGGGGAAGCTGAGCTCAGACAGATCCCGTGGAAAGCCATGCGCTTCTCTCTCAGCATCACAGCCTATGGAAATGCCCCAAGCCAACCTGTAGGTTGGTTGGAAGAAGAGAACTGGAAACAGCCTAGAGCACTGTCAACTTAGACAGACTTCTTAGTTGTGCAACAAACCCCTATGCAATCTGGTTACCCCTCTTGAGTTGTGAAAGAGGACAAAAGGAGACACTGTACCCAGCTATCATGATCCGCCACCATGGTCCAATCTCCTCAGCAAACTATGAAGCAGACTATTCTGTCCAAAGGACTGAGGCTAAGTACAGCAGGAATGCAACTAGATGGATCAGGTTACTAGAAGATGAGTTCGTGAGTTACTGGATTACATTTGCACAACAAAAGCCAAACTGACTGGTACCTTTGCACATTTTATGCTTCCTCTAATTAAGTGATGGCCCTGGCCAGCACAAAATGTGTTATTACATTAAGGAAACCTTAGATGCAGATGTTCAAGATAAGGCCTTTTAAGTAATTCAGACAGCTACTCAGATGGAAACTGAGCACAAATTATGAAACATTCTTGGCAAATGCAGATGAAGAAAAGCAAGAGATCTTCAGATAAGTGGTCCAATTAAACACCTTGGGATTACTGAGAGATGACTTTACACGTCTTCAAAACAGGTTTATCATGGTGTTTTTTTGGAGTACCCACAAATTCTTTACAACACACCACTGACATATTATTGTTGGCATTGGGAGGAGACCTAAAGCCAGGGAGAGGGCAGGGAGGCGGTCTGGCTATAAAATTGAGGCCTCAGATGACCAGGGCTCAGAAAGAGGGGCTCAGGGGACACTTGCTGAATAACAGAGGAACCAGATAAAGATCAGAAAAGTAGAAAAATGTATGTTTCCATTCCAGCACCCACACAGCCTTTCCAGATCCAGCAGGTCTCCTGCAGGATGCCTCAATGTCTCTGCTCAGTAAAACAAGATTCTGGAACACATCTCCTGAAGCCACTCAGATGCCTTTTGTACCTTTGATGGCTACTGTGGACACACAACTTACAGAGGACACATTATGTTAGACTCCCCTTGTTCTGAGATGTTCTTGAATGCCCACAAAGGACTCCAGCAAACCAATACCTCAAGAGTCATTTTCCTGGCACTGTGAGGTGACCTCTGTGCCAGGCCTTCCAATGTGAGCAGCCCCTCTGCCATCCCTTCTTGCCACCTGGCCTCGAACCAGCACAACTTAAAAATAGATTTATTTGGGCTATAAACTCACAAGGCAGTGCCTCTGTCTTTAAACACATTAAACAGCTAGGGAAATAAAATTCTGATTTTCCGATGCTGAAATCTCTGAGGTTAATTTGAGAAACAGCATGAACAGGGCTATCAAATACTAGTAAAGACACACACTGAGGTGATTTTTATAATGCACCAAAAAAAAAAAAAAAAAAAAAATCTAACCAGGAGCAAAGTTTCAGAGTGAAAACTCTCAGGGGCCAGTCACCTTGAACTTCCACTGAGATACTACTAAATACTGCCTAGCCTGGGCTAGGCAGTAGCACAGGCTTCACAGCTGCAGATGGGAAATGGACGTAGCATAATTTCTGTCAACAACCCTCCACCCCTAGTCCTGTGGTCCTGAAATATACTGGCTGCCTGAGGAATTTGGGTAGCTCACTAATTAACTTATAACTAGGCTATTCACAAGAAATTCACTTAGTGATGCTGGAAATCCATGTGCCACCATTTCATGCTGTGCTCTGCCAAGTGTTACCAGTTGTCTAAGCAAAAGTAGTCATTGCCTGGCCTTTTGGTACAGGTCCTGATTCCAGAACTTTGGGAGGGTGAGGCAGGAGGAGCACAAGCTAAAGCCCAGCTGAGGCAACTTAAAGACTTAGCAAGATTCCATCTCACTAATCAGTAATGTAAAAATGGCCTGGCGATGTAGCTCAGAATGAAGGTCTCAACTGGATCCTCAATACCAATAATCACCCTCCTCCTCCTCATCATCATCATGTATTTTGTACCTACAGGGATTTTTATGATTTCATTTAGAATACACAGCAATTAAAGAACCAAACAGCGATGCAAGCGCGGACAAGAAGTACCAGCAGTATTAGTTAAACTACCTAGAATTACTGACATTATTCAATCTCTTAGCATTAGAACAGTCAGCAGAAGGTCAAATACCGAGGAAAACTTCTTGTAGGAGAAGCAAAACACGAGGTCACCATTTAAGTTCAACATGGACAAAACTGAGCTTATGGTGTGTCTCCCTCAGACTCTGTCATCCGGTCCCAGCAAGGCCTCGGAGGACAGTGCAGCAGCCACTGGAATCTGCAGTCCAGGCTCTCACCCTGAGGCCGCTTCCCGTCTCATCTCTGTTCACCAAGCAGCTCCTAACCCTGGCCAGCCTCACCTCTGAGGAAGTTCTCGCTCTGCCGCACCACCATCTCCACAACTGCTCCTGAAGTCCCAGCCTCCTCGCCCTCAGCCTCTGCAGTAACTGAGCATTTGTATGAGGACTTCCTGAACTGGAACACAGGCTTCCTGGCCTGTGGCAGAGACCGTGTCGCCATTTCATTCCCATCACCAGCTATCATCTGGAATGTAAGGAAGAAATGAGGAACAAAACTGATATGATAGGATCTAAGAGCTCAAGACAGACAGAAGACCCCTGAGGTCCTGACGTCCTGGGCTCAGTCCCCAGCACCGCAGAAACAAAGGAAGGAAGGACAGAGAGAAGGAGGAAAGAAAGAGAGAAAGGGAGGCGGGCTTGAGAGGAGTGGGAAGGGACAACAGAGGTCTCAGAGCAAAACTTAGAAATGCGAGTTTGTTCTCTGTCCCTCTGAGGGATCTCAAGGAGAGTGCAGGGCTCACCCATTTGACACGTGGCTTCTACATGGTACTTCTGTACACTAAAAAAGAGTCAATCAAGACGCAGGTAAAACTTCTTTCCATTAACGACAAGGGACAAATCTATAAAAGAAGAAAAGCTCCCAAGTCTGTGCCCTCCAGGCCCAAGGATGCCACCTCCCCTGCCTTCCTGTTGTGCCCTCTGCTCACCCCGGTGACCCTCTTGGTCCTGGCACCTCCTCCTACTTTCTCTGCTTCCCTCTGACTCATTTTATTTTTTTTTTTTTTGGCCACTTCTCTTCAGTTTCTAATGCTGGCTCCTGCCCTCCCTCTTCACCTCAGGACGCTAGGTCAGGTCCCTCCACTTTCCTCTCCCAGGTAAGCCCATGTAGCTTCAGGGACAACAAACCTGTTCCTTCCTGGCCTGGGCTGCCCCATGCTCTGGCCAGCTGACACAAACAGATGGGTGCCAACGGGGCCCCTTGGGTGGAGCCTGGCAAAACCAGTCACACAGTGCCTCCTCACACCAACAGCGCTGACTGCAGTCCACTGTGTAACCAAAGCTTGTATTCGTCTCTGAGCTTCCCTATGTCACCTCCGCGTGCCCTCCATCTCGACCTTCTATGTGCCCCAGCCTTGACCCCAAGCCTCCCACGCTCTGTCTCAGAAGCCACAGCCCCGACCCGCGTGCTCTTTTGCTGGCACTTCTACAACAGTGTCCTTAGTTGCCCCTGTCTCCCTTCCATTCTTCCCAAAACACTCTCCATGTAGCAGAAATAGCGATTTTTTTTTTTTAAAGCACAAGTCACATCACGGAATCCCCTCCTAGACCGTCTGTGTCACCTGCTATGGCCAGTGACCACCACTGCCCCATCCATGGACTGGAGACTCCTGCTAGATAAGGACCCAGCACCTACTGCCAGCTCTCTTTCTCATGAAAACAAGATGGCTTCTCTGAGGAGCAAGGTGAGAAATGAAGCAGGGAAGAGCAGCCCAAGAGGAGGGAACAGAATTTAAAGGCCAGGAGGGGACAGAGGGCTCAGAAAAACTAAAAGATATATGGCCCCTTTGGTCTGACACAATAAGGGGACGTCAGGGTAGAGCAGGGGTACAAAGTGTTTCCAACACCAGACGAGCCTGTGCCAGAAACTCTCCACATCTTTCTTCTGTTTAGTTGTATGTTGCCAACTCCCTGTGTCCTGCACAGGATGAGGGAGCTCCCTGAGGGCAGGAATCCCAGCTCTCAAGTTGACGGCCACCCCCCAAGGCTGCGCACACAGCCTGAATACAGTGGGGATTTAACAAAAAAAAAAACTGTCACATGAAAAATTTGCCTTATGTCATGAATCTTTTTTTTCTCTTTTAAGGTCTGTTAATCTTGTTCCCTGGGCCCAAAGGGGAACTGTTCACACATGCGGACGCATACCTTCCTCACAGCTCTGTATCAAAGAGGTGACAGTATAATTGGTATAATTTATAAGTGAGCAGGTAAAAAAAAAAGCAGTACACAATATTGTAACGTAAATTGTTGATGCCATTACTGAAGCAGAACTGAGTGGAGTTCAGGAGTAGGGAAGGGACAGCAGGAAAGGAAGAAGTAGCTGAAGAGGGGGACACGAGGCTATGAGGTGCTGAGGAAACAGGCATGGAGAGGGGGTGCAGTCTATGCACGAGCATCCCTGGGACCCTACCCATGGGAGACACTGAGCAGGGTACCCACAGCAAGTGACGTGGACATGTCCTTTCTTCATGAACTCAGAGCAGAACAGGGCCATAGTAAATAACTTCAAATAAAGAGACAATCCGGAATTATGCATTAGCCACAAGGGAAATGTCAAGGTGACAGTGAGAGAAGATGACATGGTGACAGAAGTCTTCTCACAGCAAGTGACCCAGGTTGGGACTGAGAGCAATGGAAGTAAACAGCAGGGTGGAGGTATACAGTGGAGACTGGGAGCCGGTGGAGAACCAGACCTGAGCACCGCAGAACATAGAGAGGAGAGGGCAGATGAGTGGAGGAGGAGAATGGGAGCCAGCAGGTGGGGGCAGCAGGGTGTGGGGGATGGCCTAGAGGGGGCCACTGAGACAGCCATGGAACGCAGAGACTTGTGGGTCCCTGGAACAGACCTGAGACTGAGTCTAAGACTAAGTATATCCTCTCTTGAGAAAGAAAAGAAAAACACAAGATGAATAAAATTGCCAAGAAATTTTGAAATAAACTGGTGGAGAATGGAGTTTGCCCTGGACGGTTCTGGACCTCACAGAGCAGCAAAGCAAGGGTAAGGCCTCTGCCCAGCTTTGCCAAGGATAGATCTGAGCCTGAGCAGTGGGACCGAACTAACTTCTGGGTCGGAGCTGGGAAGTCACTTGGAGCCAAAGCATGAGAGCCAGAGGTGAGTGTCAGTAGTTTGAAAGGAGCAGGAAGAGCTGGGTCTGTTTTATATTTAACTTTAGCAACAATTCCCAGTTCTAGAACAGATACAAGAAAAAGCTGAAGATTCTCCCAGGGCCAGGAGATGACATGGGATCTAGGGGGTTCCATACCAGGGCACAGCAGGCTGTGGAAGGGCAGGTGGGGAGCAGTGGGGACAACTGAGAGTCAAGAACAAAGGGTGTGAGGGTCAGAAAAATGACTTAATTCAATGAGCACCGTGTGTCCAATGGAGATCCATGTTAGAGACAAGGCATGGAATGAGAGTTTCCCATCTGGTGTCAGGAGACAGGGGGCCTCTAACAGAGTCTGGTGATATGATGCTAAAGAATAAAATCAAGCACACAATGAAAATTTTTTATGATATCACATATTTTAGTGATCACTACAGATATCTCATCAAATATATCTATTAGGAAAATTTCTCAAAAATTGCTCTGGCTTCTTTACTGAAAGCCATAATTTCAGTGCTCTAGGATGATGAGGTAGGAGAATTACAAGTTGGAACCCAGTCTGGGCAACTGAGTGAGACCCTGTCTCAAAAATGAACAAAGGGCGAAGGATGTAGCACAGTTGAGTGTGGAGGCCCTGGCACCTGCTGCATCCTCTCGCACAAGAGACACATTCTTTGATCATAAAACTTTGAAAACCATAGTGATCAGGAACATTCACAGTAATAAACTAAGATAAATATTGTATGGCCAAACAGGGAATCATTTTAACTAGGGATCCATATGAAATTTATCTCAAATAACAACTATCCCCTCTTTCCCTAAGTGAATGAAATAAGTTTCTGTACTAAAAAGGAAGAGGCGCAAAGGGTTTATAACCGGAATGCTTTCCTTCTCTGGGTTCATTTTAACACCCTACATTTTCCACTGCCTGAAATTCACTTCCCTGCGTGTTGACTTGTCCCCACAGGAATCAAGCTAGCCCCAGCAGGGGACGATTTGTTTGGTTCACCACTGGGCCCAGGATTTAGCACAGCTCTTAGCCCAGAATAACCAAATTTCACCTTGAAGTCTCAGTCTCGGCTTGGTACACAACACGATTTTCAATGGAAATAATGTATAAAGTATCTGATTCCTGTGAGTTAAAATATTAAGATTAAGAAATATCACTCTGACATTTTACTGAATTTTGAATGGGAAAATATATCTTTTAAAAAATACAGATGAGCCAGGCCTGGTAGTTCAGGCCTGTAATCCTAGTATTCTGGTAGGCTAAGGCAGGAAGATCACAAACTCAAGCCCAGCCTGGCCAACTTAGCAAGACTTTCTCTCAAAAACAAAAATAAAAATGGGCTGGGCATGTAGTTCAAGTGAATCCCTAGTATCACAAAAGAAAGCAAGAAGCACAAGAAATCTGAACAAAATACTTTTAAATAAAAAACCAAAATCTTTTAAAACTAAAAACAAAAACAAAAAAAAAAAACAAGCTGTTTCTAAGAGCACACACAGTGGAGACAAATTTCACCGAGGGTGGGACAGAGGGTATTCAATCCCTAGAACATTAATGTGTACTGACAGCCACCAGAAACAAGCACATTAGTTTTCATTTTGATTTTTAACTATTATCCACACTCTATATAAATAACCAGAAGGGTTTGACTGCTCCAACAATTTGGCACTTAAAACACTGAAAATGGTTTTCTTAAAGAAGTATAGTAAGAAAAGATGCGTTGAGAAGCTGTCGGCACAGGCCATCTTCACTCGGCGTGACAACACTGAAAGACTTGTCGTCTTTGCTTCCACATCTGAAGGACATCAGGAGCACAGCACTTCTATTTTTGGCCAACTTTATTGGCCAGAGTTAAAAATGATGAAGCCATAGGAGTAGGCTGAATCGTGGGTTGCCCCATGTGCATGTGGACACTCTCATTATGCATGCATTTAAAGCATTTTAATGAAAGCAAGGTGACATAAAGCAGGCCTCAAGGGCCGGGTCACAGAAGTGGTTGGTGGAAGAATGGTCCTTCAAGTAATTAAGATGCTTTATCCAGGCACTCAAACGATCTGAAGGAAAATGAAACAGCAAAGCTTTAATAATATTCATGCATCGCCACTAAAAACAGAGAAATGGTTTTATCTTACTCTTTAAAATTGAATTCATCAGAGATAGATATTGGGAGTAGAAGGTGGAGGGAAGAAAACTAGAAGTGTATTGTTACATGTCTGAAGTGAAACAATAAACCATTGAAAACAGGTCCACGGAGGCAGCAGAAGTGGGTGAAGAGTTGAAGGGGGGAAAACTGGGGGAAAGTTAGATGTTTGTAGTTCACCAGCAGAAATTCCTTCTCAGTTGTATTTTTATAGCCTTGGAGTAAAAATCAAATATAGCCTTGGAGTAAAAATCAAAATTTTCATCATCAAATTTGAAAAGAAATAGTCCAAAATGTCACCAAAATATGTGAGAAAAGTTGGTTTTGATACAACACAAACACTCAGAGAGAGCCATCTTCTGGTGTTTTTGAGGTGTGTTGTGTTTGGAAACCATCTGCCAGTGTTCTAGACCCTCCACTGTCTCTTTTGCCCAGATGTGCAGTTTTTAAGGATATTGGAAATTGTACTGTACGGTCTCCTTTGTAATAGTCCCTAGGAGAGCAGCCGGAAGCAGTCAGCTCACGTCCAGCTGCCTGGGAGAAAAGCGGGCACTTTGCCGACTTGGGAAAGATGGACTGATGAATGACTGAAGAAACAGAAGAGTGATGTCCTTTACAAGTAATTTAATTTGCTCCCTGTTTTCAGGCAAGGATTTTCCCACATTATCTTTGGATGTTCAGCCATCATATCTATGTAAACATTTAATTACTTACAAGCCGACCTGTCTATCAGCACGTATTTGCTAAGTACACACAGAAGAAGGTTATGTAATGATGTGTCCCTGTGTTCTCCTTAATTGCTTCTCCCGACAAATCCAACTCTAATCCGAGGCTCAAATATGCTTCCACCAAATCTCCATTCATCTCATGATGGGCTCTCTAATGCGACAGGTAAGAAAGTGCTTGCTAGTAATAACTAATTTCCTTTCCTTTGTATGTGTTTTGGCGGCACAAGAAATTGAGCCCAGGACCACTACCCTCACACACTTTTTTTGAGGAAGGGTCTCACTAATTTGTTAAATTGCCCAGAGTGGGCTTGAACTTGCAGTCCTCCTACCTCAGCCTCCCAGAGTGCTGAGATTACAGGTTTGTACCACAGGGCTCAGTTTTTCTTTACCTCTAAATATAACGTGATTTTTAAAGAATGCTCTTTCGTAAGGAGATATAATCTCATTTCTGCAAGTGAGAAAACTATGTTTTCCACAGAAGCAGCAGCCTCCCTGTTGCTGAATGCAGAGCCTGCCCCGCCCCACAGCTACTATAACCAGCCTTCCTGTCACCCTTTCTCCTCCTTTACACACTACTGTAGAGTTCTACTCATCTCAAGCCTCAGGGCCGACTTCAATACACTTCCCTGTTCTGGAAACCTCATCTTCCCCAACATGTATCTACAGTCTCACATTTTCCCTTCTAGAATTCTGCCTCTGTTGTTTCTACCTACATCCCACACCATTCCTTCTGCATCCAGAGGTTTCCAGCTAACGCTCTTAGGAAAGACAGGGTAAAGCGGATGACAGGATAGGGAAGGTCTAGGGGATCGGGAGGGAAAACATGTGTAGCCCAAAAGGCATCCGCAAGATGGCAAAAACTACATACAACAGAGGGAGGTGCCAACACCACTAGCAGGCAGTTAGACCCAGGCTGGGCGGGGGAAGGCCTCTGCATTCCAAACTGCACGGCAAGAAGAGGAAGGTGGGGGAGAGAAGAGTTAAACCACACATCACCATTTCTTATCACTGAAAAATACTTTGGTGGACAAATTTCCTCTATAAAAGCTAAAACACACGAGAAGTTGTGGAGACTCCAGCTCTGCTCAATCACTTGAGAGCTTTATTCTCTACAGTCTCCACAAATAAAGTTTTCCTGCTAATTTGCTTTTCACTGGACTTCTTCCATTCTTTTTCTAAAGCAGCATGAAGGTCTGGGACCTAGGAACTGAGGCGGGGGACCTAGACTACCTGACTCAGAGGGTGTCACAACAAGAACGCTGGGCTCCTGTGTTCTCATCAGGCCATACCACTCAATCTTCAAACACTTTGAATATCTTTGTTTTGAGGGTTACATGAATAGCCTTTATATTTTTCAGAATCAGCTACTGAAATTTTACTTCAATTATTTTCTAAATTTTTATTAGTATATGTTTGCGACATATAATAATTGTATTCATCTTAGGGAATTGGTGCAGGTACATATGGCATCAGGCCACTTTTTTATACCTTCTTCCCACCACAGCTTCCTGTCTTCCCGATCCCCTCACCCCCTCCTCACTTCCACAAACCCTCCTTCCCTGTTTCTGATCTCTCTTTTATTTTGATTTTTAAATTATTAGAGTTTCTCAAAGAAGAGAAATCGGGCTTAAAGAAATAAGAATCCTGGTTGCAGCCTCCTCCATTGCCCGCTGGCCTTCCTGCGCTATTTCTTCTAATCATGGTCCCCTCCTGGCCCGCAGGCTACCTGGGATACACAGGTACTGCCCCTTCTGTGATCGCTGGTATTACTGTGGTCACAGCCTGGTGCCCATATCCAAGCTCCATCCTCTCAGCCCTTTGACTCACTCCTTTCAGGCTCAGCCACGGCATGATAAGCTCTCACCTGAGGAGACCGAAGTCTATGTCTCATCTTCCATCTGGCCCTGAAGCCCCAAATTCTCAGGTCCTGGTGCTGACCGACACCTTTTCCTAGATGGCATTTCCAATATGAGCACCCTGCAGCTGAAGTGAAGCCCACTGTCCCCCAGACAAAATTCACTCACAATGTAGGCCTTCCTCTGGCAGTTCTAGAGTCTTGGAAGAGCCAGGCCTGGTGGCACAGGCTGATAGTCCCAACACTCTGAAATCCTCCTGCAGCAGGAGAATCACAAGTTCAAACCCAGAAACTTAGTAAGACCCTCTCTTAAAATCAGAAATAAAAAAGGTGCTGAGGATACAGCTCAGGATGAAGACTCTGAGCTTGATTCCCAATACTAATAATTAAAGCCCAGGATGAATTACTCAGTTATTCCTTTTTTTTAATGCTCCTCCACCTGCATATCATCATCAGATTGGTACTTCCAAAATGCTACTTTTGCAGCTCACTTACAACTGACAATTTTCTACTCATTCCTGTTGCCATTTGCAAGATGTCCAATGCCTTCGTCTAGCCTCACAGCATCACGCAGGCATGGCAGCTCACTGGTCTCCCAGCTGACTTCCTTATCGGAGGCCACTTCACCTACAGACTGAAGCCCTGCTAGTCCACTAATTCCATCAATACTATCTTCCATCTCCCTCTGTCTTAGTTACTTCTTCATTGCTGGGACACATTACCCAACAGCCATAACTTTTAGGGAGGAAAGATTTATTATAGCTCACAGTTTCAGAAGGTCACAGTTCATTCATAGGTGGGTGGTTTGAAAGGGTGTTAGAGGGCTGAAGCTGGAACTGGAGACAGAAATCTTCATGGTGTGGCAAAAACAAAGTCCTATGTGGGGAGGAAGGGAGGACCCAGCACACCCGCCTCCAGGTCAAGCTCCAAACAGCCACCCCTTCCAGCCAGGGCCCACTTTCCAACAGAACACGGTAGCTAAAGGTTCGTAAGGTTCTGAGGGACACTCCAGACTCAACCACAACACCCTTCTTTACAAGTCCACAGCTGTTAGCTACTTCAAGCCTTATCTTTATTAAAAGCTCTACTGATTCAAAAATACATGGCACACCAGTCAGTTACCAGCTTTTATACTGTACTACATTAGAGGAAATGGTGTGAAAAGTATATGAGATTCTGTGAATTGTTTTCACATCTTCCTGTGAATCTATAATTATTTCACTCACACACACACACACACACACACACAGAGAGAGAGAGAGAGAGAGAGAGAGAGAGAGAGAGAGAGAGAGAGAGAGAGTTTAAAATAGCTTGGTCCAGTGTCACAGGTCTGTAATCTCAGTACTGAGAGGCTAAGGCAGGAGAATTGCAAATTCAAGCTCAGATGAGGCAACTAGTAAGAGCCTGTCTCAAAATCCAAACAAATTTTAAAAATAATCTGGGGAAATAGCTCACTGTGAAGATTCTGGGCTCACTCCCCAGTACCACACACACAGAGACAGGCAGGCACAGCAGGCAGGTGAACAGGCAGAAAGAGAGAGAGAGCACAAGAGAGAGAGAGAGGAGAGAGAGAGAGAGAGAGAGAGAGAGAGAGAGAGAGAGAGAGGAGAGATCTTAAAATGTGCAAGAATATTGTATGATTTTTGGCAAATTCTACCTGGGTTGGAGGGTGGACACAAGAAAGAGGGATCAGCAGTGCAAGGACATCCAGGGAACACATTATGGAACAGCATTTCAGATGATGCACACCTGTAACCCCAGCACTCTGGGAAGCTGGAGAAGGAGGATTAAAAGTTTGGGATCAGACTGAACAATTTAATGACTTAGGAAGACTACCTAATGGGGCATGCCTGTAGTCTCAACACTCAGGAGGCTGACGTAGGAGGATTGCTGTGAGCCCAAGACCAGCCTGCCTGCACTCCATAGTGAGTTCAGGACCAGCCTGGGCTACAGAGTGAGACCCTGTCTCAATAAATAAATAAATAAATAAATAAATAAATAAATATTAAATAAATAAATAATAAAAACCACTTTGTCTCTAAATAAAAAATAATAAGAGAGGCCTGGGGATGTAGCTCAGTGCAAAGGCCTACGGCTTACTGCTCCCCACAACACACAGAGGAAGAATGAAAGAAAGAACAAACGAAAGAAAGGAGAAATTCATGAGAGTTTTATCATCAGGACAAGGAAATTCTCAAAAGCATGGAGAGCTGAAAAGCACAGCCCCTTCGGAGAGTATGGGGTTGCCCAGCGTCAGGGAAGGACACTGAAGAAGAAAGCACAGGGAACTCGGCCCAAAGGGCAGTATGGGCACGGTTTGCAACGACCATGAATTTCATGTTTAGAACTTCCAATGTAGTAAAGTAGATAACAGAGAATTGCAAAATCTTCTTTAAAAGAAGAATGGCCAGATCTGTAGTTTTTCAAGGAAACTCATACTCATGAAAAAGTATAAAATCATTAACAATGCACACAGGATTTAATGACAAGATTGTTCTCCAGATTATTGTGCATCAAACCACACCAGAACCAAGTTGTGTATTTCACAAAAGGACACTGGCCAAACAGCAACCTATGGGGATAATGCATACTATTTAATAATAAAATAATACAACAGAGATTTAAAAGTGGCCTATGAAGCAAAAGATCTAGTATTATCCAATTTTTATAAAATAAAAGCAGAGAAATGCAAAGGAAAGACTGTAAGGATATGAGTACAACTATACACATACACAGGCATAAGTACTTACAGAGAAATATAAATGAGTGAGCTTTTATCTTTTTTCAGGGTGGTTAGATTATTGGTGATTAAAAAATTTTTTTGATGATCTGAATATTCTAAATTTGTACAAAGAACTTTTTTGCCTTTCTACTCCTTATAAGCTGTTTTCAATATCTCCTTGAGCTATAATTTGCATATCATGTAACTTACTCTTTTTAAAACACTGTACTAGTTCTCAGTATGCTGTACAACCTTCACCATAACCCAATTTTCAGATGTATTACTAGCACCCCCCTCCCTTGGCTCCAAGTTGCCTATTCTGGACATTTATAGGACTGGAATGATACAGCAGATAGCCTTTTGTCACTGGTGTCTTCCATGTGGTAGATGTTTTCAAGATTCCTGCAATGTCATATTCACCAAGAGTCCAGCCAGTCCTTTCTACTACTAAGGACTATCTCCTGTGGGGATGTACCTCGTGTATTTGCTTATCCTCCACTTGATAGCTATTTAGATTATTTCTGCTTTTTGGCTATAAGAGTGTTTTGAATCCTCATGACTTCTTTTTACATGGCAGTACTAAAAATGAAAGAGAAGTCTTAAGGAGATTAGATAAGGGGTCCAGTAAGATCAGTGAGAGATAAAGAGAGGTATATTAGAGTGGTGCTGTTGTTAAGTGTGGGTGGCTGATGGGACCAGGGAATGAGGGGAACCAGGTGCAGGGTGGTCTCTGAAACTCTGGCCAGGACACAGGGTGATATCACCGATCAAGATGGAACCCGGGAGGAGGTGTACTCAGCTCAGGATCATGGGACCACATGTGGGGCACATGGACCCGGGATGCAAAGCCAACAGGAAGGTTCATACCTGGAAGGTCCTACCTCTCAGGTGGCAGCTAGATGAGGTTACCAGAGGGTGGGAAGAAGGCGCACCAGAAGGCAAGACCCAAAACACGTACAAGAAGCCACAAAGCACATCAGAAAGGACCAGTCTGAGGGCACAGGGACCAGTTCCAGTACCAGAAAAGCAGCCGAGGAAAGAGAACACTCTAAGGAAGCAAAGGTCTCACTGCAAAACATTGTGAAGGAGTAAGCTGGGTCTGGGGGAAGGGGGGGTCACCTGCCTGGCCAGGTGAGATGTCACCCTGAGGTCAGCACCCGATGGGACTCTGCAAATAACTCAGAGCTGGGAAGGAGGGAGATGAATCTACACACAGCTATGCCCATTTCAGCCAGGGTCCCGGGTACGTTCATCAAAACTGAAATACACACGAGCCCAGAAACACACGGCCCACTTCCCTGGAATAGCTTACTTCCTGTTGAGAAAATAATTAATTTTCCTGATTATGAAAAGAGGCCCTTCCAGCTATTTATTACACAATACAAATGCCTTCACAGTGCCTTTCAACAAAAGTATTATATTTTATCTGGAGGAAATAGACACAAGATATGGAAAAGGAAACAAGAGACCCAGCTCTCCCCTACCGAGAGGAATCACCACTCACAGACTCCTGGGGGACCAGGACCAGATTCTGAGCCGTACAGGGCTGGAGCTGGCTTTTGCAGCCTGCCTTTGCTGGCTTATTCAGAACAGCCTTGCCTGATTCCATAGGTTGGTGTCCGCCTTTACTTCTTTCTGTATTTCTGGATTTCACTTTATTTTAATTGCTCTATTTGTCTCAAATGCACTGTGGCATATGGTATGAGCCAGGATCTGATTATTTCTTTTCTCCAAATGGTTGGCCCAGACCCAGCACCACTTTTAAACTAATCCGTTGTGTCTTCTCTGAAGAGCTTTGAAAGACCACATTAGCATATGTGGTCAGAGCTAGGGTTTGCACATTTTCAATTCTTAAATACTTAATGGGGCTTGATTCACCTATCTATGGAAGCTGTAATTATGCTGGGTGCTGGGCGCTACAGTCGTAGAACAGCAAGAGCAAATACAGAGACACTCAGAAACTAATTGGCCACTTAGAAGATGAGTCTTAAATCTTCTCCTGCATTGGAAAAAGACAATCCCTGCCTGTGTCAACACTGTCTCCACTAGTCCCTTTGGGCCGTTGGAGATTGGTGCACATACAGCATAGAGTGACTGTAAGAGAAACGACAGCTCAGGCAGGATTTCATGCGAGGTGTCATTGGAGAAGTGCCCCTCCACTTCCAACCAACACTCCCCCACTCGCTTGCAAGGCCAGGACCAGTGGAAATCTGGCTGGCAGTCCTGTTTACAATGGAGAGAAAACTGACAAGAACAGCATGTCTGCAGAAGTTATCTGCCAAGAGAGGAGGAAGAAAGGTCTCTTACGTAACAGCGACTCAGGGTATCTTTTTCTAAAAAGCATCTTCCTTGTAACAGACTTGAGTGTGTGGCAGCATACCCAAAACAAAATAAAGCATCACTTGATCCTTTCATTAGTGTCTTCAAAAAATTAGTCTAATTATCACATCTTGATCTTTTAAAAATTTTTTCTCTCCCAAACCTGGCTTGTCCCCCCTTACCCCATCTTTGGGTCTCCTTTCCATTTCTTTGAAGTCTACTTCTGTTTCCTATCTTCTCTTTTTTTTATTTGTCTCCTCCAGTCATTTATACTTTGGGTTTCTCATATAAATTAAATACATAATTCTTAACCTTTCTGGCTGATATGATTCACTAAACATTATGGCTTCAAGGAACATCCTTTTTTCCACAAATGACTCAAATGTATCTTTCTTCATGGCGGAGTAGTACTTCATTGTGCATTTGGAGATGCCAGGAACGTGGATCTTCTACTGAAGAAGGCTACAGGCCGTGAGCAGAGCCAGCCCAAAGAAAATCTGTGGAGATTGCAGCCAGAGATAATGCTGTAGAGGTGTAGCCACTCAAGCCCTTTGGAGCTCACATCTTGCCACAGTTTACCTTAAGTCGTGAACACAAAACTACAGGATTTAACAGACATACAAGATTTAACACTTGCACTGCTGGGTTGAAAACTTGTTTTGGTTCAGATGCTTTCTATCCTCCTATTCCTCCCTTCTGGAGTGGGTATGTTTACCTTATGCCATTTTATGCTAAAATTGTTTAACTTTTCTTTGATTTTCATAGGTGCTCAGAGCTAAGAGTTTGCCTTGAGTCTCAGAGGAGACTTTGGCCTTAGGAGTTTTAGCAGTGCTGAAATTTTTGAGACTTCGGCAAATTTTAGGGAATGACTAAATACATTTTGCATAATGAGGTGGACATGAGTCTTTTGGGCTCCAGGAGTAGAATTTTTTTTTATTTGGATCTAGGATGTCCCCGAAATCCTCATGTATCTGGACATTGCAGACTAGCTATGGGACCATGTGCATTAGGAGATAGGGCCTGGTTGGAAGGTGTAGAACACTGGAACTTGACTTGGCAGGATATATGCTGGCTGTACCCTTTCCAGCTCACTTGGCTTCCCGTCTGCTGTGCCATGAACAAGTCTCCTACTGTGCCTCTGCCATGTGCTTCCGCTTTTGCTGGCCACCTGCGAGTGGACTGGGGAAGGCCTTCTGAAACTGTGAGCTAAAATAAATATTTCCTCTCTCAAATTGTGTCAGGTATTCTGTCCCAGTGAAAAAGTAACTAAGATTCCCTTGAAATCAGATATAGTTCCTAGGAAGCTGGACTGCACACAGCAGGCCTATTCTTGTACGCAGCATCAGGGTTTTATCTGCAAATTCTACTCCCTGCAGTGGGGACAAAATCTGAGTCCCATGGTGCTTGGAAACTGCACACCAGGGAGATCAAAATGCAGGGTTCATGCCTGCACCAAGCCACCTGCCAGGTTAGAAATGATAGCAAAAGAAACAAAACTTTCACTACTTCTCATGAGTGACATTGAATATCTCTTCAAAAGATAGACAGCTGGTAAGATTCTCCTATTTATATAAAACATCCAGAAGGAAGGAAACGCAGGCCTGGCCTTTTCCTACGACTTCTTGTCCTCATTCAGACCACTGCCAAGCATCCACTTAATAAAAGACCATTGTTATGATTAGATCTGGAACACCCTCTCAAAAGTCTCATGTATTTGGATATTGTAAAATATCTATGGATTCCATGGTTGCTAAGAGGCAGGGCCTGGCTGGAGGAGGTGGTACTTGGGGCTTTGCATGGAATGGGTGGATCACTGAAGCGTGAACTGGAAGGGGCAGATCACTGGTACATGGGCTGGCAGCATATACACTAGCCCCTTTCTTCCCTGCTCACTCTGCTTCCTGACTGCCACAGGGTGAACAGCTTTGCTTTAGGCTAGGCCTTCACCATGTGCTTCCACCACTGCCAGCTGCCCATGAGTAGACTGAGACAGTCTAAAATTGTGAGTTGAAATAAACCTTTCCTCTCTTACACTGTGGATGTCAGGTATTCTGTCCCAGTGATGAGAAAGTAATTAAGACACCACCATGATCCTTCTTTCACTCTATGCTTACAGTTCTATCCTATCGGTTCTAGAACTCCACCCACATTTCTACACTTTACTGCCTGTTGTGGTTTGGGTCTGGAACGTCCCCTCGTGTACCTATGGACACTAGGTACTGATGAGAGTGGGGCTGGAAGGGGTGGATGCTTAGGGCTGGACCTGGAGGTGCTAGCTCTGCTTTTCCCCTTGGACTTGGCTCTGCTCTGCCATGCCGTGAGGAGCTCTGGCTCTGGCTCCGGCCCTGCATGTAGTTCCACCCTTTCCAGCTGCTCGACTGCTCCAGAATGAGCTGTGAGCTAAAATAAATCTTTCCTCTTTAGAGTTGTGGATATCGGATATTTTTGTCACAGCAATGAAAAAGCAATTAAGACACTGTCTCTGAAGCGGAGACTCATTTTCCACTGAGTGGTATCTAACATCAGCTCTCAGTCCTTCTGTTCCTGTAGTGTCACAGCGTATATCTTTGAAGTCTTTGTCCTTCCCCCTCAACACAGGTCATCACTGATCTGGGTACAGGGTTTCCACATTCCTATTGAACAAAATGCCATTTAAAATGTCTTTTAAATTTACATTATAAACCCAGTCTAATGGCTCATAACTGTAATCTTAACACTCTGGGAGGCTGAGGCAGGAGGACTGCAAGTTTGAGCCCAGCCTTGGCAACTTAACAACCTAGTCAGACTCTGTCTCAAAATCAAAAATGAGAAAATGGGCTGGGAATGTGGCATTGTACGAAGACCCTGGCTTTTATCCCAGCACCGCGTGCACACACACACACACACACACACACACACACACACACACACACACTACACAATGGCTTGTCATTCAATACAAAAAGAAAAAGCACAAAAGTAGAGAAGTTGGAGCTATAAGCTTGCAGTTAATGAGGAAAGGATTCTTGAGAGAAGAATGACAACAATTCCAGGTTTTCGCACACAGGGAAGGCTCCATGCTTCCAAGGACAGAGGGCAAGAAGATAACACCTACAGACGGATGAGGAAACCACACCGCGATTGGCTACTGAGACACCTGTGCACCTGTTACTGTCCCGTGCCAAGCAGCACAGCTGGTGTTGGCAAAAACTGCCAAGTCCCTGGAACAGGTACGATGGGACTACTGTTAGAATGGTGAACACCAATCTGCCTAAATGCCCTGCTTCTCTGGACACAGTCTGCTCACCCTTCAGCTGCATGTGATCCAACTAGGCTAATTTTAGAAGGAAAAATTCACAATGGACATCAGAGGCTCAGGAAAAGTTACAAAGGCAGCAGTGGCACAGACTTAGGAAACGCTGCAATTAGCCAGAGGTGTTTTTTCTGTCATGTTATCTCTGCCCCTTCAGTGGCTAAGGCAGGAGAATCACAAGTTTGAGCTCAGCCTGGACAAGTTAGTAACTTAGTGAGACTCTGTCTCAAAATTTTTTTTAAAAAGGAGGGCTGAAAATATAACTCAGTGTGAAGGCCCTGGATTTAGTCCCCAGAACAGCAAAAGAAAAGGGAGAGAGAGAGAGAGAGAGAGAGAGAGAGAGAGAGAGAGAGAGAGAGAGAGAGGAATCTGAGTCATTTCTGTAGTAAAGTCATTTATGAGCTAATGAGAGAGAGAGAAAGAGAAAGAAAGAGAAACAGAGAGAAATGCTGCATGAATACCCTTCCTAGCACACAGGATGATGTTATGTGGGAAACACAGACAGCTGTGTTTTAAGATTGACTTAGGAGAATCAAAGTTTGAATATGATAATGTTTCAAGAGGACCTTAATCAAATTACATTTTTTTAAAAAATTCAGACACAAGAGTACTACAGGATAAAATTTCATCTAAATAAGTCTCAAAGAGTTCTTTTTAACAACTAAAAATTTTAAGTGATTGAAAAGTACTAGTTTAACTTGCATTGATTTTTGTTTTTCCTGGTTGTTCATAAAATAGTGCCTAACTTAGGGTGGATGGCATTTTTCTGCTGAAACACAGAGGTAACAAAAACTACCAGTCCTGGACCCATACCTGGCAGATTATGTGAAAGGTTCATTAAGGGCATTAAGGACCACATACCTCTGACGAGTTTCCAAATGGGACATAGTTGGATTTTTTGATTTTGGCAGTTCTGGGGAATGAACCCAGAGTGTCACACATTGTAAATTTTATCACAGAGCTACAACCAGCCCAGTTTATAGTTTAAGTTTCTTAAAATATGGTTGAACATCTCTGTTGTTTTATTGTATTGTTGTTGTTGTTGCTGTTATCATTTTGGCCTGCCAGATAACACAGATGAACAGCAAAACCCTGAATCTAAATCTGGCCCAAAGTGCCCCTGCCCCACCATCTCCCTACCCTGCAGATCATGTCACCATCCCACGAGTGCCTGGCTGGACTGGAGGCCGAGTTCCCTGTGATCTACTGATGGAGCACCTCCCCTGTTCTGTTTACTGGCTCAACAAGAATATAGCCTGAAACTCACTGGAAGGGGCACCCTCCCTTCTTCAGAGCAGAGCCAGCCCCTGGGGTGGGGATGACAGTTCACCACTGGACAAGCGAAGAGGCCACAGCTTGCCTTGGGACACACAGCTGGAGAAGCATTGGCTCACAACAGGATTTGAATCCACTTGGCACAGGGTTCTACTCAGTTGTTGGACCACTTTATATTTGCTAACTATATTAGCATGTAGGTTGCTTTTGGTGTTTCATCATTATAAATATAAATGTTATGGCACCAAATAGATTTTAGGATACTGGTTTTTAATGTGTGACATCAGATTCCTGCTGTTGGGCTAGTTTTAGGTCTGCATTTTCCATGGGTGCTCTCTGGAAAGACCTTATTGGAAACGGTGGGTTATTTTCAGTTCATGGCATGTTTGCCAGATTTGGCTAAATTCACCAAGTGAACTGTACCTAAGAGTCTCCTATACTTTCATACGTTTGTTACTGGTAATACTGAAAGTGTGTGTGCTGACTCCGTGGTTTCTGAGGCGGTGGGAGTAGACAATGGTGAGGTCACTATTGCACACAACTGCATGCCTATAATCCCTTATGAGAGAGGCACCAGGGATGATTCCATCCCAAGAGCTACCATGTCACCAGGTAGTAGAATCTCATAGAGCAACTGCTGAGTATGTGGCCCACCAACTAGAACATCACTTCTGATGTGTATGTGTATGTGTGGTAGCCTAGCTATCAATACATGTTTTTTTAAACTGTGTGTTTGTGTGTGTGTGCGTGTGCGTGTGTGTGCCTGCGTGTGTGTGCGTGCGTGTGTGTGTGTGTGTGTGTGTGTGTGTGTGTGTGTGTGTGTGGTACTGGGGATCAAGCCAGGGCATTCATACTAAGCTACATCCCCAGATTTTTTATTATTGACACTGAGACAGGATCTTACTAAGTCACCAAACTGCCCAGGCTGGACTTTAGTTTGTGATCCTCCTGCTCCGAACTCCCAAAGAGCTGGTAATACAGGTCTGCACCACAGAGCCTTGCTGCATCTGTGTATTTTAATACTTGTATTAGAGAGAAAGGGCTTTGCTCTCCTATAACCCAAGAACGTCTCAGGTAGACCAAAATATCAGAAGTAGGCAAAAATGTAGGTAGTACATTTCCTTACCAAAAATGATCTTTAGAAATCCTTCACTTTTCAGAAAGGCATCCATAATTAGGTGAGATATTACAAAACATAAATGGAGTATTAAATAATACCCAAACAATTATGTATGTATAACTACAAGCTTAATTGTTTTAATTTTGTGGGGATTAGAAAAAAATCTATCCTTGTGTTTATTATAAATGCTTTAGGCACACATGACAATGTTAGAGTACATAATATGAGCTACATTGTATCACACCCTACGTGCAATTCACAAGAGAATGGAAGCCAGAAAGAAAAAGAGGAGATAAGAACTGAGCCGCTTTTTAAAGAGGGGACAGAGGGGGCCAGACAGCCACACTATCTGAAGCAGAGAACCAGCCCTGCCAGCACCGGGTGGTAAAGGGATGTTATGAACCCGTGGGAACGCAGCTCCCTCCGAGTGAAGGGAGGAAACTGGGGAGACACACAGAATGAGCCTCAGAAACAGACGAGGTGTGGTGATATCGAGTGACTGGAAGCCCTGCAGGCCTGGCCCAGGGTTCCCCGTGGATCAGGGGAGCGTGGGAGCTGATGCCCAGCAGAGAGCTGAGTCCCACAGACACACACAAGCTGTCGCCATATTCACTTGGCAGCATAGGGTGCCATTGCTGGGCTCCAGGAGAAAAAACAAGGGCTCTAGACTAGGGGCTCCCTGTGGACATTTCCTGAGGAACATCAGAGGCCAGGGTGCCATGACGTGACACACAGGGATATGCAGATGGACAGGGCTGCCAGGGACAGCACATGGGGCAGGCAGGCTTTAAATAAAAGCCACCGTTTTCCATGTATGTGTTTCTAAAAGAATGCATGGTCACAGAAATATTAAAATCATCTCTCCAATCGGTAAACTCAAACAGGGGTAAACACATTTTAAGAAAGTGTGTGTGTGTGTGTGCGTGTGTGCGCGCACGCGCGCGCGCACGCCCTGTTAAAGGATCAACCCTGTTTTTCTCCTGAACTACACATTCCCATTCATTTTTTACTCTTGATTGTGAGAACGGGTCTCCTTGAGTTGCTAATTTACCTAGGCTGCACTTGAACTTGCAAACTTGCTGCCCCAGCCTACCGCCTCAGCCTTCCAGAGTACTGCCATTAAAGGCCTGTACCACAGGGCCAGCAATGGAATTTAAGTTGCTATAATCACATTTCCAGCTGAAGATCGAACGGGCAAACATTATGAGAAAGCAGGAAGGTGATTACTGCTTTTTTCACTGCTGGTTGTTTTAATTCTTTATTCACATAAATCCCACATTATTTCACACAAAAAAATCGAGGGTGAATATCAGAAGAGTAATGCTTCAATTCCATATTTATTTAGTTTCTATTTTAAATATGTAAATAATATCTAGCATGTCCACTGAAGCACTAATCCATATTTGACATACACGAGGAAAGTTTAGAAGTCTGCTCTTATTTATTGGAAGTATTTACACTTTTAAAACAGACAGAAAGCCATCAGAAAGGCTCTGAGATATGTTCCTCTGGTGAGGAAGAATATTGCACAATTAAACAACACCAGTTGTATGTAGCTAGCAACAGCACAGGGTATGTGGCCATTACAGAACGGATTCCTTCCTGTTTATCTTGCTGGTTAAGATCACGGGAATTACCAGGACATTTGCTTTCTGTGCTGTTCCCATAGACAGCACTAATTGTGATGATTCTCAAATGGCCATGAACACAAACTTCATACTGATACGGACTTCCTGCCCATGTTTGCCTTTGAAGACAAGGTCATTAACAATGGTAATGACCAAGCACCTCGGTCATCGCTCAGTCCAGACAGCAGGCACAATGGCCCATACATCAAATCTGACCTGTGACACTGACATCTGTAAGCCTTGTAAAGGAGTCCTGATAAACCCTACACACAACAGGATTTCCTATTATAAACATCTGTTTTCTCACATGTACTCTGGCGAACATGTTAAAGATAAATTTCTCTTCCCCTATCAACTTATGAAAGGAATAATCAATCAAAAAGCAAGGCTGGAGATCCAAGATTCCTTCCCTCATGGATGGAAATTTCCAGCCTGACTCTCCCAGGGAATTGTAAAGCTCAATACAAAAGAAGGTAATGATTAAGCCCATCGGAACACAACAAAGCTTTTCTTTTTCCAAGACTAAAAATATCTGTGAAAGACAGTGAGTGAATGCACTTTGAAGGAAAAGAAATAAAACAGCAAAATGCTATGCGATGTGCCAACACTCCTTCCTGCTCTAGGATTCTGGGTTATCTTCCTTTTTTTTTTTTTTTATTGGAGATGGCCCTGGAACCTAGGGGGCACCAGTGAGCACCAGAACAGAAGTCCCACATGACCCCCAAGGAGTAGTGGCCTGCCCCTCCTTTCTCTCTTGCAATCATCTAGAAGGAAGAAGCTTCCTCATCTAACCTGTTTACCATAATAATGAGAAGCAAATCTGGACAGAGGGCAGGGAGGGAAAGAGGATTCACTCACATGCCAACTCCAAATGGAGAGCCTGGGGGCCATGAAAGAACATGTGATAATGACCAGGTCTTCCAAGGCCATGTGGAGGGCAAATTAGTTAGCTTTCTATCACTACCACAAAATATCCAAGATAATCAACTTATAGGAAGGAAAGAAGCTGGACTAGGTGGTGCAGATGGGTAATTCTAGTACTCTGGGAGACAGAGACAGGAGAATCATAAGTTTGAGCTTAGTCTGGGCAACTTGGCAACTTAATGAGATCCTGTCTCAAAATAAAAAGTTAAAATGGTCTGGGAATGTGGATCAGTGGAAATATCCTGGGCTCAGCCTCCACGCTATAGTTTGGGTCTAGCGTGTCTCCCTCACAAAAGCTCCATGTGCGCTATTGGGAGGCAGAGCTTGGCTGAAAGGGACAGATGCTTGGGGTTTGAACTGGAGATATTTTATAAAGTTTTTCTCACTGGGAAAGGCCCCTAAATAGATTCTAAGTGTGTGTTGTCTACTCGAGGGCCAGACAGTGGGGAAGGGGCACTCACCTTGGGTGTGGGGCCTAAGATGGAAATAAATAAAGGAAGGAAGAAGAAACATTGTTACAGCTTCCTCCTGGCAAAGCTCTGGTCTTGCCTGAGTCCCCTACTGACTTGGTTTCTGTCTTCAATGAGGTGAACAGCTCTCCAGCCTCTGTTTCTGCCGGGTGGCTTCACAGTTGCCAACCGCCCCATCAATGGACTGTGTGTGTGATAGGCCTTCTGAAACTGTGAGCTAAATAAATCTTCCCTCCCTTGAATTCTAGCTATCTGGCATTTTGGCTCATAGTTTCAGAGGTTTCAACCCATGCTTGCTTTGTCTTGTTGCTTTAGGGTTACATAGCACGGTGGCATCAGATGGCAGATCAGGCTACTCACCTCAGGGCAGAGGGGGAGCAAAAGAGAAAAAGGACCTGGAGACCAGGCATGGCGTTGCATGCCAGGAATGCCAGCTGTTCAGGAGGCTGAGGGTGGCAGCCTGAGCAACTTAACAGAGCCTGTCTCAAAAAGGGGAAAAGGGAATGTGGCTCAGTGGCACAGCAATTGCCTAGCATGTGTGAGGCCCTTGGCTTAATCCCCAGCACCACACAAAGAGGGGTCTCAGGGTCAGGGGCCTCTTGCTCCCACTAGGCCTTCCTTCCTAACAGACCCATCAGCGCGGCGGGCTGGATGCCATGCCTTCTCACATGGGTCCCTGGGGATACTTCCAGACACCAGGAGAGACAGACTAGCATCAGCTATGCCTGCTCTTAGCTTCCCTTTGTGCAGGTACATAAACCTCCCCAGTAAAGACTCTTGATCCTGGAAGCATCTGGTTTTGCACATGTGACCAGGCCAGCCCTAGGACACTGGAAGTACAGGCTGCTGGTGCCAACACCATAGCAGGACTTGGAGTTAGTGTCACAACTCAGTGTCAGAGTCCAACCCACAGTGAGCCCACGTTAACACAGCTGAAAGCCTCCTTTTCCCGGGGTGACTTGTGATGACAAAAATGCTTCATATCTGAGCTATCCCATGTGGTAACCACTCATCACATGTGGCCACAGAGCTATAAAATTATTTAAATCTCCCATGTTAAGCTCTACCATGTTGGACAGCCCATGTCATCAGCATGCAACGCTACAATCAAAGGAGCAGAGAGAACAGGAACCCCCTCTGTTCTGTTCACCAAGGTGCAGTGTGCCCAGAGCTCTGCCCACAACATAAGCCAGAAATACTTGCAAAATGAATGAATGACCAGGGGAAGCCCTGTATTCTGAGGCCGATCCTGAGGCATGTCAGGTTGTGCAGCCTCTGTCTTCTGTGCAAGGTCGGGGTGGGGGGTACATCTGTACCACAATTAAACACGCTCCAACTCACACCAGTGACAGCCTGCCACATGCAGGACAGTAGATACGCTACTTCCTGTGAAACTTCAAGCAGACAGAGGGTCAGAAGAGAGGTTTGAACTCTACACTGGGGATGCAAATACTCAGAAATGACCTCAGCTCTGAGCTTGCAAGATAGAAAAACAGTTTGCTTCAAAATTGCCCTACCAGATGGCAGGGGTATAGCCCAGTGGCACAATGTGTGTGTAGCATTCACCAGGCCCCGGATTTTTCTGCAGCACCCAGATAAATAAGTAGATAAACAAACACTCTATCACATACTGTGACAGAGTATTATTTTCAGCAAAACTTGATCCTCACAGTAAGATGGCAGGGACAGTTACAGGTGATCAAATCCACTAATGGAATAGACTTCATTAGCTCTTTTTGGAGCTACCAAATAGAACATCTAGTTTTTTTCTCAGAGTGAAAAGGGGCACTCATACAAACACACATCTAGTGTATATACGTTTCTGTACCCTTAACAATCACTATAATAGTCTGCAGTACCAACATATATGCCCCACACAATTCTGGGAAGTGATATTAGGAAAGCGTTACTGAAGAGACGAAGCAAAGACAGCAATGATGAGTTCTACTCCAAATGCAATGGCATCTTAAAGAAAATACTGATGAGACAGCGCGTTAAAAGAGCTTTTCATTAGCAACAGTAAGTTCTGAACAGTTGCTCTGGGAACCGGACGCTGGTACGGAGGAAATCTTCCAGAGTTGGTACCGCAGTTTATGTGGCATCCGAGTTGCAACGCATCATCATGCAGCCCGGGGTGAAATGCAAATAAAATATCTTGCCAGCACCGTCCCCTGCCACAGGGACATCTGACCTCGAGCAGTGTCTCCTCTCAAAACGTGCAAACATACTCCACATGTCTGAAGTTCCCCCTCACGCAGTGCACCGCCATCTACTCTCGACTGAACCATCTAAATTACATTCAGATATTTGTGGTATCGTAATAGCTTCAGCATGGCAGTGCTTCCGACATTCTGGTAAGAGGCTCCTTTCTTCCCTGCCCCACCCTCTCGCCATGCCGGATCGGGTTTGCATTTTTCAGTCCTCCCTGGTGGTGGGACACCCATTCCATCACACTGATGGGCTCTGAAGTCATGATGTGGGAGTTGTGAGCGAAACCACAGATTGGACGGGTATATTTTGAGAATGAAATTTTTATTTTTTTCCTCAAGACGCAGGAGCCACGTCCACAGTGCGAGTCCACAGTGAATGCCACAGTCTGACCAAAGAGGAGAGGGGCAGGCAGTATGGGAGTGTCGTGTTCTGACTGACTTACTATGTTTTTATCAAATACTGTTCTTGTCAATGACCCCAGTATACCTAGCAGGTATGTGCACCTTCGAATCTTACACATTCAGGGAAAGGTGGAAGGAGTTTTCTTCAGCCGGTCTTGAGGGGGTCTGAATCCACAGGGTACAGGAGACACTGCGGAAAGACCAAGTGTCGTTCCCCCACCCAAGAGGACATGTGTACTGACACACTGCTAATAGACGAGGCTGCTCTGAAAGCTCCCCACATGGGAAACACCAGAATCTCTTCGGGACTCAGCGCCTGAATTTAGGACCTGATGTTCTGAAAGTACCCCCAGGCTTCCGGGACAGCTACCTGGACTGGGGCGTGTGCTGTCTGTCCTGCTGGGAGGGACACCGATACCTCAGTTCTGCGGGGTCACCTTACCAGGGCTCCTCACTCTCATTTGTTCACTCAACAAACAGAGGCTGGCACTGAGAATACGGACAGGGGCGAGGTATTGCTCTGGGCACAGCACACTGGAGAGATGGTCCAGCGACCAGAATCGCTACGTGTGAGATGAACAAACCACTTTCGGTTGTGACAGCCAACCTTCAGCATCCTCTTGTCACTTACATCTTACAGCTATGGAAGCTGGAACAGCTGAAAAACTGGACCTCAGTGTCTTTGTTATGTTGTGGTGTAACCAGGAAGTGAGATCACCCAAACCTTTTTGACTACTAAGGACAAGTTTCTATAACAGGTATAAGTCTTACTAATGTAACCACTACATTCTTTATTTTTGATTTGTGGCAGCTAAGAGTCTCTCCACTTCTAGCTTCTCAAAGGTTAAAGACTACAATTGTATTTTATCGATCTCCTTATACCATTCACCACTAACAAAATGTTAATTCTCCAATGTGTACTTTCCAATTTAATTGTATTTTATTCAGGTCATTATTTCCTTTGACCCTACTCTAGAAAATTTGATTTAACTGATGAATTTGTTCACTAGAATGTGATGGGCTCATAAAAACATGCTTTGGAAGCAGACTGACCTGGGCTCAAATTCTGGATCTACTAACTGCTAGTTTCAGAACTAAACTAAACTACCAAAGCCTAAATTCCCCATATCAAATGGGGATAAAAACCATACCTTAGCTACTTAAGATTAGACAATAATTCTGATTATATAATAAAAATACTAGTTGCTAGACACTTGAAAATGTTTTATTACTATTATTCTTAGTACGACAATCTTACATCTAGGTTTAAAAGTGGATTCAAAACAATTTTTACCTTGAAATTTTTTGGTCAAAAAAGGAAAATATTAAGTTCAAGGGTCTCTAATTTCCAAGATATATATGTATGTATGTATGTATGTATATATGTATATGTATATGTATATACACATACATATTTGTAAACAAATGTACACAGAAAGTCACTCAAAAAGCAGCTGGTGGTCATACATGTACTTTTGTACATATATGTACCTTTATGACTCAAAGACTCTATGATGTTTCCATTTAAATCATCCTTTGATGAAAATCCAAATACCACCCTCATTTTCCATGCTTTCCTTATGAACTGCCTAAGGTAAAGTTAATAAAGCATTAGACAGGGCACTATAGGACTTGGGGCATCACTACATAGTTACCGTTTGCCTGACATGCACAATGCCCTGCGTTTGAGATCAAACTGGGTGTGCTAGTGCACACCTGTAATCCCAGGAGGCTGAGGCAGGATGATTTCCATGCTGAATTCAAGGACAGCATTGGCTACATAGTGAGTTCAGAAACAGCCTAGACTACAGAGTGAGACCCTGTCTCAAAAAAAAATTGGGAACAAATACTGCCACGTTCAGCAAGACTGCCTCCGTCCCTTCATGAGCTAATCCGAAGGTCACTCGCATCCCCTCGGCCCTCGGGGACTGCTTCCCTGGCTTCTAAGTGACTGAAGACCACATTAAAAAGGAGAATGGATAGCACATACACATGGACTCTATGCCTATTTTAATGATAGCTCTAGGGGGGAAAAAGCCTACATTTTTACTGTTTTATTTTTTACTTTCGTTCTTTCCTTCTTTTTTCTTTCTTTCTTTTTTTTCTTTCTTTCTTTCTTCCTATTGTGGTATTGGGGCTACAAACCAGGACTCAGATACATTCCCAAGTCTTTTTTAGTTTTATATTTGAGATAAAGTCTCTATCAGTTGCCCAGACTGGGCTTGAACTTGCAATTCTCCTGACTCAAACTTCCAGAGTGCTAGGATTACAAGCCTGTGCCACCAGGTCCAGCTTTTATTGTGGTTTTAAGAAAAGGAGAGCAGCACTTTTGGGTGCAATATTTATTTAACACCCTAGAATACAGGTAGCCTCTAGTATCTTCCCAAGGCCAACATCTCCTCAGCAGTGCTGCTGTACCCCTATGACCCTTATCAACTCCTGGGTTTCTTCCTGCACTGGCAGAAATGCTGCTTCCCGTATAGTATAACAAGCTGGTCAATGCTTGGCTTCTGCCACAGCCCCGTCAGGGGGATTACCCCATGGGTGGCTTGGAGAAGAACCGGGCAGACTGCCAAGGTTCTCCTTAATGGTGTCTGCTACAGCAATCACTGTTGGAGTAAAAAACCTTAGTCAAGGATAGCCTCTTGAGCGCTGCACAAATGATGTTTGGTACACTTCTGTTTTTCTTTAAAACAACTGGATGAACTGTTTTCTACAAACACAAGCTATTCTGAGAAATAAAAGAGCTACAATTTGGCTATTTATTTTATTGTTCTCGTTCTTTTTTTTCTGTTTAAGGTACTGGCCCGCAGCATTGGGTCTGGCCTCACTTTCTTATTTGAAAAATGTACAAATTAATTACCAGTCCATTTGTGCCAGGAGATGACAATAGCCACAAAATCATTTTACTGGGGACACTGTTTGGTGTCCCCTACACCAGTGACCAGTCTTCTTCAGTAGATGGCAAAATAAGTAACCTCAAATGACATGACTGCAGCCTTTATCACTAGCCAGAGTATGACCATTGAAACACTCTTACCAAAATAAGAGTTCATTACACCTTTTCCACGAAATAACTGTCTTCCACTGATACTACTATATATATACGTAGTATCGGAATAGGCACTATTACTTTTTGTATCTAAAGGACAGATAACATTTAAACATTAAACATTCAGCCAGTTGAATAGTGTCGTTTTCAGTATGAATGTCAGGCCCCAGCCCTCAGGGACCTGAAAGGAGGAAGGAAGCCAGAGTGTGTTAGCTTTATGACACCAAATCTAATTAGGATAAAAATTGGCAGCAGTGAGGAGAATTTACTTTTTAGAAATCCTTTTGAGTAACCCCAAGGGAAAAATAACTAACAACTGGATGGAACACCCACGGCTGCCCATTGGTGTTTATCTTTTAATGAGTCGGCAAATTTTGTGCTCATTAAATGTAATGACCTGACCGCTGCAGAGACTCCTGGTACCTGCTCATCCAGCACCCTTCTGTGCATCCCTGCTGGTGGGTGGGTGCACGTGGGATCTGGAGTCTGATCTAACCCTAACCCTAACCCTTCACGTGGGGAATACTTAGTGAGTGTGGGTCATGACCCATTTCTCCCCACCTGTGCATGAGGGACCTCACACTGGTGGCTGACAGCAGCCACCCTGGGGGAATTTACAACACAGAAATCATCAGCTGTTGAGAGCTGGGCTTTCTTCCTTCTGCCTCTCATCAGAGGGTCTGGTATTGAATACCTACCAGCCTTCATAGAGAAAGGTACTGGAAATGCTTCCTAAACAACAGATCCTGAGTGAGGATACTTGAACCAGGCAGAAAAGTGAGGCTGTGTCTAACGCCCCTTCCAGGCCCTCCAGCTTCTCTGCAGCCATCATCCATCAGATCCCTCCCCAGACTGGGATGTTTACATTTCCCAAAAAAGGCAGCTTCACTTGTCTTTCTACCTGGTTTCAGTTTTCTCTTTCCCATTTGAAGTACTCTCACTCAGGCTGATATCAGCCACCCTGGGAGAATTTTCTCTCAACAATGAAGAGCTTGCAGAAAACGTCACTTAAACCCCCAACACAGGTGGGCCTAGTGGTGTAGTCCTATAATCCCAGGACTCTGGGAGGCTAAGGCAGGAGGATTGCAAGTTCCAGCCCAGTTTAGATAATTTAGTGGCTTAGCAAAACCCTGCCTGAAAATCAAAAACAAAAAGGGGTTAGAGGTGTTGTTCACTGTGGAGGCCAAGGGCCTGATTCCCCAGTATCCAAAACAGGAAGACTCCAGCACGTGTCCCACACAAAGAAGATGTGTGCAGGCTCTGCATTTTGCCACTAAGAAGTGCCCATGCTTAGAATGTGAGCGGGGGTTTAAGTAAAGTTGTCTGAGAGAATTCTAAGTGCAACAGCACGTCAGCTCGTGGACCCATCCAACTTGCTAAACATAGTAACAGCTATGGCTTCTCAATATGACAGTGACCCAGGCTACAAGGCCTTTCCTGAGCAATGCTCAACACATATTAATCCAGAGGACCATCATCTCTGAGCTTAAGCCCATTGGACGTGAAAGTAGACTGCTATCCACGTATGGTCACAGAAACTGGAAACAGATGAGGTAAACAATTTTTTTGTGTAAATCACCCCTAGAAAGCAGAGGCTCAACTGTTGAAGAGGAGAGATCTCCATGATCTTGTCTACTTCCACACATGGTAACCAAGTTTACTTTGCTGTCCACAACAGCCACATGTATTTAACAGAATTAACATAGGAAGGAGAGCTGGAGACACCTGGCTAGTAAAGATTTGGCACTGGGTGACTGGGGTCTTGAGGATTTCATAGCTCACCTGGAACTGGGAAGTGGGCCATCCAGTCACAGGGAATTAAGTCTAGGGGTAGAATTTTTCCAGGCCCACCAGTAGCAGCACAGGCTGTGTGTTTCCTAGTGCTCAGCAGCCACAGGAAGCAATAAGTGCCGATGAGTTCATGTATAACATGTTGAGAGCCTTATTTTGATTTTTCAAATTTCTGAATAAAATGGAGACTCCGAGGACATCTCTGTGCAAGGGTGTGCCAGGGAAGCCAAGTAATGAGTCGAGGACCTGGGAGCTCTCTACAAAGAAGCACTCAGCTCATACAGCCAGTATGAAATTAATCTCAAGTACCTTCTGCTGCCAAGATGACTCTGAAATTGGTTTCAGAAAAGCAGCAGCAGCCACAGCAAGGCAGACGTGAATCATACTCTGTGAATACAGACACATCCAGCTTCTTCACCTGCATATAGTAGCCACTCTGCTTCCAGACCTCTGTGTGGCACATGGGATCCTGCTATATGGTGGTTTGTTCTGACCATGAGCAGGGCTGTGCTCAGGGCCATATGCATGGGTGATTAAGGAACCCTCATGACATCCTTTGAAACAGGAAGTTCTGGTGCCCTCTGCCCCCACCTCCCAGTGAAGATACTGAAGCCTGAAGCCATTCGAGAACAATGGCAGTGATTACACACTAGAGCAGACCAGAGCTAGGAGGCCAGCCTTAGGTTTTGACTTCCCACCAATGCCCTGGCTTGTACACAGACACACAAACAATATACACAGGTCCCCAGAAGTTAAGTCAATGGGTTTTATCTGGATAATGAAACAAAGATCTGCAGAAAAACAAAACTCCTATCATTGTCCAGGCTTTCTAACAGGAGGTCATACTGATTGGTTTCAGTTATTCAAAGTCACAGTAGAGGAAGTCAGGTCAGAATCTGTAACAATGGAAAGTCAACATACTAAGGTTTTTCTTTTTAACAAAGAGAATTTTCTTATATTCTATATAGCTCAAAAGTGTAAAGATTTTAGACCAAAAAGATATTTAGTAGGCCTGCTCCTTTAGTGAAGGTTATAGTTTAAGTTTAAAATGTCCCCCAAAGTCACATGTGTTTGGAAGATGACTGTGTTTCCCAGAAGATTCATCCGTGGATGAGTTCATGGCTGATTGTACTATGAGAAGGAAGGACCTTGTTCGAGGTTCGTCACTGGGGTGTCAACCAGAAGGGCATATCTCTCTTGCTGGCTCTTCCCCTCTCTTGCCACAATGCCTGCTTTTCCTCCACGCCAAGACTGTCTGCCATTGCTTACAACCATGAATGGACCAAGATCTCTGAAACCATGAGCCAAAATAAACCTCTCCTTTAAGTTTTGGGAGTTGAGCATTGTGTCCCGAATAAGGAAGATACTAAGACATTGAAGCTACAATTTATTTGTCCATAAGTTTCACATGGCAATGATTTCCATGGTCCAAGAATGATGACATTGTACAGTGACTGCCAAAGTTTACTGAGGGCTTTTTAGGAACTGGGCCCTGTGCCAAACTCTTTACAGGGATTATCCCAGGCAATTCCTAAAACAATCCGATGAGGAAAATTCTATTATTACTCTTGTTTTAAAAAGTAGAGAAAGGGAACTACAAAATGGATGAAGCAGCAAGTGGTAGGGTCCGAGTCCACACTCACGACTTGACACCAGCGACATCACCATGATACACAGCCTGCACTGAACTCCGGGCAGTATGTGGAACAGACTCTGCGGGCAGCTCCACATGGAGCTTGGGATGATGGAGGTTCTGGCATGGCTGGCGCTCTAAGGCCATGTATAAACAGGTTTGTTTTACTAAAAGCCCAGCATGGAAGAATGGGTGAAGGAAAGGAACTTCCTGTGATATGGATGAGTTTCCTGATCCCTTTGGGAAAGAATACAACAGGCAGAGCTGGAACAGGACCGAGATCACCGGGACCCAAGGACAGGGCTTCTGGTCCTGCCTTGGCTCCCAACCAGTTTCATGTTCATGTTTAATTTACTTCCCTTTTCTGGGCTCTCATGAGGGCAACATAACTCTGACATCCAGCCCAGATGGGCATACTTAATGCAGACACGCTGGAATCTGTTCTGGATGACTGTTGTATGGAACTGCCTGGGCCACTTTGTCCTCTTACATGTGTACATATTCGGCTTCTTGTTTAACGTTTATTGACTTGGAGTTTTTAGCCTATAAAATAATAGTAACAATACTTTTCTTTGGCTAATTCACAGGATTATAAGAATTGGATGAGGGGTAAAAAAAATAGACAATAAATGTTGGCAAAGGCTGGGAGACAGCAGAACCCTCACATATGCCTGATAGGAACAAAGTATAGTGTGGGCACTTTAGAAAACAGTGCCAGGGCTCCTAAAAACAGTAACTATGTGACCCAGAAGCTCAAAAACTTGTTCATGAATTATGTTAGTCAAGTTTTTATTATTTTAACAAGTACTTGAGAGAGTCAGCTTATAAAGACAAAAGGTTATTTTTGGTTCAGAGTTTTAGAAGTTTTAGTCTATAACTGGTTGGCCCTGCTGCTTTGGGCCAGAGGTGGCATGTCATGGTGGGAGTACTTTTTCTTCTACAGCTTGGCCATTCACCTCATGTCAGAACACCACAGAAGTAATAAGTATATGCTTTCAGTGGGTGAACTGTAACTACATAAGTTATATTCAATAACAGTGTTAAGAAATATAAAAGGTACTTTGAAAGTATAACTCATGTAAGACATATAAAATAACACAAATAAAGCATGCTGCTTGGGCAGGGATTCTGACATGTTCTTGGCTATGCTGCATTTACAGTAGGGCTTCGTGACATGGAACACTCAAGTGACTCTGGAAGGAATCAGATCTCCATCTGTATGAATGCTGGGCAGGCTTCTGAGCAGCCATATGACTCTTGGTGAGGTTCCTAACCTCCCTAGGATGGAATTTTCTCACCTATAAAATAACACTCTGTAACAGCTAGTTAACATCCTTCTATTCATTTCTAATTTGTTTGGCTCATGGTTACTATTTCTTAAAAATTCTTAACTGTTTTAGGACTCATTTCAAATTAGTTACATAAGGTAAATTCTGGTTTCTCATTAGATTAATATTGACATTGGGAAAGAGGTCCTTTCAGTGGTACAGGAGGCCCAATACCAGGTACCATCTCCAAGGTAAGGCAGGGCCTCTCTGCGCCATAATCCTTTCTTTGTGTCTCTCATTGGGTGAAGACTCATTTTGTCAATATGTTTAGGCAAGTTTCAAAGTAAAAAGTCATGAGATTCAGTATTGAGTATGTAACGGAAAGCCACGTGAGTTCCTTATGCTGGGTTAACCTCCTTAGCCTGCTCCTTTAGTACATCTGGGATTGTCATTATTTTTTTAATTTGTTTTTGTGGTACTAGGAATTGAATCCAGGATCATCACACTGAGCTATATCCTTAGCCCATTTTTTATATTAAGACAGGAATCCTTCAAGTCATTAAATTGTCCAGGCTCGGCTCAAACTTGTGATCCTCTACTCTTAGCCCCTCAGAGTACTAAGTTTACTGATCAGTAACACCAAGTGCAGGGAGAATTTCTGTGTAAACACACAAAGATACACTTTGTCTGGCACAACTTATTCACTAGAAGCCTTAGGAAAGGACTGTTACACAGGGAGGCAGGTGTTGTTCATTTTTCTATCGTATTAAAATGCTAGAACACTTGAATGTTCCTAAAGAAGTCATGGGGAGAAGAAAATAAATCTCATACTCAAAAGCCCCACTTACACAGAGTAGCACACCTACCTCAATCTATGGTCATCTAATTTCAAAAACAATCTCCATTCCACTTCTATCCAGGGCTGCCTCACATCGAGCTACAGACCCTACTAGCGACCACGGAGATGAACCTGTTCTTCAGGGAGCCGCTGTCAGGTTAGGACGGCACATTGTAGGCTGGGGGAGAGCAGGAGGCCAGGAGAGTGGGCACACTTCCCTACTTCTAGTGTTGTCAGGCATGACATTGGTGACAGATTCAAATATGGTGGGGCCTTACAACAGGAAAAGAGAAACCCTCCTAGGTCTCAACTTTTACTTTGGCTAAAAAGATCTAACTGCATCCAAAAGAACTGTTCTTTTACCGGAGGAAAAAAACGAAATAAGCTTCAAAAAGAAAAGAGAAAACATGGGGTGATGCAAAGGCCAGCCAAGCAAATGAGAAGCGTGTGGGTGGTGAGCTGATATCTAACCCTTTACCTATGTGTACGTATTAGCGAGCGTATAACTAACCACCTAAGCACTTGTATTACACATATGCTCAATTTGGAGGGTTAAAACACAGCCATGGGAGTTTCTTTGGAAGGCAGAGCAGAATCTAATTCTTAGCTTTTTTTGCTATTATATTAACTTCTATAAGCTGAGTAGGGAACTGGTTTAAATCGTATTGCATCTCCAATGGAAAAGAAGCCAAAGTTCCCCTTTAATGTGAATTTAGCTTTAATTTTTAAGCCAAACATAGAACTAGAATTCATTTTTAATCATAGTATCATTTTGGGTAACTAACAAGGTAGCAGGAAAAATGCACACATAGAGTAAAAATCTTTGGTTACTCAAATTGCTTTCATGAATGTAGGTCTTGCCACAAGCTAAGCCAAAGGGACCCTCCAGGGTACCAGTATGACATATCATCAGCTAACCTGGAGTACCTCCAAGACACCATGGGCTAACCCACGGGCATGCTCCACCACAGTGTGACCTGCTTATTGGCCGACCCAAGGGGACCTTCCAGGACACCACAATGGGACTTGCTCACTGGCTGGCTAATCCACAGGAACTCTGCTGGGACCACTGCAGCTCTCAGAAGTTATCATGATTTTTCTGACCTGAACATCACTCATAACCTGCCAAATGTCTTGAGAATTCACGTAAAATTGGTTTTAGAAAAACAAATCATTCTTGAGAAATTCCTTTATACCACATACTATAGAAATTTCTTTTCTTTTTGTGTGTTCTGCCTACAGGAATATGAAGGTAGGCAGAGCTGGGAGACAGACACAGGCTGGAACTTTAAAAATATGTACTACTGATGCATAAAAAATGTTAAATGAAAGAGACAATAAATCATTTACAAGTGACACAGAGACAGATTTTGCTGTTCCTGCAAAGTTTATCCACCAAATGGCATGTAACCTATTCAGCTGAGAGGAAACCAACGCCAATGCTGGGCTAATAAAAGGCTAAAAATACAACTGATCTCAAGCCAGATCCTGTTCTTAACCCATACCATCCCAGCTGACCCAATTTTTACCTCTGTTCATAAAAAGATCTGCCTATAGCCAAGTGAAACCTAAATTTAAAAACCAATCACCAACAGAATCAAGTTGTAAAGGAAGCTGACTGGTCTCTGGATCATGACTGTCATTAAACAGAAGCTGTCGAAGCTGAAGCCTGGGGCTGGCAACGCCTAGGCTCATTTTACGAGCCCTGGAGGATTCGCTATAATCATTGCTCTCCAAAAACAATATCATTGAGCGCTGATCTGATTCGTTTCTAACTTCAAATTGTACCGGGTCACACTCTGATACACAGGCACATTAGTGATGATGGTGCCACCCACGTACCCTAGAGCACCATTCCCAGTGAGGCAATGGCAGGTAGGCGAGCAGCAGGTCAGGCGTGCTCAGGGAAAGTCCTTTCCGACAGTAGTAAGTGTGAACACACGTGTATGACATGTGATCACTGACGGCATGAGACTGACTCACCTACAAAGCACTAGAGGGAGCCCGGAGCCCCACAGTGCCAGTAATGCTGCCATCATTCCTGGAACTCAGAGATGCAGTCATGAGTGGCATTTTCATAATAAGTAAAATACTATTTTTTCTTTTTGTTTCCTATGAATCTTTTGCTTACTTATTTGTTTATTTATTTTTGTGGTTCTGGAGATTGGGTCCCCAAGCTTCACCATGAGCTACATCCCTAATCCTTATGTTGGTTTTGATTTCTCACTAAATTGCTCTGTCTGGGCTCAAACTTGTGTTTTTATTGCCTCAGCCTCTCTTCTGAATGCCTGTACCACTGGAGCCAGTTTTCTTTTACACACCTAGTTTTTCTTTCTCTCCTTCTTCTCCTTCTCCTTCTCCTTCTTCTTCTTCTTCTTCTTTTATGAGCCAGCATCTCACTCTGTAGCCCAGGCTAGTCCTGAACTCTCTATGGAGCCCAAGCTGGCCTTGGACTCAAGGCAATCCTCCTGCTTCAGCCACCTGAGTGCTGGCATTACAGGCATGCGCCATCACGCCCAGCTTATGTGGTGTTGGGGAATCTAACTTGGGTACTTAACACTTAGTGCTTGCTATGCGAGCGAGCGCTTTAACTGCTGAGCCATTCCTCCAGCCCCTGACACACCTACTTTTTTCTGAAAGTCTCTTCTCTTGGACACCTGTAGTTTCTGTGCTTTTGCTTTCTACATAAAAAATATAGTTGCACTCGTAGGGTCTAGCAATACTTTGGTGAGACATGGATAGGCTTATATGGCTAAACCACATCAAGTGAAACTGGGGTAGACTGTGGGCCTTTCTGCCCTCACCGGCTATGGGAACCCTGAAGTTGGAAGAGGCCTTTCTGAAGATATGCCCTGCCTGATTACTGTGGTACCATAAATCCCTCAAGGCCAGAGGGGCTGGAGGCATAGCTCAGCAATTAGAGCACTTGCCTAGTAAACACAGGGCCCTGGGTTCAATTCCCCAGATCCCCATAAACTAGGCATGGTGGCACACCCTGAGATAGGAACTTTGCCACGTGTTAGATGCCAGCTTGGGCTACAGAGCAAGAGTGTCTCAAAAACAAGCAAAAAATTAATCCCACCAGGCCAGATATCACTTTATCATGTGCTGCACTCACCCACATCTTTGGCTCCCAGCTAGCTTCCAACGCATGTCTGTCATACTGAAGTAACTTAAAAATGACTCAGTAGCACAGGATTGTCCAACAAGACTGCAATTTGCAGGACTGTTAGAAGGGAGGTCCATCTGTACCCAAGAGAACAAGAGCAAGGCTCCGGTTTCTGGAACAGTTGTGTAGGTTATGTGATTCACTGAGTTTGCCGGAGGCTGTGACCAAGGGCTCTGCGTTCAGATCTTCTCCATGTGCTGCATCATAAAAGGTCCTATGTTCACTCAAGTCTCTACTGCTGGGTTTCTGTAGTGCATGTTATGAAATCTGTAATTTCTCTTTGCAGCATGTCCTCATATACAGGGTTGGAATATGGGAACAGGTGAGTAACTTTAAGACAGCATTCCAACCTCCTGAGAAAGGACAATTAGGGTCAACAAGCCTGTTATGGGGGTGCCTTGGGCACTGTCTTTGGTTCAGAAAAGCACCTGTGTCCTACATGTAATTTCTTAGTGTTTTCAATTTACCTGGCTCTATAGTCATTTGAGCTATATTCCTTGTAATAATCATAAGCTTAAAACATTTTTTAAAAAACTACAGTGGGGCCTTCTGGTCAAGATGACAGCTGAGTACCAGAGCCACACAATGTCTCCTTGTGGACTAACTTAAAAAGTTGAAATCATAATTAAGAACTACCTGTTAAACTGAGCTAAGAGAGGAATGCACACCCCAACAATTGAAAAGAGGCCACGAGATGATCATAAATCCCACAGGCATATTGGAAGTGGAGAAAAACAGCATCCCAGGAAGCAGCCATAGGCCAACTGTGAACAGCTGGGAGCCATTGGGATTCACAAATGGAGGAAAGCCTGGAGCCTGGAACCTTTGACTAAGGTAAGTGCAGATCTGGAAGAAGCAGGATTTGACAACACCTAGTAGCCCCAGCCTCCAAAAACAAGCTTGTGGGCAGAGCAAACAGCAAATGCAATGCAAGCTTCTCCTAGAGAAGGCCTCCTGGAGTCTAGACCAGAAGCAGTGCTCGGCAGCCATGACAAGCAGTGACGTAAGCAGGAGCCATTTAAAAAAAAAAAAAGCCCGATACTGAATTCTGAATTGTTGAGACTAAAAGAAGGCTCAGAAGAGCACATCTGGGTTTTTGGGGACACAACTCCAAAATTAGAAACGAGCAAAGGAGCTGGTGGATACAACAGGTGATGAATGATTCAAAGAGAACAAATCTCAGGATTCTGGGTGTGGGAGAAAGAGCAGAAGACAGCACAGAAGGTATGAAGAATTTATTCAATGAAATCATACAAGAAAATCTCCCAAATCTAGGAGAAGAAATTAATTTTCAGGTAGAAGAAGCTTTTAGAACACCAAATAATCTCAACCAGAAATGAGACTTGCCACACATATCATAATCAAGACCTCAGAAATGCAACATAAAGAGAGAATATTAAAAGCAGCAATAGAAAAACAGGAAATTATTCTACTAAGGCAAACCCACTTGAATTACTGCAGACTTCTCAATGCAAACTTTTAAGGCAAGGAGA
Organism: Ctenodactylus gundi; assembly: GCA_004027205.1. NCBI lineage: Eukaryota > Metazoa > Chordata > Mammalia > Rodentia > Ctenodactylidae > Ctenodactylus > Ctenodactylus gundi. The sequence goes on along the minus strand of PVKB01000848.1, from coordinate 146,098 downwards.
GCCTGAAGCAAAATCTTACAAGCCTTAAAAGACAGCAAGTGTCAACCCAGGTTGCTTTATCCAGCAAAATTATCCCTGAAAATTGAAGAAGTAAAAACTTTTCATGACCAAGAATCCCTAAAGAAATTTGTGATCACTAACCCAGCATTCCAGAAAGTATTTGAAGGAATCTCTGAGAGATACAGAGAGAAAAAACAGCACCAAAGACCAGGGAGGAAAGGAAACATCTGAAGAGAAAATATAACAATAGCAACAACATAAACATTGATGTTTGAATTATCTGATTGGCATCCTACTAAAACTGTAACCATCTTTCTCATAAAATCTGTGAAACTTCCCCCATAATTAGTTTTTATTATTAGCTTGCAAAGCATAATAAACATGAGAAATTGGTAAAAAATCTTAATCTGTGAAACTTTTTTGATGTGCACAAATATTTAGCTGGGGGTGGAGTGTCAGAAGGCAGTGGTTTTAGTGTGGAATATTATTAGTTCTAAAAACAGTAAAAGTTGGTAAATAAGTGGTTCTTGGGGTCTTTTCCCTGAAGCTATCATTAAGTGGTAAAGATAAAAGATCACATAGCCTGAGTCCGTTGGCTAAGAACTTAGTCGGCTATTAACTCAACCCGTGACTCTTGAATTTTATGTTTCAATTTCATGCTTTGCAACTAAATTTGTAATCATAATCTTACTCATTTCATTCTGCACCTCTTTAGGAAAAAACCCTTCAAAATTTTTGAAATAACTAAATACACCATTATATCCATTGCTTTATGTGTGATTTTTTTTGTGATACAGACTTAAGTTCATTAAATGTAGCAATTCATTTATTTGGTCTTTGATATAAGTTTAGCCTAAGTAATCTGACTGGTGTAATGGTAACCTGAATGTCTTTTGTATAGTAGCACAATCGATAATAGCCAAACCTTGGAAGAAACCAATATGCCTGAGTACAGATGACTGGATAAAGAAGATGTGGTATATATACACAATGAAATTTAAATCTGCCATTAAAAATGACACACTTAAGGCATTTTTAGGAAAATGGATGCATCTTGAGAACACTGTGCTCAGCGAAATGAATCAGACTCAGAAAGCTAAGTATTATATGACTTCTTTAATTTGAGCAGACCATACCATAAAAAATACAAAGAGAAAATAAGAAGATGGACTTAGTGAGATGGAAAAAGGAAAGGGGGTGTGAGAGCGTGGGAAGGAGAAAGATGTAGAAAAATGAGGGTTATAGTGGGATTTGGGGGGAAGGTATTATAATTTTGATGTGATATGTATATGCACAAAATACTCAAGTTCAATGAAAACATTATGTATTCCATGTATATTATATATTTTTAATAAAGTGGGGGAAAAACTACCATGGGAGTGAAAAAAATCAGAGCCCAAACATTATCACATATAATTTAACCAAATCTCAGTTCTGGTGGTTTGACCCTGAGAGGTTGCTTTTTCACAGCAGTCTTCTCTGTGAAGGGGAGGTGTGCCGCATGGAGATTCAGCAGACTGGCATAAAGTGTGTTTGTCCCTGTGCTGAGCACACAGTATGCGTTTGATAAACGCTGGCATTATTAATTATTCCCCAGTTAAATCCCAACAGATATAGTCTTTATTATGGCAAAGCACAATATATCATATGCCTAGAGATAATAGCAACATCCTCTTTCCTTCTCATCCAATAATTTTAAGAGTTTCAGTGTCTTTTCCTGGGCCAGATCTTCTATAGCAGAAACAGACTTTATCATCCAAGTAGGAGCCTAATTCCCACACTGCACTCTCTCGGACACCTTCGATATCCCTCTTAACTACATCTATCATATTGAGAATTATGTGTAGTAGCAGGGATTGTGTTCCGTCTTACCTACCTCTTCTTCCTAGAGAAAACCCAGGGCACATATCAGCAAAAAAAATAAACTAGCACCAGATTTTTTTTTCTTTTCTTTTCTTTCTTTCTTTTTCTTTTCTTTTCTTTCTTTCTTTTTCTTTTTTTCCTTATTTATTTATTTATTTATTTATTTATTTTGAGACGGGATCTCACTCTGTAGCCCAGGCTGACCTCAAACTCACAGCAATCCTCCTGCCTCAGCCTCCCTAGTGTGGGGATTACAGATGTGCACTACCATATCTTTCTAATGTGGTGCTGGGGAATCAAACTCAGCTATTTCTCCAGCCCCTGGCACCATATTCAGGGGGAAGAAACTCTAAATCTCTAGACAAGTTTTCTGCTAGTTCACTCTTCTTTCCATCAATTTGTTTGCAGAATAAAGGTCTTACGAGAAATATCCACCAGCAAAGTGCTCCATAAAACTTTAAACCAGTGTTTTTTCAAAAGCTGCCATTAGAGAGGTCCCAGTGGTTGTTCTAAGAAATCAGTCCTGGTTGTTATCCAGTGCTCTAGAAACATATCTGTAACCCTTCGCTACCAGAGTTCTACTGAAAATGAAGCAAACTATGCCATATTATGAAAACTACTCTAGCATGTGGTAAATTATTTTCATTTAGAGAGAAATAAACTTCAAAACCAATGAGACAGAGGATGAGTTTGAAATTACAGAATCAGAATTTCCATGCTCTGTTATAAGTCATTTACTGTACCACACAATAGTAACTTATTCATACCTGCCTCCATTCCTTTATTCCTTTATTGCTTTTTGAATACAGGACACTGCTTTATTTACAGCAAATACTATTCAACCAAATTTAGCTAATTGAAAAGAATTTTAAAATGATCCATTCTAAGCCCCCTTCTTATGTTAAAAAAAATAAAGAAAGAAAGATCCTAAGACTCTGAGGTTTGGTGAATTAACCAAAGTCATACAGTACAGTCTATTTCTAGATCTGAGTTATATCTACATCCTCCTTTAAGAATTTTACTTATACTGCTTAATTAAGCATTTACAATTCTCTTCTCTCTGTCTCTCTCTCCTCTCTCTGTCTCTCTCTCTCTCTCCCTCTTTCTCTTTCTGTGTGCGTGTGCACGCACACTCACATGTGTATGTGTTACTGGGAATTGAACCCAGGGCCTTTACATTGAGCTGCATCCTAGTTCTTTTATTTTTCATTTTGAGACAGGGTCTTGTTGAGTTGCTAAGTTGCCTAGGTTGGATGCAAACTTAGAATCCCCCTGCCTCAGCCTCTTGAAATACTGTGGTTACAGATATGTACCACCTTTCCCAGCTCACAACTTTATGAATATTTCCAACAACCTTATGAACCATGCATGCTTCATTTATTATCTTCACTATCATAGTTCACAATGTGCCACGCAGATTTCATTTATCCTTCTGACACTGATGAGTATTTTCCCTGTGATCACTAGGATGCAGCATTAGGACATCAAGCTGAGACACTATCTATCCTCTCCACTTCTCAGAGTGGGCATAATGCAGTCCCTGATGGTCATGAACAACACAGTTCAGAGTAGAAGGAGAAGACTTAAAAGCTTCAGAGAAAAATCGGGAAGCTGAGGCAGCGAAACTGCCTTAGGCCCACAGCCTACCAATGCAATATGGATGGTGAGCAGTACATGCTGAATACAGTCCTGGCTACCAGCCATATTGTTCCTGCCTGAGGTTATAAGGACAGCAGAGGGTGTTTCCACACTCAGTTCCCACTCACCTGCTTGCTTGCAGGAGCAAAATTTAGATAATCAATAGAAATACGGCACGTCTTTGGGTCTTGCTCGCCTTTCTTTCTTGATGGATGTGCAGTGATTGTGGGATTCAAACCACTTATTGCTCCTTCCTGTGAGGTTCCTTTTGAAATATAGGAACTTTCTTGTGTTCTCCTGCAATTCTGGGAGAAAGCTATCATGAATTTCAGAGCTGAAAGGAAGATCCACTAGGCTTCTCCAGGAGGACAAAAGACTGATTTCCATATTTAATGTAATTGAATCAAAGGTCAGCAAAAAAGGAGCTATACTTTGGTAGATGTGACACAGGTGTATCTGTAAGACTTCATGCAGTTTTTTGTAAACTCTGATAAAATGCTCCCTCTAAGCATGGTCCTCATTTTTCCCTGGATATAATAGGCCTGCAGTAAATAACAAAGTTGCTCTGTCGCATTACCATTTGTGAGACGGTCACACAAGTTCACCTAAGTGGATTTTTCATTGTGCATTCTGATCCAGTCTCCCACTTAACCGATCACCTTTATGTGGGGCTGGCTGCAACAAACAATAAACTAATCGTCTTGTCATGTAGGATATTTTAAAAGTCCCTCATAAAATCGATTAACTTGCTCTTCTCTTTGCTATACTTTCCTTTTGCCCCTGATACATACAAAAAGTCTGCTTGTGGTTGAGCCTAGCCTCTCCCGTTTAAAGGAGCGGTTATGGTGCAGTCACTTTGGGCTTCTCTTTGCTCATGAAACCAGACTCTGAGTAATCTCTGCATCTCTGACCATTGCTATAACATGGCAGATGGTGTCCCTGATGCGACAAATTATACCCATTTGTGACGGTATCTTGAATAACTTCTAAGAGAATTCAAGTTCTGCCTAAGGCCCAGCAATAAGTGCCAAGAGACTGATCTACCAAAGCCCAGCAAAGGAAAGTGACATATACAACCTCATCCCCGTAAGCGTACATAGATGGTTGTGCATTAGCCCATCATGAATCAGGCTAGGTCAACACTGGACTCTTTTCACCTGAAGGTAATTCAGTTCTCTCTAATATAAATACCTTCTTTAGCCCTGTTCATACGAGAAATGCCAGGGAAGAAAAACAACATAAATTATAGTTACAAGGACTTTTAAGTGCATGGAGTTAGAATCCCTGGGAGAGAAAAGTAAATTTGGAAGATTGGGAAAGAGTTGGTTGCTGGCTGAGGCAAGCCATAGGACCAGTCACAATTTCTCATCTGACTTCCAAAATTTATGTGGAATAGCCTCAACATCAATTCAGGACCAAGACAAGTTCATTCCCCCAAATAAAACAGAGAAACCCAAATCTACAAATTCAGAGTTTTCCTCCTCCTCCATCACTGATGTGTCTCAAGCAAAGTTTGAGCACATTATAGAAAAATGCTTTAGAGAAATTTTTATATGCTTTTCCTATCACTTCAGGATGGAATCAAAGAGCTAAACATGAAAGCCTACTCTGAAGTCTGTAAGGTGATTACAAAAGTATTATAGAAAAAGGCCTTTAAACCTCCCTTGAGAAAGGAATTGTTGAGACCATTCCAGATGGGTATGAAATGACTGCCCGGGATTGGAAATATCTTTGTAGAACTGTCTTAACAACCACTCAATATACTGTTTGGATCCAGAAATTTCATGACACCACAATCCTTATGACAACTGAAAACCAGAATAACAATGTGAAAATTGATAAAGATAAAATAGTGGGAGAAGGCGATTATTTAATTCCCCAGGTATAGGCAAAGCTTCAAAGACAAGTGTTTGTTCAGACTTCTCAAGTATCGATTAAGGCATGGAATAACACAGTGAGCATTAGTGTTCCCTCTGGCTCTCTGCTACAATCAGACAAAGCCCACTGAACAATAAATGGACTTCATTAATTGTTTGCAAACTGCTGTTGAAAGATAGGTTAATAATCCTAAAGCAACCAAAGTTCTAATTTTACAATTAGCTTTTGAAAATTCTAATGGTGACTACCTAAAGGTGCTTACAGAATATACAGGGAACTGAAGAAAAGGAAGCCCCTCAAAATCAAAGATCTGATTGAAAAAAATGGGCAAAAGAAATGAATAAACAGTTCTCAGATTAAGAAGTTCAAATGGCCAGTAAATACATGAAAAGGTGTTCAACATCCTTAGCCATAAGAGAAATGCAAATCAAAACATCACTAAGATACCATTTAACCCCACAGACTGACGAATGTCAAGAATACAAACAGCAATCAGTGCTGGCCAGAGTGTGGGGACAAAGGAACCCTCCTGCACTGCTGGTGGGAAAGTAAACTGGTACGACCACTATGGAAAGCAGTATGAAAGTTTCTTAAAAGACTGGAAATAAATATCCCCTTTGATCCTACAATACGTCTTCTGGGAATTATCCCAAAAGAGTTTAAAATAACACATAACAGAGATACATGTGTACTCCTGTCCACAGCAGCACAGCTAACAATAGCTAAAATGTGGAAGACACCAAAATACCCACCAACAAACAAATGGATACACAAACTGTGGTATTTATACACAATGGAATACTACTCATCTATAAAGACAGACAGGTTGGAGGCTGTTGTAGGCAAATGGAGGCAACTTGAGACCATCACGCTTAGTGCAGTGAGTTAGAAGCAGAAGGTAAAATATCAAATGGTTTCTCTGATATGAGAAACCTAGATCACAATTACTTCATGGAACTTAATGTGGGAAACAATGGGAACTGGAGGGGGGAGGGTCAAAAAGGGAGAGGGTAAGGATTTGTAATGTTGCCATGATATGTATATGCACAAAATACTCAAGATCAATGTAAACTTTATGTATTGAAGTTATACATATCTATAAAATGGGAGAAAAGCTAAAAAAAGGACAACATCCAATTATTGCTTAATTAAAGCCTGTCAAAACATAAGAACAGAATTACATAAAGCCCAAATATTGACCACCTCCCTCTAGCCTCATAAATATTGCAATTATGGGAAGGAAGGACATTTACAAAGGGAATATAAAAAGAGCTGATAAAATAAAATCAAATCCAAGCAAAAATGTCCAAAATGTAAGAAGGGATTTAATTGGGCCAATCAATGTAGATCTGAGTTTGGCTCTGAATAGAATCTCACTTTAGGGAATAGGAGGGAAGGCACCAACTCCTATGCCTGAACAAAGATGGTGGAAACATCGCCTGGCCAGGCTCAGACCAACAAGCCAATGTAACAGATACCAATCCTCTACAAAAACAGGTAACAGATATAAATACAGGCAGCACCAGTCTCCATTCAGCTACCAATGAAGATTTAATTGAAATGAAACTGGCCAAATTAAAGTAGTTTCACTGATGTACGGGGACCATTCCTATCAGGATATGCAGGAGTAATATCGGGAAGATCCACTGTTACAAGTTAAAGGATTCAAATATTACCAGGTTTAACTGGCTCAGAGTGTACTGGAGAAATTAAAATTATGGTAACTAGTTTTTAGATACTATGTCATTCCTAAAGACACCCATATAGCTCAAATACTTCCAGACATAAAAATAAAGAAAGAGGCTCTGGAGGTTTTGGCAGTACTGAAACTTTTGGGGCTATAAAAATAACTACTAGTAAGCCCCTTTTACCTATTGTGGTTTGGATCTGGAATGTCCCCAAAAGTCTCATGTATTTGGATGCTGTGGATTATCTATGGAACTGTGTGCTGTCAGGAGACTGGGGTCTCATCTGGAGGGCTGGATTATGGATGTGTGGTGGATTCTAGGTGTGTGATGGAAGACAGGTGTGTGGCTGATATTACATTACAGGCATGTGGTGGATTAGGGGTGTAAATCTGGAAGGTGTGGGACACTGAGGCTGGACTCAGACTGGGCAGATCACTGTGACAGGACCTGGAAGGATATATGTGACTTTCTTTCTCCCTTCAAGGACCTGGCTTTCTGTTTGCAATGCTGTGAGGAGCTGCATTTACCTCCCCGTGTGCTTCCACTCTTGGCTGGCTGCCATGAATAGAGTGTGACCTTTGGAAACTGTGAGCTAAAATAAACTTGTCCTCACCTAGTTTGTGCATGTGAGATAGTCTTTCACAGCAAGACATACCTTTATACCAAATCAAAAGCCTATTCCTGGATTAATTGATTCTAAAGCAGATATTCCAATCACTGCCTCCAAAAATTGGCCCCTATCCTAGAAAACTTGCTCCTCATTTGCTGCCTCTGAGGTAGGCAGAACCCAAACTCCAAAACAAAGTAACAGCTCCATGAAATGCATTGGGCCTGAGGGCCAAACTGTTATCATACCACCCTTTGTTCTAGACCTCCCAGTCACTTTAGGGAAGAGATTTAACTCAATGGTACATTCATATCAGCAACCCGTTCAAAATTTATGCCATCCACTGCCACGCCCCCATCACTCATATTGCAATGGACTTGGGGACCTCTAGTCTACGTGGAACAGTGGTCTTTAAAAGGGGAGAAATTTCAAAAAGTAAACCTTCCAGTACAAGAACAATACAGGACATAATAAGCCTTCCCGAAGCTCACAGAACACTCCTATGTTTTGCAGCCCTAAAATATCAAAGGGCTATCTGTCCTCAACTCTCGTTTTTAATAGCTACAAATATGACACTCAATGATTTCTAAAAACTTCTTGGCAATATTAATTGGATTCCACCCTCCATAGGAATCCCTACTTAGCAATTAAAAAGCTACTTGATACTTTAAAAGGAGATCCTAGTAGTGATGCCCTTGGCATCCAGAGGAACGGAGGAAAGGAGTGGCAGTAAACACGGGGGTGGGGTGGGTGGGGTTAAAAAATAAAAGGAGAGGCTGGGGGAATAACTCAGCAATTAAAGCACTTGCCTAGCAAGCACCGAGTACCCAAGTTTGATTCCCCAGCACCACATAAACTGAGTGTGGGGGCCCACGCCTGTAATCCTAGCACTCAGGAGGCTGAGGAAAGAGGATTGCTGTGAGTTCAAGGTCAGTATGGGCTATACAGTGAGCTCAGAACCAGCCTCAACTATACAGTGAGAAACTGTTTCCAAAACGGGGGGAGGGGGGGAGGATCCTGACCTGTGTTCTTCCTATACTCTATCCCCCGTGGCTATTTTATCCCCCATGGCTAAAAAGGAACTTAAACAATTAGAATTCTGTCTAACCTCTTCCCAATAAGAACATTTTAGTTCAGAAAAGTCAGTCACTAACTTTATTATTCTAAATACCCTTCACAGCCCCACCTGATTATTAAGCCAATCTCTCCCTAACATTAGAGTTATTGAATGGATAGTTCAGGTTCACCCCTCAAGGAAATAAATTATGCACTCAATGTGAACAACATGTAAAACCATTTAGAACATGGGCAGCCCTGCTGTCAAATGCTCACTAGTAATGACCCAAACATCATTCATCTAGGGCTAACCAAAACAGACTTTAAAGCCACTTACTGGCAATCCAAAGCTCTGCAAATTGTTATGGCTGACTTTCTGGGAAGTTTAGAATTTTCTTTGCCTCTTGACAAAGTGTCATAAGGTTTTTAACTTTTATCCATTATCTCTACCTCCATTGTCTCCACTGTCTCTGTCCCTGGTACACTAACTGTGCTCATAGAAAGGTCAGGAAAATCTGGAAACGGGCCTTTCACTTGAAGGGAACAAGGGTCATGGAAGAACTTTATCACTCTCCAACACCACTCAACCCAGAGCCTGAGGGTGCAGCTGCCCTTCCAGCTTGCAACAGTTTTCCTACAATCCTTGAAATATTCTTGAAATACTGATTCTTTATGTTGTGGACACCTTAAAAGTTATTCAAACTTCTGTTGTTCATGATGAAAGTGATCAATTGCCTTTTGAAATTTTTAGACATTTACAAAAACTGGTTGAGCAATGACATACTCCATTCTTTGTAACTCATATCAGATCTCACTCTGGCATGCCAGGGCCTCTACTGAATGTAATGATCATGCTGATAAATTGGTCATGGTTACAAATTCTCTCCAAAAAGCCATAAGTTCCCATCAATTCTTCCATCAGGGAGCTAGAGCACTTTCTTGCCTCCACAACATTCCAATCTGACAAGCTTAATATATAATTTGTACTTGCCCTGAATGCCAAAAAAAAAAAAAAAAAGTTCTAAACACACTTCCCTGGGAAGTGTTAATTCCAGAAGTCTTCATTCTAGTGTAATTTGGCAGGTAGATGCCACCCATTGTGATACATTTGGGAATCTCAAATATGCTCATGTAACTATTGATACTTATTCCAGCCTTATTCGTGCTACACCACAACTGGAGGAGATTGCCAAATGTGATCAACAAACAAACAAAAACACCTGTTACCACCCATAGCTACCATGTGACATCCAACCCAAGTTACAACTGACAGTGGGCCCACTTACACATCTAAAATTCTCTAACCCTTTTTTTCCCAAATGTAGGACATTAAACATATTACAGAAATCCCATATAAACCCACAGGCCAAACTACAATAAAACAAATGGCTTTCTCAAATCTCAGCTTTTAAAACAAAAAGGCATTTATCTTTACAAGAACAATTACACACGACCTTATTTGCTTTGATTTTTGAACTGCAATTCACATGACTTAACTACAGTCAAATAGCATTTTATCCCTACTTAAGACATACCACCCATTATAAGGACCCTAATGGCTAGTCCACTAAATAAGATGGAGAGGAGGGTATATTTCTCTTCTCTACCTCACAGGACATCTTTGGATCCCAGCCAAAATAAAACCCGAACAGTTATTTTCAGAATATAATCTCAGAGCTTATTTCCCAGACTACCATGGACTAAGAGATTCTTCCAAGACTAGATGCTCTGGAGGTGGCTGTGTCCCAGCTCAGAGACTATCGCCAAGCTTTCTGCACACACAGCCAACCGCAGCAGGGACACGAGTTATCCTTCCAGGAGCATCACCCTCACTCCTTTTTATAACTTGGCCTCATGGGAAGAGGTGCACTGAGTCCTACATGGAGTCTTTTATTCCAATTTGGGCCAAAATGTTTTGGGGGTTAAAACCAAACTTCAAAAATAATTGGGTCAGTTACAAAAAGAAGCCTAAAATGTAACTATTGATCAACTTAATGATTTGGTTTATTGGCTTAATCCCAAAAAATAAATCAAAGGACTCAATATAAAAATTTGGGTTATTGCAGGACTTACTATATCATTTCCTTTCTTTTTCTTGAAGCTTTAAAGGCCCTTTGCCACCTGTTTAATTGGACTGTACAAGCAAAACCCATGATGACTCTCTTACAACATTTAAGATTACAACCCACTGCTGAATTTCTGTCTGGACATATTATAGAACTCTTCCAATTCTCATCTCCTGGACTGTGTATCCCCACTTCACCCACAAATTATTATTTGCCTAATGTACTTACCCATGTATTAAATTTTAATCAACTCATTGTCACTTTTCTTGATTGTAATGAATCTATAATGCTAAAATTACAAAGTATTTCATTATAAAGTATTAAGAATGTCATTCTACCTATTGCTTTTTGTGTGATATACTTTTTATGATATAGACCTAAGTTCCTTTAATGTAGCAATTCACTTATTCAGTCTTTGATGTAAGTTTATCTTAATAACACTGATTGATGTGGTGATAATCTGAGGGTCTTTTGAATGTATAAACACTTAGCTTTTAGCACTCAGCTAAGGAACTTGAAATTCAGTTTCTTCTTTCTCACATTTTCTACTTTATGAATTTCATTGTTATAGTTCTTCTCTTATGTGGACTGGTGGGTGGGGCCATGTTAAAGAGTCTCAAAGATACAGTAAGACGCGTGCGTGCGTGCGCGCGCGCGCGCACACACACACACACACACACACACACACACACACATGAACTGTCAGCAAATTGTCCCAAAAAATGGCTTTGCTGGACCCAGAGAAGATGTGACCATTGAAGAGATTATGTCAACTTGAGGGAATCAGGAACTACATCTGGATTAGGTTTTGGGAACACATAGATTAGGAATTGGGAATCAGCCTGGATTGGAGTTTAAGCAACTTGTGGGCCAGCGAATGAGGGAAGAACACCCACCCAGATGTGGGAGGCCCAACTGAATCTCCAAAGGTATAGAAGGAAGGAAGAAGAAATATTGTTACAGCTTCTTCCTCTGGGAAAGCTGTCACCTTTGCAATTTTCTATGGACACCAACTTGCTAAATGCTGCAGATCTTCAGTACAGATTCACTCCAGTCTTGACTTGTGTCTGTCTGCCCATCGCTGCTCTTCAGTAGCCGATTTTCAGGCTCCAGTGTTCACCACTGTTCTTTGAACAACCAAGACCTGCAGCAGACTCTCACCTCACCAGCTGTCCTGCAGTCCCAGAGAGGAGATCTACTTCACCGCTGAGTAGCCATCTTGGACTGTCTCTATCCTCGGATTTGTAAGCCTCTCTAATAGATCCTTTTTGTTATAAAATCTTTAAATTCTGCCTTTTGAAAGAACCCAACACAGAAGAGGCACTACAGCTCATTCTAGAGGTGGAAGCTGGGCTAGAGTGGTGATTTAAGTGGTGAAATGAGCCAGATGCAGAAGATTAAACATGTTAAATATTGCATAATTCCTCTGTTTGGGAATCTCAGAATACAGGTGTTCTATAGAATCAAATGGCTATGATAATGAGAGTTACGGGAGACAGAGAGGATGTGGGAGGGCCAAAAATGGGAAGAGATTGTCATGTCAATGTGATATTTATGTGTACAAAATATTCAAGTTCAATGTAAACATTGTGTATCATATATATATATATATATATATATATATTAATAAAAATGGTGGAAATTTTTTCCTCTTAATTTGTGAATGTCATGTATTTTGTCACAGCAAAGAGAAAATAAGACAGAGACTACATATATACACGAACACTGAGCTCATATTTACATGAATGCAAACATATTTTAGATGCTTGCTTCCTTTGTGCAAAATGATACAATAAATATCAGACATCATTTAATTCCACAGTATGTACCTGCACTTCCTGAATCAGCTGTCCCTACCCTTACTTTATAGAGAAGTGCATATTGAAATTACCCAACTAATGCATGGTATACAGCAATTTAATGACAATATTCAAAGTCTTCCCGATCTTGCCGGTGCTTATCTCTTCCATTGTCCACCTACACTGCCCCCCTCTACCCACCTCTTCACCAAAACTCACTTGTCTCCCAGCCTCCGTGAGTACTCCCACACCACACACCAACTCATGTTCTTCATCTGGCTACAGAGATTTCTTGTTGCCTCTCGAATGTGTGCCCTGCCTTTGTGAAAACATGAATGCCTCTTCATTCATAAAACTCATTACTCATTCACTCAAACCTATTGCAAAACATAATAATTATTTCCAACATGGGGAATTGGTATAAAATCTTTAAAAAACTATGTGTGCATCAATTTCCTATATTTCTACTGCACACTCATGAGGAGTATTCAGGGAGCAACAATAAGGGTGCCAGCACCGTCCCTAAGCAAGTGACTGACTGTGGCCAGGAACTGCAGCCAAGCCAGGAATAACACAGAGATTTGATGACCACCAGGCCGAGGTACATGACAATGCTTCGGTGGCAAGATAAGGGGAACATTCTCTGAGAAGCTTCGACCAGACCCCTGGTCCATTTAGTGCCTGTGCTATTCACTTCAAAACCCAATCTCTGTCCCCTTATGCCAACACTTACTCAAGTACACGTCCTTCCTCCTCACTGAGGCAGTTGAGGTTTTACGCATAGGCCGCGACTTATCTATGTTCCTAGGAATTGGTACAAAGCCTTGCACAAAATGAGCAACAACTGTCACTGCTCCTGTTCTTGAACATGCAAAATAAGAATTTGCATGTAACTAGTAATAGTAGTTGTATGTGTCTATTAGGGGAAGAATACACAAGGTTTTTTTTCAATCATTTACATGCCCCGCATGTAGGGAGGGCTTAGGTTTTTTCCCCAGCACTGAAAACAAAACACTCCATATCCCTAAATCTTCGGTGACCATCTCTGTGTTAACTCAGTGCTGTGATTCTGCTGCTGAGCTTGGTATCAACCAGCTTGGCACTCTGTGGCCTGAAATCCTCATGAGGACAGAGCCTCCTACTGCCTGCTGGGCAACCCTGACCTGGTCCTGATTGCCTTGCTAGTAATACTGACTTCAGGAATGTCAGTTTTAGGCAATAGATGGAAACTGTCATTCTCAATCAAATATGAACTATGTTTTGGAAAAACTCAGAGACCATATTTACATAGTTCCTAAAATGCTAATATAAACTTTTTCCCCCCACCATTTATATATATATATATGCATTTATATATATATATATATGCAAAATGTAATGTTTACAATGAACTTGATTGTTCTGTGCCCATATATATCACATCAATATTACAATCCCTTTCCCTCCCCATTTTGGCCCATCCCCCCCCACCACTATCACACCATGTGGTTCTATAGAATGCCTGTGTTCTGGGTTTCCCAAATCAGAAAAAAACATGCGATAGCTCACATATTTAATCTTTTGCATCTGATTCACTTCACCACTCAAATCACCACTTATTAGCTCAGTTTCACAGGCCTGGAATGGGCTGATGTGAATATATCTTGATGCCTCTTCTCTGGGTTCAGCAGAGCCCTTTATTGGGGTGATCTGTGAAAAGTTCTTTTCTTCTGTATCTTACTACATCTGTGTTGAGATCCCTTAAAGTGGCTTTACCCATCAGTCCACATAAGAAAAGAACTGTAACAATGAAATTCATAAGGCTAGAAAACGTGAGAAATAAAGAGAAGTTAAATTTCAAATTCCTTAGCTGAGTACTGAAAAGTAAATGTTTGTACTTTCAAAAGACATTCAGGTTGTCATTGCATCAATCGGTTTTCTTAGGATACACTTACATCTAACACCAAATGAGTGAACTGCTACATTAAACGAGCTTAAGTCTATAATGAATTGCTACATTCAATGAACCTGAATCTATATCTCATAAGTACACTACACTTAAAGCACTGAATTGGCATGCTTAGTTGTTTCAGATTTTTTTTTAACTTTCATAAGTTATTTACTCAGATTTCACTAATTACTAACATCTTGCCAGATTTGGATTATTCATTTTACCTACCCATCCATCCCTAACTTCATGCATACATATTTTTAAAGATTTTATACTAATTCCCTATGTTAAATATAATTATTATATTTTGCAAACTTATTTACTATTAAAAATAATAATTATGGGGGAAGATTCACAGATTTAATGAGACTGTTTTAGAAGGATACCAATCAAATGATTCAAATATCAATCTATTTTTTTGTTACCCTTTCTCTTCAGGTGTTTCCTTTCTTCCATGTTTGTTTGTTTGTTCTGGTGCTGCTTGTCTCTGCTTCTCTAAGAGACAAGCTAATATCAACTTTTAAAGAACAACTTATAAGATTCACAAAAGGCCAGAAAGCAGGACTTCTGCCTCTAATGAATCACATTTTGATTTATGTAGACTGAAAAGAAAAAAAAAACTCCAATCTCTCAAATTAAAAAAATATATAAATAAAATACTAACAAATATTTCAGATTGCTTTGACTGGGCCAGAGCTTTGCCTAGAACACTTTTCATCCTGAAATAAAATTACAATAATGTGTTCTTTTTAATGCCACCTTATTGACGATTTGAAATTCTCTCACTTTCCAGTTAGCTCTCATTCTCCTGCACCCAGTTCAGCTTCTCACAGAGGCAATCTATAGGCAATGTAAGCACCATCGAGATTGTGCCAACTCTGCTATCAAAAAACCTGAGTGGCTCCTGATTGTTTCCCAGGTGGACAATAAAATTTTAAAAATACTGGCATGCTCCTAAAAACACTAGCTTTTCCCTAAACTTAGAACTTAATAACCTGGGCCCAAGCATGAGCCTCAGGCGTTGGCAGACCTCATGAAATGGAAGCTCACATTTTGCATGTTTTTGTACTCTGTCCTATAGGAAAAACCTCAATTTTCAGAGCCCCACTGGAGTCTCTGACCTCAAAAAAGTTCATAAGTCTAGCTTTAATTTTCCCCTTTCATCACCTCTGTCATCTTTAATGGCCCACATCCGGTATTAATTCACACGTCTGGCATTTCTAGCAGAGTCAAGAAACCTACCTGCTGCCTGAAGTCAGAGATGTATGGAAGTGTCCCGACTCGCACAAAGCTCTCTTTGAATCCCTTGCTCCATTGCTTCATCTCACCAGGCCTCAGTGACCCTGTTCACCCAGGTGTATCACACTTACTAACTCTGAAGGGATGACAGATGGCCCTGCTATCCTTGGACGAGGACACCACGACAGTGCACTTGAACTATTCGTGGCTAATGTACTCAGAAGCATTTTCTGTGACACATTTCCCAGGTAAGGCTATTATAAGCAATTTATTATTGACAAAAACTGTAGGCATCTGAAGTTGGGGGTCAACTGCCCCAATTCTTATGGAATGGCCATTGGCTATACAATGGATCTCATAACAATCTGTCTTTAAATGTATATAGTAGTAATGCATGTTAAATTTTTCAATAGTAATTGCAATCTTAGATGTATAAAGCAAATACTGCTTTTCCCTTTAATTATTTCTTTTTTGTTTCAGACAGGGTCTAGCTCTGTAGCCCAGGCTAGTCCTGAGCTTACTATATAGCCTAGGCCAGCCTTGGACTCATAGCAATCCTCCTGCTTCAGCCTCCTGAGTGCTGGGATTACAGGCATGTGCCATCAGATTCTCTTTTATATTTCAGTTTTAATTTGGGTGAATGTACTTGACAAGTTCAACAGGGACCTAAAACCATTTTTAATAACTCAGCAGAATACAAGTGACAAAATTCTACATCTCAGGCAAAATGTTTCCATGTTCTTGGATCTCTTGTAAGAAATTTAGGACTACTGAATGTGTGAACAGACATCCAAACCACAAAAAAGTAAAAATGTTAATAGAAGATAATTTACTTTTGATGCCTATTTTCAAGATTACTATCTTTGTTTCATTTATCTCTGAAGACTTCTTTCTTCTTCCAAAAAAAAAGCAAACAAAAATAAGGTAAAACACAACATATTTCAAATGATACTTCTTTCTCATTCCTGACCACAAAACTACCGAATATTGTCTATGCTCAAAAAACTTGTGGTAATCACTCAAACTTTAACAAATTGGCCACTACTCTCCTAGAAGCCTACCTTTTCTATTCCCGAACATACATGCCCACTGTTCATGACGTATCCACAGTGAACAGCCTACCACTATATATTAATAGTACCTACTGATACCCATTGCTTTGGGACACACTGCAAATAAGAGAACTGGCATGTGAGGTTGGCACCTGCTATTTGACAAATTTAAGTAACTGCAAGAATTTTACATTCACACACACACACACACACACACACACACACATATATATATATATATATATATATATATATATATATATATATATATAATAATAACCTCCTTTGTCATTGTGGTATAAGCTTGTGATCCTAGCATTCTGGAAGGCTGAGACAGGAAGACTCCAAACTTGAGCCCAGCCTGGGCAACTTAGTGACTAAGCAAGACTCTGTCTCAAAATAGAAAATAAAAATGATCTGAGAGTGTGGATCACAGTGAAGGCCCTGGGCTTGACCCTCAGTACCACAAAAAAAAGAGTATCTTAGAAAATGAGTATTACTATTCAATTTTAAGACACTCTGGTCAAGGAAGCATGTCTTTCCAGAGCTGTGAAATCACTAGCCATGGACACTGCCAGTCATTTCCCCAACAATTATTTTCTCCACTACCCAGTGGTTTTGTACCTACTCCTCCTCCAAATGTGACCAGGACAGTTATCTTGGCCCCACATGTGAGACAAGATCTCAATAATTCAAGGGGGAATAGGTGGGTCAGAGACTCTGCCCTCTAGAGAATACATAGCAGGGATTAGGAGGGGTAATATCTTACTTTTTCATCAATGGCACAGAATACCCAACATCTACAACTTAGGGGAGGAAAGATTTATTTTAGCTCAGTTTCAGAAGGTCTCAGTTCATTCATGCACAGGCTGCTGGCAATGGTAAAAGCATACGGCAGAGGCTGAGGAAAGCTGTTTGCAGTATAGCAAACCCAGGAAACCAAGTGAGAAGGAAGGGTAGAATTAGCATAGACCTGTCCAGGTCAAGCTCAAGCATCATGCCCCTTCTGGGCTCAACCCGGTAATGTGCCACATGCCCGTAATCTACTACATGCCTCTAATCCATCACATACCTGTAATCCAACCCTGTTGACCAGGCTCCACCTCTGAACAGTTCCATAGGTACTCCACAGCATCTGAATACTTAAGGTTTTGGGGGAAGACATTCCAGATCCAAACCATAACAGGCAGGGAGGGTACTTGAATCATGGAATAAAAGGCAATTGTTACAATTTGGATCCGGAATGTCCCCTAAAAGTCTCATGCAATTGGATATTGTAGATCATGTGTGGATTTCATATGCTATTAGTGCTGGGTCTTAATTGGAAAGAGCAGATCACCAGGGCTTGTTCGGGAAGGGGCAGATCACTGAGACTTGACCTAGAAAAGGTGGATCACAGGGGTTTGATCAGGAAGGATACACAGTAGCCCTGCCCTTCCTCATAATCTCAGCTTCCTAGCTTCCTAGCTGGCATGCATGAATAGCCTCTCTCCAGCTAAACCTCTGCCATGACCTTCTGTCATTACCAGGTACCCATGAATGGATTCTTATTGCTATACCAAGCACAGCTAAATAGGCCAGATGGACTGCAAAACTTCCCACAGTTACTCTCTGGCCCTTGAAAAAAAGTTTTCCAATCCTTGAAGCCAATCATGGTGGTCATCGTATTGTTCTTGCCAGTTGCTGGCTCAGTAAAGGATTTTTTAGGAAGCTGAGAGACTACAGGAGCCTGAGGGTAGGGCTGTGCTGGGCAGGAAGAAGAGACCTGAGGGAGGATACTTCCTCTTGTTTCTAAGAGGCACAGATACCAAAGGATACCTTCTGTTTTCCCGTACATATCACACTGTCCAGATGTTATGGCAAAGCTATAGTAGCCATCTTGCAACTGGAGGGAACTAGACTAAGAGCATAAACAGTGCTCCCATAACAAAGGGAAGAAGATGCAGAAAGACCCTAACATCTATATGTTAATTTTTTCCACAACAAGATTGTATTACTTCAGTAATACTAAAATTTTTTTGAAGAGTACTTTATTCAGCCAACGTTAGGACAGGAGAATAAAAGCTTCGACTAGTCCATAAAGACATAAGATAAAAGCTTCCACTCATCAGAAGAGAACCCAAAAGTAGGTTGCCCAAAAATTTAAACTAAAGGGCAAAAAAGGTTGGCTAAAAAGCCAGAGGGAAAAATAAGGCCAAACCCAAATAACCACAAGCATTTTTAATTCTCTTAGGTCTATGTTTTAGTTTTTACTGTATGCATGTTCAGATCCATAATCCATACAAATTCTGAAGTAAAACAATTCTGGTTTGAAGCATGTTAAAAATTTTCCTCCAACAATAGGGAAAAGTAAGCATTTCCTCTTTCATCACAACTAGAGCAATTTAAACTAAGCAGTCCACATTTGCAGAAATATAATCCAAGTTTACCACAGGGAGCACAGCACACACTACTAACTGGTGAAGATTTGCCCCAAGAAATAAAGAACTGAGGAAACCACAAGTTGGGACTTGATTAGCTCAATTTGTCATAGACTAAATCCAAACAGACATTTTAAATCTTCAGGTCTAAACAAATTCATTTTCCATGGAATATAATATAGCTCAACATATAATTACATAACATATAATGCAACTGGCTTTGTGCCAAGTCCTAGAGAGACAAGAGCCCTGCCTTCAAGTAGCTTCTGTCTAGTGAGGAAAATGATAAACATACACAGAGAATTACAGAAGGAACCACAGTGCTAACATCTGCAGAGTGTTACAGAAACAGACAATCTAGCTAAAGTCACTGTCATAAGTAAGACAATACTGTGACAACTGTAATTTACCATGCAAATCTGGAGACTTCAGAAGCTATGCTTTGAAAAACTAGTATCCGAAAAGGTTGCATACCAAGGACTATAAAGTTTATTTAGCAAACTAATTTGTATAAAATTATATGAAATACATTAGTCTTCAGATAACACATTTGATTTACAAAACACTATTTTTCCCAAAAGTTCACTGAGCTTGGCGATTTAATTTTATTTCTCAGTGTACATTCTGGGCAGAGAGGAGATTTCATCTTTTAAGACATTCAAGGATGGTCTTGACTCCATGGGAGACAGTCCCCCTCACTACAAAGAAGAATCCAACCCAGAGCTGGAGCCCAAGAGGGCCATCCTGGGCCGACATGGCCAGCTCTGGCCTTGTAGTGATGGAATCCCAAATCCTGTGGGACCAAGAGCCAGAGCATCACCCAGATGGGTCACCACAAGGAAGAACACTGGGATCAAGCATTTCATTATATGTCTGACTGAATGGAGAAATAAGTTGTTGTGTGGTTATGGTCTCTGGCATTATTGAGAATATTTATGTAGTGAGTCGCACGAACAATAAAATTTAGCTGTTCCACTAAATGAGAACACTTTAGAGAAGGGGCTGAGGATCACAGGTGATAGGAGGCACTCTGACTCATGTAGCACACACAAATACATTAATTTCAATGACAATGTCTACAACAAGCTTTTGCTTGTCAATGCATCCAGCAGTTTCCTTTTGGCCAAGACTCTCCAAAGCAGTAAACCAACACCAGACCCACTAGGGTCACTGAGTTCATAAACAATACCTATCTTTGTGTCATCTAACATCACACCCTCATCTGATTAGATCCGAGACAGCACCCAGCCTCTAGCTTATTACATTTGGCCCGCTGACTAGAATTAAATCCAGAATGTTCTCTGAGAGATATTTTCTCAAATATTACATAAGGAATCAGTGCTTCATGTTTTTCCTGAGAAACGAGCCTCCGTATAAAATTCTGCCTTCTATTATCCACTGTAATATCAAAAAATAAATAAAATCCTTCACGATCAAGGTCTAGGCCTTCATCCAAGATCCTCATCTGCTCTTCATCTATTTCTATTTCTTTTCCCTCAAAACTTCATAAACTCACCTGGGCATCTTTACAACACATTAGACATGCTGCTGCCCTGGAAGGAATAAAAACAACATTTCCCCAACTGACTCGAGAGTTACCAGAGTAGTCCTTCTAACCTTCTCTCCTGCCTTACTAGTTCACAGCTTAGTTCACACAGAGATGAGCAAATGTCCTTCTAGAAGTTTCTCTGAGAGTCAAAGGCCTAGGGAAAAAGTAGGGGTTTGTCCCAGAAAATGACCAGGAGCCCACTCCCCCACAATGACTTAGACCTTACGGTCAGGAGCCATTAGGCCTAGTGAAATCCCCAGCCAGGGCCTCTATTCTTCTCCCACTCCACTGGCTGCACAAAACCCTGGCTTCCCATAAAACCAGCCTCACTGACCTGGTGTCAGTCCATGGTTTTGAAAATTCCACTTTAACTGGAAATGTTCTAAAATGGATCTGTACCTCTGGTTTGCTGACATCCAACATTCACAAAATTGGCAAGAAACTCTGTGGCTCAGCTGCCTCCAATTTACTGTCCCTGGGCACCATCTCCAGCTTGGCTTCAGGGTGCACACAGCCGTAGCCTCTAGGCAAGTAGTGGGTGGATCAGTGGTGAAGGTTAGGAGCTCTAAGGATGATCACTTCTGCACTAATGAGATGCCTTGCACTTCTGGGTCTTGGCTTCTGTGTCTCAAGCTCCCATCCAGCTGTGCAAGTCACTCTGCCAGCAGTTACAGAGCCCTGGTGCCGGCCTCTCTGTGTAAGAGAAGCGTACGTCACAGACCCCACCCTCAGAGACTGCATAACCTAATGACTCTGACTCCATCCACAGCCAACCTGTTATCTTTTATGCTGGAAAAAGAAATGCTGATAAATCCAAAATCAATTCCAACATCTCACTTTGCCTTAAAACTCTCTCTGTATTAACTTCAATACAGGCAAAGAGGTAGCAACTTTAGAACACATGAGATCATGACAGCCAGAGATCTTCCTGTCCTACCAGTGTGATCCATTGAAACATCGAGTAGAGGGCAGATAACGTTGGAAAAAACTGCAGATGACATGGAACAAATGGAAAACCAGGAAAAGCCAACAATTAGATAACTATCCCCTGAAACAAAAAAAAAAAAAATATTACCCAAACTGATGCTATAGAAAAACACAGCGATTTCAGCTTAAAATACCAGATTCCTCCATATGGCCACATGGCAACCTGAGAATTTGGTAGTGAGTAATCCACAGAACAGTGACAACCTGCATCAGCACGCTGCCGAGGACTCGATGGAATCTGCTTTAAGAATCACCACCGCTTACTTCTTTACCAGTATTTTTTGCCCCATCATTAAAAAAAAAAAAAGGTCCAAAATTCACCATCTTTGACCCCAGATGTCATGGCTTAGATCTAAAATGTCCCCACAGTCTCCTGTGTTTGGAAGGTGACTGGATCACAGGAGCGCCATATACATCTGTGGATTCATCTACGGGTGAGCTCACGGCTGAAGGTGATGACAGGAGGCGGGCCTGGGCTGGAGGAGGGTGTTCTTTGACCTCAGCCCCTCCCCATCTCTTTCTGCTCCAGGCCACCAGGGGATGAGCCGCTGTCCTTCACCAGGCCTTTCCACCTTGCTGTTTTGCTTTGTGCCAGCTGACCAGGGACTGAAACTTCTGAAAGCATGAACCAAGTTAAACTTCTCCTTTCAGACGGGCAATCCTTCGCAATCCTTTTGGTTACAGCCACTGGGGAAGACAGTCCTGCATTCTGTCTTATCCTCAGATACCCTGGGAGGTGTGCAGTCAAGGGAGGCAGGGTAAGCAGTGAGTGCTGTCCCAGCAGCAGTAAAGTGACAAAGACACTAGGACAACATCAATGATTGTGTGTCCATTTGGCTGCCCAGATGGGCAGGGAACACAGCTGGCCTGAGGACTCTCACGTGATACAGTCCAGTGTGTGTGTGTGCACTTTGAGGACCCCAGAGCCAGTGTTAGTGGCCAGGAAGGCACGGTGTACGAGGAAGTCCCTTTGAGATAGTGACCTTTTTCTTTCCATTCTTTTACCTCTTCCAAAATCCCAGCTGGCTTATGCTGTGCTTTGTCTCCCAGCCACCATAAGCAGACAATTATTGATGATACCAAAAGTGACCTCCACTTTGCAGACTAGATGGAATTGGAGACATCTTTTCTGCCTTCTTCAATTATGAACCTTACTGGCATGTTCAGGAATGTGCACAGCCTAGTATATCCTCCCCATATGAATATGTATAAACTTCACCATAAATTTTGTTTGGATCTTTTGTCCAGGGAGACATTCAAGGCATCCTGCTGACAGGGACAGCAAACATCTCTTCTACTCAAACGTGCAGCTCATGATATCTGAAGTTGAACTTCCTAAGAACCAAACCCATTGTTATGTTCAGTTACAGCAGGATACTATCCCGCCCCAAGGCCAATGAGTGTGCATTGACTGCACATCTCCCAAGGTATCTGAGGCTAAGACAGAATCCAGGACTATCTTGAAAAGAGAATTTCCCCAGTGGATGCAATCTTAGCACTCTGGGAGGTTGAGGCAAAAGGACTGCAAATTTGAGCCCAGCCTGGGCAACACAGCAAGATCCTGTCTCAAAATCAGACCCCAAAAAATTATAAGTAAATAAAAGAAAAAAAAAGAGAAGAGGGAATCATCACTGGGTATTACACACATCAGTAGAGGAAAAGCATTTGCTATTCTTGTGGAAAATTTAAAAAGATATTTTACATGGGGGTGGGGGGAGTTGCGTAAAAGCCAAAGGGATAAGCTGGAATTTGCATTAGCATCCGAAAAAAAGAGTCTGAATATTAATACAACAGGAATCTCTTAGAAAATCTGAATGTGACTTTTAAAAACCCAAGTTCTAGTTTTCCACAAAAGGAACAACTTTTTGAGCAACCGATATCAAATCATTTATCTGAGCAAGTGCATTCACTGTTTACGAAAATGTGGGAAGTTCATACTGTAATAACTAAAATGCTAGGGAAACAGCATGTGCATCAGTCTCACTGTGTGAGATGGCCAGAGAGCTTAGCCCAGGGAGCGCCTCGCAAGGGCCTGCATGGCCCTGGTGGCAGGCCGGTCCTTGGCTCTGAGAAGAGCCAGATGTGGCTTCTTCCCACGCATTTACAGTCCAGGTCTAAACTCAATGGGGTCTTCCTCAGAACAAATCCAATCCATACCCCAGTGTCTTCTGGGTATGGGATTTAAAGTGAAAGGTCCTTAAGGATGCTCACACAAGTGTGTGCTCTTGAGCAAAAGAAGTCATTATTGTAAGAAAATCAAGACAATGCAGCTTGTAGGTTTGAATCCCAAACCTGGACTACAAATGCCTTTTCTCTCTCTTTTTTTTAACAGCTTGGAAAGTAATAAAGTCAAATGTCTGTTCCAAAAACGTTACACATTTTGGCTCTGTTCAGTTGTATAAAAAAAAAAAAAAACAGGAATTTCAAACAGATTTTACATTTTTTTTTGTAGCTCCCTAAACCCTCCAGATTTTTTTTTCATTTTGTAGGTCATTTATTTTGCATTTTGGTGAAAACTCTATTGTTATCAATTCCTTGTATTTCTTATTTAATTCGGTAATGACAGCCCTTCTGTTTGAAAAGAAACAGAACTTTGTGACATGTCAAAGATACCTGCCAGATAAAAATTACTATTGATTGGGAAAATCACTGTAAAATAAAGTCCAAGATCTTGTTCAAAAACTTTAAATACCTGCACACACACTGACTCTCGTTTGTGTAAAAGTGGGTCTCTGTGGGCCTGTCCATGGGCTGTTCCATGAGCCTCTCTGAGGGTCTATCTAGCCACTCCTGTGGCCTCTTGCTGGGCCTATCCTCCAGCTACAGGAGAAAAGACACCATGGGCCCCAGACTGCCCAGATCGGGGTGGTCGTTCTTTTACCTCAATCTATTTGGTAGAGATGTCCCATGAACCCATTTCGTGCTACAGAAGTTTTGAAAATAGTCTATTTCCCTGTCCCCGTATCCCACCTCATGTATTTGGAAAATGACTAGATCATGAGAGTCCATGGAACAACAGTGATTTCCTTTGATTCTGAGAGGTGGGGCCTGGCCAGAAGGAGTGGATCGCTGGTGCTTTACCTGGAGAGGGCAGCCTCGCCCTCGCTAGTTTCACCCTTGTCTTGTTTTCTGTTTTGTTACTGCCACGGGACAGTTTTTCTCTGGCCAGACCCTCTGCCGTGCCCCTCTATTGCTGTCAGCTACCCATGAACGGGCTGGAACCTCCTCAGACTGTGAGCTAAAGTAAACCTTTGCTCCCTGAAGTTGTGGATGTTGGATCACTGTGCCTCAACAAAGAGAAAGTGACTCAGACAATATTTCATAATTGCTATTCTTGCTCTACTTTCTATGAATAAAATACATAGTATTATTCCTACTTTAGAGTAGGAAGCCTAGTTAGAAAATAAATGGAAAAGTAGAAAATAATCCAAAAACTTCTGGTTTACACCCTTACTTTTTTTTTGTAACTGTAGTTTACTAAGTGTGACTGTTGAAGAGTTTATATCAACTTCTTGAGGAAGTTAGGAACCACACCTGGATTACAGTTTGTGAACCACGTCTATATTGGGAACTGAGACCCAGCCTAGATTCGAGTGTGAGTCATTTGTGGGCTGGGCAATGAGAGAAGAGCACCCACACAGATGGGGGAGGGCCAACTGGAACTCTAAGGACATAAAAGGAAGGAAGAGGGAAGATTACTACAGCTTCTTCCTCTGGGATAGCTCTAGCCTTCACAATTGTCTACAGACACCGACTTGCTACACATCGCAGATCATCAGCACAGGTTCACTCCAGTCTCGACTTGTGCCTGTCTGTCACTGATCTTCAGGCTTCGGTCTTCACCCGAGATCTACAGCAGACTCTCACCTCACCGGCTGTCCTGCGGGCCCAGACTGGAGATCTACTTCATGGCTGAGCCGCCATCTTGGACTATCTGTATCCTCCCATTTGTAAGCCTTCCCAATAGATCCTTTTGATATAAAATCTATAAATTCTGTCTTTGAAAGAACCCAAATGAATACAGTAAGAAAAAAATTTTCTTATTTTCATGAAGCTCCTATTTGTCTTACCTTAACCTAGCTTTTCATATATCCCAGTTAAGCAAAGTCACAACCCTATTTCCAAGTAGTTTCGCCCTTTAAACAATCTTATCAGCCAAAGCAGATCGTTAAAGGTTCGGTATGAGGCTCAGGAAACATTTTCTATATTTGGATGTATTATAAATATAATAAAATTTTAATGAAAAAATAGGAAGTGTTATCTATTGTGGTTTGGATTTGGAATGTCCTCCAAAAAACTTATGTATTTGGAAGTTATGGATTATCTATGGAACCATATGTTATTAGGAGATAGGGCCTGATCTGGAGGGGTTGATTATGGGTGTGTGGTGGAGTATAGGTGTGTGGCAGATTATAGATTACATGTGTGTGGCTTAGATTATAAATTACAGGTGTATGGTAGGGGCTTTAACCTGAAGGGGTGGAACACTGAGGATGGAGCCAGAGGGGGCACAGGACCTGAAAGGATATATGCTTTCTTTTCTTCCTTCCTCCCTCCCTTCCTCCCTTACTTCCTTCCTTCCTTCTTTCTTCTAGGACTTGACTTGGCTTCCTGTTTGCACAGTTGTGAGGAGCTGCCTCTACCTCTGCTTCTGCTATGTGTTTTCACTGTTGCTGGCTACCCATGAACTGACTGGGAACCTCTGAAATTGTGAACTAAAATGAAACTTTACCTCCTCTAATTTGTGCATGTCAGGTATTGAGTCACAGTGATGAAAAAGTAACCAAGACATTATCTAATATATGAAATTTATTTTAAAACAATCGCATCTGAAAATGCTTAAGACAACTAGGCCATGAGATTTGTCAACCTCAATGAACAAGCAATAAATATATCTAGAAAATGTTGCATTATTTAAAAGTTTTCACCCCCACACAACATAATGTTTCACAGAATCTCAGACAAGGCTGGGCTACAGAGATCATGATCTAAATTTTATGTTTAATCTTTCCACTCAGTCTCATGACTTTGGTATAACATTTGATGGGCCTCCTTCTGTGAATTAGGCTAGTTGGCTTTGGGAAACAGAATAGCTTAAAGTCTAATATACTTGAAAAAACACTGTTTTACTTTGTTTACATCTGGTTGCAACAGCCCCATTGTGCTAGCTGATGCTTGTGCCAGGAAAGAGAAATTTAATTAGCTTTATTTCAAACAAAAATAGAAGATTAAAGGCAGTGATAGAAACACACCACAGCTCACAGCCATACTGCCTAAGCTCATAGTGTAGAAATAAAATTCTTAGAAGTAGGAAGGATCCTTGGAACACGGAAACACTTGGAACCTCTTTCTCCCATTGAGCCAAATACTACAACTGTTTCTGTCTTTCACAGGCTCCTAACGGATGCACAAAGCGAGTGCAGCCTTTGCCACTCCCATCTGAACATGTCCTGCTAGTGCAGTAGCTGCCAGAGGAAAATCCCAGCACTCCCAAGTCTATGCTTCAGTCTACACAATGCCAAGCTACCAGTGTGCTTTGGTTTCATTAGTGCGTTGAACACTGGTCAGGTGTGTGTCAGAGCCTTGATCCCATGGCCGACAACACTAACAAACATGGACAGTGTGAGCATGTGGCTCCTGGAGGAATCCACATCTGTCCCTCAGCGTAGACTGCCCCAGCTCCTGGGGCTGCTTTTTCTATTCTTCCTGTATCACCCATCTTCCTTGGCTTCAGCCTAGTCCTGAGTTCCAGAAGGTTTCAGTACCCATTTAGTAACCCTAACTCATTCAGACTTCAAATCTTCCTGATAAAAAAAATAAACCTTAAAAAAGAAGTGAAGGTTGCATGGGCTTCATGAGTGGTTTGTTTCACTGTAGTGTGTGTTTTTGAGACAGGGTCTTGCTCTGTAGCCCTAGCTGGCCTTCAACTCACAGCAATACTCCTCTCTCAGCCTCCTAAGTGCTGGGGTTACAGGCATGCACACCACCATGTCTGGCTTGCACTGTGTTTTACTTCTGGTCCTGGAAACTGAACCCGGGGCCTACATGCTGAGCTACATCCCTAGCCCTTTTTATTTTGAGACAGGGTTTCACTAAGTTGCTACGCAACCCAGACTGGGCTCAAACTTGTGATCCTCCTGTCTCAGCCTCCTAGAGTGCTGGGATGAGGACACAAGCCATCATATCTGGCTCTGAGTGTTGCTTGAGCTGAACCTACTTGAGTGACATGTAAGAAGAGCTGCCATTTAAGGTGCGCCCCTCTCCCTTTCCTGGGAAATCTTGTTCTGTTGTTCTGAGCAACATGCTTCATTTGTGTGGCACAGGTTTTGGAACACCTATGTAGAAACAATTTCCATAAATATGTACCTAAGATTTTTTTACCTTCATAGGCAAGCAGGACTCATCGTATTTTTTTCACTGCTATGAAGTATCACTGAAAAATACAGTGAATGCTCTAATTTTAAAAATCTATTACTTTAAAAGACACGTTGCCATAAATCCCTCTTACAATCCTCCCTGACTTCAAACACGCTGACCCATCATTCCTGCGGCTTTCTGAGGCAGTTCTGAATGTCTTCTTTCCTGAGCGCCTGTACCTGCACTGTCATAGCTGCTCTCCACATCCTGAATCTCTTCGAAACATGGACCTTTCATGGCTTCAACTTTGAAGAACCAGAAACCACACAGTGTCAGATCCAGTGAATAAGGGAGATGAGGACACTATGGCATGCTTCTATAAGCCTGCCTGTCCTTCGGGTGACTCAGCTGTTAGCAGTCACTGTACTCCTGACTGTGCCTTCTAAAGACAGGAAAGAGGACTTCCAGAACAGCGTCAGCTACTAGCAAGTACGACGGGACAAGTTGAGTTAATGCAATTTCCTGGACAATCCACTATAACGCTTACAGTTGACTCGTCATGTTTTCAGGTTAGGTGTCTATGGAAGAACACGCTTAACAATTGTAGCATCTAGAGCTGAATTTACTGTGTTACACAGTCCAACACCAAGACCCAGGCACATGACTTCAAGTCCACACTGACATGTGTTTCTTAAATTTCTTTAATCAAGGAATTGCCTTTAACGAAGCTGTGACTGGCTTCAGATAAAACTTGGATATAAAAGACAATTAAATCAAAAATTCATAATTTGGAATATTCTTGTATAAATGGAGTAGGAATATTGTACTACAGATAAGCCAACATGTAACAGAGTTTTTATTCCAGTAAAATGTTCTTATGTGATCAAACTACAGTCAAGATGTTGAATAAGGATTTACCTTATGATTCAATAGCTAATCTAGTATGCCTACCCCAAAGGAAAGCCGGGTATTTTTACGTTGGAATGGGATAAAGATGCTAAGTAGAGAAATAACAGAGGGAGAAGCAGCTTCCTGAGCACTTAGGGGATATTCCCATTGTACATTAGAGCTCATCACTCATCCATTCGATAAACATTTACCACGTCAAAGAGACGGCGTCCGGCAGGGAGACTCCTGTGAACCACACACATCCACTTCCTGCACTCAGGATGCTTCCTGTCTGTCTGGGAAATTTAATCCCCAGCCAGTTCCACGGGCCTTTCCCAGGCCTCTGTAGTAAAGCAGCTCTGTGCTGACTCCTGTGAGGCATGAACAGCTCACACAGGCTCCCTGTCACTGTCGTTGTCTTTGGAAATAAGTTTATATGAATGAAGTACTTAGAAAACAGTATTCACCGACAATTGATAAAAATAGAAGCCACAGAATTCAAACATTCTGAAATCCACCGGGAATGAGATGTGCTGTGGGAAGCCACACGAGAGGAATGTTTTCAGCAAACCTTCAAAGCTCCAGCAACGACTCAAAGAGGGAAAAAATTACTTTTCTATTTCACAGATATATCTTCAAATGGAGATTTTTTTCCTACTTGGGGGACATAAATATTTATATTCTCCTTGAATATACAAAGCTATTGAGCACTCAGTGAAAGTTTTATTTTTAATCAAGTCATATGGAAAGTAGATCCTGGGCCTGAGCTTTGAAATCAGTGTATACTGAGCTCAGGGGCAAGCTGGCTAATTGACTTGGGCAGTGACTAGAAATTAAAAGCCTGGAATCCTTTTCTGAGAGTCTCACCTGAGAGGAGTGCAGAATTAGCCAAAGATATTATTAAGCAGCTTTGGAGAAAGGGGAGGATATGCTAAGAATAGTTTTATCTTTAATAACAAAATCAAAGCAATTAGGAAAGTATATTCCAGGTCAAATATTTTGATTTAGACAACCGATAATAATGTTAGAAATAATTTCTAAAATTATTTCACTTCCGTGAAAAAGTTTCGCTGTTCCTCACAGAATTAGGCCCAGAGCTATTGTGAGAACTCGCAATCCTACCCCAAAGACATTTGCCCAGAAGGTCTGAAAACAGTACTAGGTACATGCCACATGTTCACTGCAACATGATCCACCATCGCCAGAGGGTGGAAACAGCCTGACATCCATCTCTGAATGAGCGAAATGGGGCCTCTCTCTACTAGGGAGTAGTACTTGGCTTTAAAAAGGAACCAAGTCAACACTAATGCTACCTAGTGAATAAACCCTTGAGACCATACACTGATTGAAAGAAGATGGGCCAACCATAGGCCACATATTGCTTATTCCATTTACATGAACTATATGGAACAGGTGAATCCATAAAGATAGGACAGACTGGTGGCTGTCAGGGTGTAAGGAAAGAGAATAAAGGGGTTCACTTCCATTTATTTTGAGGGGTTGGAGTTTTCCTTGGAAAACTATTTTGGAACTAGACAGAATGAGGCAGAGCTAGGCAGAAGTGGTAGTCACACAATATCACAAATGTACTAACTAGATGCCAGTGAGTTCCTTACCTTAAAATGGTCAATTTTATGTTATATAAATATCATCTCAACAAATTATTTTTAAATATTACATCAAGCTTCTGATGAAACAGAGGACAGAATACAGACATTAACAACTCTAAGTTTAAACTGATTTCAAATAGAATCTGAATGTGGAAAAGTTTTAAGAATATCTTAAATATTTTATTTTGTTTACATTTTTCTTTATGTTTTTATACTTGCCAATGACAAACTATAAAATTTGTGTCTCAATAACTCAGAGAGTTCTTTTAGTACATAAGTATTTAATGAGAAAAATATGCATTGTGTTGAAGTCAAAATTATTTTCATTTGTTTCTAAAATATTTTTTTAAAATCAATGATACCACACCAAGACAAAACTTTGAAAGATTATGTAGGTCAGTCATCAGCATACAAGATTGTTTTTATTTTATTATTATTAATTTTTTGATAGGGTCTCCCTCTGTAGCCCAGGCTGTTCTAATCTCCCAGCAGTTCTCTTGCCTCAGTCTCCCGAGTGCTGAGATTATGGGCATGCAGCACCATGTCCAGCTTTTTGTGGTGCTAGGAAATCCAACTGAGGGCCTTTTGCTTACAAGGCAAGCGCTGCAACACTGTGCTGCCATTCTTCCAGCCACATACCAGATTATTTTACGGATAAGCTAAGAAGTTATGGAAAAGCCCCCAAAAATTCTAGAAATCATAAAGATGAACAAAAACCTTAAGTTTTAGAAAAAATTAAGCCTCACATTTATAGTGTGATGTGAATATTGGTTTAGTAAAAGATTATCCAATAACCTGATTATAATAAAAGTTTTCTGGCAGGGTCATCACTGTGCAGACTCTTAGATACTACAGAATGTGTCACCTGTGCACAGACAGGACACAGCAGGACTGAGTACGTTCCAAAGAGCAAAGCTGTGAGAACCAAACTACAGGCTTCAAACCTGACAAACAGCACCATTCCTTAAACAACACCGGCAACACTCCAGCACCGTCAGCATGGGGAAAGAGAGAGTGTCTTCCAAGTCCTGTTATTACAGAGTCAAGATGGCAGCGGAGTAACAGCGCTGCACAATGTCTCCTCATCAACCCACTTAAAAAGTCGAGAATTTAGTTATAAAAAGTGTGTTCAGTGTAGCTAGGAAAGAGAGGAGCATCCCCAACAACTAAAAGGAGGCCAAGGGAAGGTCAGAAATTCCAAAGGATCATCGAAAGCAGAGGAAAAAGAAAAAAGAAAAAACCCAGCAGCCCAAGAAGCCATCCCAGCCAGCTGCAAATGGCTGGAGCCACAGGCAGCTACATACGGCGAAAAGCTCACGTGGGCCCAGGACATCTGACGGAGCTGGGAGAGGACGGGGCACCCCAACAATGGACAGGAGGCTGCAGGCGGGTCAGAAAGTCACATCAGAAAAGGCAGCCGACTCGGCGCGGCCGAGCTGCCGGCATCCAAAGACCAGACAGGAAAGTCCGGGGCCAGAACCTCAGCCTGAGGCCAGTGCAGATCCGGAGAAGTGGGAATTGTTGGCAGCTGGCAGTCCCAGCCTCCGAAACACCAACCTGCAGGAAGTGGGTGCTACAAACGTAGTGTGCACTTCCCTTGAAAAGGCCCCGGGATCCCAAATCAGAAACAGGGCTCAGCAGCCATCACAGGCAGTGACATCAGCAGGAGCCATTTTAAAAAGGAAAAGAAAAAAAAAAGCCCACGACTGAACCCTTTAGAGTAAAAGAAAGCTCAGAAGAGCACATCAGGGCTTTGGGGCCACCCTTAAACAGTGCCTAGGAAGAAACTGGCACAAGCAGCAGAGAGGAGAAAAGAGGGGAAAAAGGCTGCTGATCCCCTGAATGGCTCAGGGGCACCTCTGCTCTGAGGGTGGACAGCCCTGCCCCGGGGGAGGGAAGCCAGGACAGACGGAGAGCTTTGCTGAGTGGACCGGGGGAACAAGAAACCTCAAAAGGGGGATCATCACCCCGTTCCTCCAGCACGCCCCAGAGGCTTCCAGTTCACTGCTGCCCTGCACACCAGAGGCACCTAGAACCAGGAAGTACATCAACTGTCCATCCCATGAGCCAGAGGCTTCCAGAGGCTTCCAGGGAATTATATCACCCTGTCAATCCTGAGCCCCAGAGGCTTCTAGAGGTATCTAAGACCGGGAATTCAATAGCCCGGTCTGTCCCTTGGACCAGAGGATTCCAGAGGCACCCACGACTGGGTCTTTGCCAAAGCCTTCTCTATATATATGAGTGCTTAACTGAGGCAATTTTCTTCTCTCGGACAAACTTAAGCAGACAGTTTAGGAAGAGCCTTGGAGGAGTCTGAGAAGGAGAAGAATTAAAATGTCAGTCAAAGCAGATATAAGGGCTGTTAACCTTTATGATTACTGGCCCTTTTCCCACTACTAAGATTTTATTTTTAAGATAACAGGGTTGGGATGGTTCTTTTCATACAATAAGGTTTTCAGGATTCTTTGTGCCCCTTGAACGATTGGATTTCCTAGGCAAAGGTAAAAATTAACAGATCTGAATTTTTATTATACCATAACACGGAACAAATTTGTCTGAAGGAAAGAAATTAGCCAGGTTTACTTGAAATAACAGGGAAGTTGCCTTGGCCCAATTAATGAAGTTATAAATTGGCCCAGTAGTAAAACATGAGTACAAGCATATTTTCAAGGGACTCTGGAATAAATTAACTCTGAAACAGAGCAAAACAGAAGAGAGAAAAACATAAATAAGCAGTCTTAGATACAGGTCAGTCTTAGCTTTAAAGGATCTGGTCCAGGCTTAAGTTTTTATGTCAGGTCTATGAAGTCTTTATCCTTAGTGGAATCAAGGAAGGAATTCTGATGACTTGAACAGCGGTGGGAGTGGTGAGAGTGGTGAGGATGATCGTGTGTGGTCCTCTCCACGTGAGAGTGAATCCTTCCTTTGTGAACTTTTTCCATAGACCAGGTCACCAGGTTGGAATGGCTGGCAAGTTGTTGAGGGCAATGGCAAAACTGCATGGACGTGAATCTGAACTGCACCCTGGACCTGCTGAAGGTATTTTAATAGAGACTGATTTGTGATTTCTGTACAACAGGGTCCCAGAGCCTGGGTAATAAGGGAGGAGGCCACCCAAAGACAATCTCATCGGGGCTGAATCCTACATTATAAGGAGTACATCGGACTTGGAGGAGCCTGAAAGGGAGCAGATTGACCCAGTTATCATCATCTCTAGAATTAATTTAGTCAAAGTTGACTTCATGGTTTTGTTCATGCATTCAACCTACCCCAAGCTCTGAGCTCTGGGGCTCTGGTGCAATGTAGTTTCCATTCAAAACCTAGCACTCCCCTGACACTAGGAAGAGGGGAAAACAGGACCATTATGAGAGCCAATTGAAAGAGAGGCAGCCCAAACCCTGGAATAATCTCATGTAACAGCATTTTTGCCACAACCAAGGCTGTTTCTGATTTAGTGGCCTTTGCTTCCACCTATCCAGAAAAAAATGTCTACTAAGACCAAAACATACCTATAGCCTGACTGGTAGGGTTTTTGCCTCAGGGAATTCAATTTCCCAATGTTCACCAGGGGTGAGTCCTCTTAATAGGATGCCCGAGGCTCTCCCAGAACCTCTGCTCTGAACCGACCTGGTTACATGCCACGCATCAGTAGGCTACTTAAGTTGCCAAGAGCTGGAGGTTGGGAATATCATACTACAGAGATAGGTGCTCACACTGCTTTGTTCCATCAAGGTGGGTGGTGATATGAACTGGTCAATGAGAAGTCTTCCAAGTTCCTTTGGGAGAATCAGTCTGAAGTTCTCTAGTGTCCACCATCCATTAGGGCTTTTATGTGGGCTTGTGGTAGCTTGGAATGGGGGAAAAGTCTTCAGGGAAAGAAGAGGCAGAGATTTAACTGGTTCCTGGGCTGCTGCTTGGTCCACCAATTGGCTTTCTTGGGCCTCCAGAGCATCAGTTTCTTAGTGTCCATGACGGTGGATGACAGCAACCTTTTTTGAAGAGACAAATCACCTCAAGGATGGTTAGAATTTCCTCCCTTTTTTGTTTAGAGAGACAGAGAGAGAGAGAGAGAGAGAGAGAGAGAGCGAGTCTCACTCTGTAGTCTAGGCTGGTTCTGAGCTCACTATGTAGCCCAGACTGCCCTTGAACTCACAGAAATCCTCCTACCTCAACCTCCCAAGTGCAAGAATTACGGGCATGCACCACCATGCCCAGCTTATGTGGTTCTAGGGAATCAAACTCAGGTACTCAGTGCTTGCTAGGCAAGTGCTTAATGGCTGAGCTATTCCTCCAGCCCCTCCTCCTTGTTTTTAATAGTCTTTTTTGAAGCCATTACCACAGCAAGGACATGAACAGTTGCAAAAGGGTACCAGTTATCTGTGTAGATGATGACCTGTTTCTCTTTTCCTTGCCCCAGAGCTTGGGCCAGGGCAATGAGCTCGTCCTGCTGGGCCAACTTACCTTGCAGTAGAGCTTGTGACCAGATGACTTGTTTTTGAGTGGTGACAGTCACCCATCCTTTCTAGTTCCAATGTCTACAAAACTGCTGCCACCAATGAAGAAGGTGGCCTCTGTGTCTAGCCAGGAGAAGTCTTGGAGATCAGAGCAGCTTGCCTGTGATATATCCAGCAAATCTTCACAGACATGGATTGGGGTTTCTGAACCATCATCACAGGGTTCAGACTTTGGGTGGGGGAGAAAGTCAAGCTAGGTTGATCAAGAAGGAAGCTCTGATACTAGCAGTGAAGGCATTTGACATCCATCTACCAGTGGTGACTCTGAATATGGCCTCTACAGCATGTGGGGCAGTGAGAATTCAGTCCTATCCGAGTCAGTTTATCAGCTTCTTTTACCAACAGCAGAGTCGTAGCTATGGTGTACAGATAAGCTGGCCAGCCAGAGCCTACAGGGCCAGATCTTTTAGAGATATACCATTGGCCACTTCCAAGGACCTGAAGTTTGAGTGAGCACTCCCTTAGCTACGCTCTTATGTATGTAGAGGCACAACAGCTTGGTGACGTCTGGGAGTGCCAGGGCAGGAGTCTCTGTTAGAACAGCCTTTAAAGCTTGGAAGGCTGCTCCTCCCGATCTGTCCATGCTAAAGGTTGATTTCCTCCTGCAGTGGCTGTGTAGAGAGGCTTTGCGATTTCACTGAATCCAGGAATCCAGAGGCGGTGGTATCTGGATGCCCCTAAGAATTCTCACACCTGCTTTTTCATAGTGGGAGTCAGGATCCTGAGAATGGCTTTCTTATGAGCTGCAGAGAGGGCTCACTTACCTTGGTTGAGTTCGTACCTCAGGTATGTGACTTTCTCAGTACAGAGTTGTGCCTTCTTGTCAGAGACTCGAAAGCCCAGTTCTTGTAACAGCTGGAGCAGGTCTTATGTGTCCTGCAGGCATTGTTGGTAATTTGGAGCAGCCTGCAGGAGGTCATCTACATACTGGAGGAGAGTGCTGGACAGGTGTTCTGCCCAGATAACCTGTAAATCCGTCTGTAAGGCTTTCCCAAAGAGGGTCAGGGAGTTCTTGAACCCCTGGGGAAGACAAGTTCAGGTGAATTGTTGGCTATTTCAAATAACTGATAGTTTCATACCAGGGAATCCTTCTAACTTTTGTAACTTTTTCTGGTTGTTGGAACTGCACAAAAGCCAAATTATGAGCACCAGAGTTTTCTGGGGCCAAGGGATCAAATGGGGAATACATATGGAATGGACCCTGGAGATGCTCCGGGAAAGCTCCAGGTGATTCCTCTGGTCCCTGAATAAACTTGGTTGTCTTAGAAAGATTCATGGGTTTTCAGGCCACCCCTCCACCATACCTGATGGTAGATGATTCAGATAAATGGTCAAGAAATACAATCTTGTTTCTGAATTAGGGTTCCAGCCAGGACTGATAGCAGGGAAACATTTTGCTCAGGAAGGGCTGATTTTCTTCTAGGTTTCCCAGAACTGAGGCCAAGATAGCTTTTAAAGCCTCTGACAGGACGCATTCCCTTTCTTTAAAGGTAAAAAGGCGATAAGTGGTTGTTGGTAATCATCCCAAGATGGAAGGCAGGTGTGTGCGGTGAAAGCTTGTGGTTTATCAGAGAATGATGGGTTTTCACTTCTCCAGTTATAAAGGTCCACTGTGGAGAATGGAGTATAAACTAAGAAGGGTCATGCAAGAGCACCACCCTCTGGCAGAGGGGCTGCTTGCCTCAAGGGCAGGATAGGAGCTGGGTCATGGGAGCAAGAGTGGCATAGAACAGACTGGGATGACTAAGAATGGTGACGTCTGAGGCAGAAAGGGAAGGTGAAGCAGACTGGGGTGGTGGAAAACACAGCTGGAGGGGTGGCTAGAGTTTGAGGGAAACAGAGGGGAAGGAGGTTCAGGATTATTTGGACCAAAGGGATAAGGAGAAGGGGAATATCTTCCTATGAGTTTTAACAGCAAAGAGAAAAACTGGATCTTAATCAAAAAGATAATCATAACAAAAGTGCCTTTATTTTCTTTGATCCAACATTTCTGCCACTTTTTGATGAAGACTAGATGGTATAGCATTCCCATGATTAAGTGGCAATCAAAAGGTAACCCCCCCCAAAAAAACCCCTACACCAAAACTTTTCTATTAATCATGTGAAGAAAAAGGCTTATAAACAGCAAAGAAAAAAACCCACAAATAAAAACTTTACTAAAAAAGTCAATAAACAGAAGAAACTTTTTAAAATTTCTCTATAATTCTTCTATTCAAAAGAACAAAAAATGTAATCCTTAAATTTTACCTCTGGAAACTTTAGAACCTGTAGAGGACTCATAAGATATTTCTCTATTTGTGTGTGTGTGCATGCGTGTGTGTGTTTAAACATATCTGGCTGAAGACGGTGGCCCCCATGATTGTCTCTGCCATTTCAAGATGGTGGCCACATACATGGTCTCTGGCAAAGATGGGAACTAGACACATGGTTCCCACCCCTCATCTTTTTCTTTAGAAAAAGAAAAAAATACCAACAGAAAACACTGCTCCAGGTACCCGTGGGCAGGCAGAGATGTGCCCAAGAAGGCTGCCAGTAATTTTCCCTGTCCTTTCCTAATTTTACTAGGCATATCAAGGCAAAAACTTTTTTAAAGCATCTAAAAATAAATAAATGCAACGTAACAGACAGCTTCCAAACAATTTCCTTTCAATAAATGTAACATACTATGATATTTTATAAGCAACAATTATTTCTAATCAAATGTAACATTAAAACAATAACCTTTCCTAACACACACAGCCATTGGTCGATGTAAGGAAACTGGTCCAGATTTCCCTGAGGCCCAGTGACTTTCTGACAACTTAGGGATCAAAAGAACCTACAGAAG
Source organism: Ctenodactylus gundi (assembly GCA_004027205.1). Classification (NCBI taxonomy): domain Eukaryota; kingdom Metazoa; phylum Chordata; class Mammalia; order Rodentia; family Ctenodactylidae; genus Ctenodactylus; species Ctenodactylus gundi. Next base: position 108,130 of record PVKB01000848.1, on the reverse strand, counting down.
ACCAACCAAGATCAAAGTCACTACAATCGATTTCACACAGTACTTGGAGTCAATCTCGGGTGCAGTGTGTTCATGGTCTCCTTTAAATTCAAGAGAGAAGTCATGAAGCGTACAGTGAAGTGGAGAAAATGGGGGGCTATGAGAGGCAGCCATGCCTCAAATTTAAAAGTAAGAGGGAAGAAACAGAAGTGGAGGAAAGGAAACGTAAGAGAAAGGAGCTCGCGCTAAGAGAAGGGAAATTCAGACAGAAAGACTGAAATTAGGGAAGTTTTTCAGACCAAAACAGATCAGATAAATACATCAGTAAGCAGGCCAGGCAAAAGAGACCAAGTCAAGAGACCACGTAAACAGACTGATAAACAGACCAGGTTCCCTGTTCCTAACACCATCCTGCTCAAACAAGGAGGGGTGATGTCTCATCAGATGTTCGCTCCCAGAAACAGAAACACCAGGAAATTAAGAGGCATGCTTACCTCTGGGCCTCTCCTCTATCTGGAGGACTCGGTGGCCAATCTGAATTCCACAGGAGAAGTCACTCTGGAGTCCTCCAGGCTGGGCAAAGTTTCACGAGGCCCTAGAACATCACAGGTGGTGCCTCCCCTGTAAGTCTTAGCTGAGCCTGGAGAGGACCGGCGTGAGGTCTTCCTGGGGTGGGCTTCTTGAATCTAAGCGGTCTTACAATAAGGACAGAGGCTTAACCTCTACCCCGTCCCTTGCCTCATGACAGCCTGCTGAGAGTCACCCTAACCCTCTACACTCATCTGATGGATACGCCCAGTTTCAGGGCTCCTCATACTAATTTTCTTGCTTCTGCTTTTAGCTCCTTGCCTTCTTCTCATCCAAGAGGCCTCCCGAATCACGATAAATCAGATGCTTCTACACCCATACACTCCTCTCTCCACCAAGCCATCACCTTCCGACCTCCCCTAATGACCACACCCCTTCTCAGCAGGAAGTAGCAAAGAAGACTCGTGGCTATATGTGTGTGTGTGTGTGTGTATAGCCAAAAAGGTCAGAATGATGGCCCAAGGGGAGAGGGAAAGAGAAAGACCAGCAGGGTGACAAGGCCCCCGCCAGAAACAGCTTCTGGGAAAAGGAAACCTTAACTGAGGTCAGCACCAGTGGCCAAGCCACCCAATCAGCTTCCGCCGCAGTCCTATACATTTCCCAAAAATCCTATAAATGCCCTATACCCCTCTCTTGGGGTGTGACTCCCCCAGACCCCTTCCTTGGGGTCCGTGAACCTTGCCCCAGGAGCTCCCTTAATAAAGAAGACCCAGATTTTTGTTTTTGCCTGGTCTGTGTCCTTTTCAGCGGCAAAACCTTTCAAGTGGGACCTCCAAATGTTATAGCTGAGATAATATTGCACAGGAGAAGCATCACTTATTGAGGAGAAATCAGGTGTCCTTTATTGGCCGGCAACTGAGAATGGGCTCATGCCACAAAGAATTCCCTGTGCCAAGCAGGGATCTGGTGAGGTTTATAAAGGCAAAAACTACAAGAATGGGAAGGATCACAAGAACAAAAGGGAAGGGGTGAGGAGTAATTAAAAATAGGCTATGAAACTAAATAATAAGCTAACAGTGGCAATGATCTAGTAGAGATTTGAAATATGTTCTTTGTTCCTTGTTCCTCTGGGGAGATTTCTGATAGCAGCCTGGGGGCAGGTTATCAGCAGAGTTGGTCACTAGGTCGCTAAGCAGCTACACAGAAGAAGTGGCAGGGCAAACAGGACATCAGGAAAAATTCAAAATGGCAGAGATCTCCTCACCTTTTTCTCTCATTCAGAAAATCTACTGAACATGTGTGTTCCATTATCCTTTTGTTGTATGGTAAGATCCCAGAAACCACCACTCAGGACACTTCTAAGCTGAAAGTCTTTATTAGCCAGCCAGCAACTGCACAAGGCAACGAGCCCAAGGTGTGCAGCTCCCAGCCCCAGATTTCAGGGTCTTTTAAGCCTGAAAATCACATTCTGGTAGACACAGTCGAGTAGGTTTGTGGCAGCCGGAAGCTAGTTACAGAAGCAGAAAACAAAGCAAGGTAGTACACGTTATTTGTTGCTCTAGCAACTGGAGCTGAGCCCAGGATTTTTCATCTTGTCAGGTGTGTGAGCTATGTGCTGTTACAGAGATGAGAATGGCTACCCCAATATGATGTTTGTCTGGTCAAGCTGCCTGTCACACTTCTCCTCAGTTGAATTTCACATTCCTTTGATAAAGACTGAGATTTATCAAATTACCAAAAGAGATTTGCTAACTTACCAAAAGCAGAGTCCTTATCGTAAGTATAATTCCTGCGTGTGCGTGTGTCTGTGCGTGTGTGTCTGTGTGTGTGTGTGTGTGTGTGTGTGTGTGTGTGTGTGTGTGTGTGTGAGAGAGAGAGAGAGAGAGAGAGAGAAAGAGAGAGAGAGGTTAAGTAAAAGCAGAAGTGTATCCAGAACAGATACTGTCTCTTTCCCAAGCATGCCCAAGGATCCCAATTAAATCAGCCTGGACGGACCTCAGGACAGAACTAGCTGATTATTCTAGAGCAGAAGACTAGAAGTTCAAAGCCTTGAATTTTTCTGATTCTGCTGCAGACTAGGATGCTCTGACAAGAGACTTAACCTCTTTGGATTTTTATTGATCTATTAACAGCAACTACTTGGCAAATGACAGGGTAATTTATAGAATGGATATTTTAAAAATACTGGCAAGTCATTAGATAAAAGTTAAACCATATTTTTAAACTCTAAACAGAGATACTAGGGTCTTTAACATTCTTTTCAGACATGATTTTACCAAAGATTTTCTACACATAAATACTTCAAACTTTCAAATTACTCGAGTTCAAAATTAACCAGCTCATTAAGGAAAATACCAAAGTCTGTTTATCATTAGATTCATGCTTTTTGCACATTTAGCCAACCATTTGAAGCACAAAACATTTTATTTCATTTACAAATAAGTTTTAGAAGGTGTCTGATATCTTAATGTACAGAGAAGCATAGTGCTATTTCCTGTGAAGAAGCTGTAGGAAGTGCTCATAAAAGGAAAGGCCAGAGTCCTTTCCTATACTCTGGAGAAAGACTTAACATCTCATCCTCAGGCAGAAGACAGAGGAGAGGCCCAGATACCTGTTGCACCCGCCTCTCAAGAGTTCTCAATACTAGAAAACCCCTTTTGGGGAGGCACAAACTCCTCACACATGTAGTATCCCGGTTTTACTCCTGATACTTCTCGAACACCTTAAGAAAATGAGTGGTCTCTTGCCACCAGCGTTTGGTGCTATGGAACTAACTATTCCTGTGACTATGCAACAGTGCCCCCATGGTTTCCCAGAAAAATGACCTCTGTATACACAATGCCCCCTGAGAACCATAGAAACCACTGAAGAGGACCAGGGAATAAACCCTAATCTCCTCAAAGTGCTGGCTTCAGCACAGCCTGGAGCCTAGGCTCTTCGCATGGGCTGTGTGCACATTCCCTGCCCTTCACTGTGAAGGCTGAGGTTCAGTCTGACCTATGGCCACATACTTTCTCAGCAGTAGGCCTCACCTGCTCTACTCAGGAAAATCACTCTGCCATCAGAATCGGTTGTAAAGCTAAGCCGTAACACAGTCCCAGCCCAGGCGAATGCACATTGGAAAAGCTGAGAGTGTGGCTCACAGAGGAAAGCACACAGAGGGCTAAGCTGAGCTGAGACAACAGCCTACACTCTAGCTTTCAGGCTGAGCTTAGGCCAGGCAGCTGACAGCCAGGTATGGGGGCATCTGTTTCCACCTCCCAGACCGGAAGGATGGAATGTGTGCCCATGCAGAGCTAGAAAGTCTTAAATTTGAGTATCTTTTTGTTTGTTTGTTTGTTTGTTTGTTTGTTTGTTTGTTTGTTTGTTTTTAAGCTAGGAGCCAATAAAACCTGTATCCTCCTACTCCCTCTGCATTTCACAGACAGAACTGGAGCAAGAAAGATACATATTATATAGGCAACCTACAGTCCCTGAAAAATAAATATCTACTTCCATTAAAATAAATTCTGATTCATTAACTTTTAGAAACTCACCCAAATAATGTGCCTACTACACCTAGGGGCAAATGTCATCAAGTGTTGCATTTGTGTAGTTAAAAACAAATCACAGAAATTCTCTAGTAGGCACATGATCCACAGCCCTCAGATCACTAAACTAACTATTCCACAGACTGCATGCAGGTATTTAGAAGCCCTGTGCTAAATTTCTCTAAACAACATTGAGTACCTCTAGGAGAAAAATCAAGAAGAAATTTGTAGGAAAAGTCTCTTTGGAAACACATAACCTAATGTCCCAAGCATTCAAATCTGATCTAAAATTTTTCTATGTTATTTTTTATATATCAAGACAACACTGAAATTCAACTAGAGCCATGAGTGCTGAAGTTACAGGTTAGTGACTGATCTCATGTTATTGGGGAAGGGCTGCTGATGACCATGGTAATGGGGCTGTCTTCTGAAACAAGGTCTCACCAGAAGGTGTCCCTTTTCTGGGAGGAAGGGCCACTCTGTCCCCTTCCATGAAGCTTAAGCAAGCAATTGGAGGTCTCCGACACCTCTGCATAGCCACCTGACTCACGAGTGAGGAGAGAGGACAGCCAGCTGCGGATGAAGAGGGGACTTCTGCTTTGTATCTTCTAGCACATCTTTAGCAATCTTAGCTTTCTATTTCCTCCTTCCTGATGAGGTATAAGAAATGCAATTCTAAAAGTATCTGCATGGCCTTTGGACAGCTGTTTCTAAGGCATGACCTTAGTCTTTGATAAAGTGTCATTTTCTTGTTGATCTCATAAATTCATTAGTTCCTTAGTTCTTTCCTGCTGGTGCATGGCTGGCTTACACCACGCCCCAAATACACATGCCTCTGGGTAGCAGGACCATCTGAACAGCCAGCCCAAGGACAGACAAGCCTCAAGCTAGACCCTTCTCCATGTGTTCAGGCTTTGTCCCAAGGTCAGAAAAAAGGCACTGGGGGTCTCAGCCCTAGATCCCCCTCTTGGGGACAATGATCTTCAGACTAAGGGGACAGAAGGACAAGCAATCAAGTATTCTCACCACCCCACCCTGATGGTGTGAGGGGGCAGGGTGAGCCAGAGATGTGTTGTTTCCTCTCTTGATGAACAGATGAAACACAAGCCAATGACGAAGGCAGGAATAAAGCCCCTTTTTCATTTAATCCCCATCCATCTGCGCTGGGCCAAACACCAAGATTCCAGCTTTAAGTAAAGCTTAAATGAAGGCCCTTATGTTCTTTAAGCAGCCTATTGTCAACAGTGATCATGACACACAACAAGTACCCAATCAATACTTCCTATTTATCTGTTTTTACATTAGACAGGATGGTATTTATGACAACTCACATCATAAGGGAATGTCAAGCTTTTCAAGAAAATAGATTTAAGATGAATTCTAATATTAATAATGATATATCTATCTAATATTTACTATCAAGGTATTACCCAAATAGTAATACTGTGAACTCCTAAGAGTAGACACAGAAACCCAGGACCTCGGGTCTAACGCAATTGCTCCTTGGCCGTCATGGCCACACCTCAATGCCCCTTTACTCACCTATAAAGTATTAGGACTGTGACCCTATGATAACAGGGTTTTGTTGTTGTTGTCAAGACTGTTGTAACCTCAAGGAACTGCAATTTAGAGGTCCTCCACATTAAATAAATTTAACTTTGGGGTTCTATTCTTAATATATTACTTAAAAACAATGATGACACATTTTACATTATCTGCCTCAAAAATGTACTACTACTACTATTTATGTGGGTTGTATCAGTTTCAGCAATATGAAACTTCATTATAGAGTATACAAAAAATAAAATAAATAAATAAATAAATGAGATCCAGAAGCCCAACCTTAGCATCCCTTAAGGATGGAGATCTCAGTGGATACATTCTCAACAGAGACCAGGGCCTGGAAAACAGATTAGAATATTATGAGCTTGCCTCTTCCTCTCTTCCTCTTACTGCTCCCCTTAACAAGCACATGGCTTTTCTAATCATCAGGAAAGATGGCCTCTGTGCTTAGTTTCCTCAGAAAGCCAAATCCTACAGAAAACAGAGTTTCGAAAGCAACTAATTTGTCCCACTACCTGTCCCAAAGTAGAGCTTTCTGCAAGATTCCAGCTTATCTCTTGAGGTCTTTACAGTTGGATATGGCTGGGTTTTTAGTTGTTAGAGAGCCTAAAGTAGGCAGAAGGTGGGACCACACTGTCCTTTCTCCAGCCCCTGACTCTGAGCTTGGCTTCACTCTAGAACACAAAGCAGTTCGCCTGACCTCCCTCCTGCTAGTCTCTGGACTCTTACACAAGGTCACAATTCCTTGACCCTGGCATATACTTAAGACTGGCTCTTGACACAGGCATCCTTGGAGCCAAGACATCTGTGTGTTATAATAAGCACTTAGATCTTACTTCACTGTAATGTTAGCATTTAACTATTGCAAATCCTTTCTGTAATGGTTAATCCTTACTTAATGGATTTATTGTACTACCAATTAAAGTCCTTAGCAGCAGATAACACATCAATATAAACTGATTAGGTAATCATTACAGTAACTCCAAAAGTACTCTGGAGAAGACAGTAACTACCCAGACATCCTGAAAGATACAGGGAACTTAAAATAATCTCTGTCTTCTAGAATAACTCTATTGCTGGATGTAGTGGCAGAGGCCTGTAATCCTAGCACTGTGGGAGACTAAAGCAGGAGAAGCCCCACTTGGATAAGTTAGCAATTGGCAAGACCCTCTCTCAAGATAAAAACTAAAAATGGATGTGGACACAGCTCAGTGCGAAGTTCCTGGGTTCAACACCCCAGTATCATAAGAAAAGAATAATTCTATAATATTTGACTACCTTCCAATAACTTACTTCACTTTTTTCTTCCTCAATAGAATTATTAATTGCCAAAAGTGAGAATGAAAACAACAATAACAACAACAAAACAGGTTTAGTCCAGAACAGCTTGGGCCTTTGCTGGCAGGAATGGTGATGATACCAATTGGCCCTAGATGCTCTTCACTGAGTCCCATCCACAGGCATCAGGCATCTCTGTTCATGGTCCTGGTGAAATATAGATGTACCTGATCACATCCTGAATTCATGCATGGCACCACAGGCATCACTAGGGTCATATTAGGGGTAAGAAGGAAGGCAAGAGCTATACCTATTTTCATCAAAGTTTTTTTTTATCATGAAAGAATGTTGTATTTTGTCAAAGTTTTTTCTGCAGCTATTGAAATGATCACAGGACTTTTCCTTACTTTTATTAATATGGTATATTATGTTAATTGATTTGTGTAAACTGAACCATCCTTGCATCCCTGGCATGAAACCAACTTGGTCATTGTGTATGATATTTTTAATAATTTGTTGCATTCTTCTTGCAAATATCTTGTCGAGATTTTTTTTTGGGGGGGGGTGCATAGCTCAGTGGTTAAAGTGCTAGCCTAACATGCACATGGCCCTGGATTCCATTCCCCATTATCACATAAATATTAGTCAGGTATGGGGTGGCACACACCTGTAATCCCAGCACTTGGGAGGCTGAGGCAGGAGGACTGTCGACAAGCAAGTTCAGTAACACAAACTACAGAATGAGATAACCTCATAGATAGATACATAGATAGATACACAGACAGAGAAAGAGGCAGGCAAACAAAGAGACAGACAGACATTAGTTCCAAGGTATTACAACATGCTCTTAATACCTTATTGCCAGTACATTAGAGTTTCTAAAGAAAGCCAGTACCTTTTTCATCTGTATTTCAAAATTTAACACCATATTTTAGCAAAAATAATTACTAAGTAGATTATTTACAAAAGCACAAAATTGTTTCTAAATTGAAAACTCATAAACACTGCAATCTAAGAAGGCCTGGGTTCTCATATACTGATCTTCAATATAAGCCTTTTGTTTATGACTAAAAAATGTACATGAAATCCAAAGGAATTTTCACACTGAAATTGGAAGGAAATAGATAGATACCACTCTGCTATGTCTTTGAATATGGCTCAGAAGATTCCTGGCCTTATTCAGTGAACAACCTCTGATCACCGTCTGGGAAGGAGGCTGTCCTTGTACACAGCACACACTCCCTGGGACAATGGAGAGGCTAAGGGCTTGGCTCCGGGAGGTTCTCTTTATTCTAACTCAATAGCCCTCCGCAGAAATAACCCTGAGAAAGATGGCTTTCATCTCTCCTGCAAGACTGGATTGATACTTACGAAGACAGGATCAAAGCCTGATAAAGAGACAGGATCCAGGTGTACAGGGATGGGTCCCAGAAGGTGCCTTTGCACAGAGCAGTATCACCAGCCTACTTTATTTTTGATTTTGAAACAGAGTCTTTCACAGTTACTCAGTTGACCAGGCTGGGCTTTAAGTTGCAATCTTCCTGCCTCAGCCTTCCAGAGTGCTGGCATTACACTCCTGGGCCACTATGCCATTGGTATTGATGTGAGTGTGGGTCATGTCTTCACATTATGGAGCAAGTATTCTGCAGTCTCCTTGCAGGAGAGGCCCGTCCATCAATTAAATTTGACTTCGTAGTTACTGGTGATTGATGTGGCATTCCTTTGATGGGTTGATCTCCCTACTTTAATGGAGTAGCTTTTTTACTTCAGATAATCATTACCTGGGAAGGTAGTTTCTTACAGACTATAGAATTGACACTTGCGATTGTGTTTCCTGATCTCAAAGTCTCATACTAGACATAAACAATAAAATATTTATTTTTTTCAAGGACAAACCAATGGCGTTGTATATACTGAAGTTACTAAGACTATGCAGACTATGCTTTCAGGGTCATTTCTGTAGCTTGTTACATTGAAATTATTAAGTATTCGCTATTTATTCATCAGGGCCCTGCTCTACTGCTGTCTCTCTGGGAGCCAGGCTGGCCTGTTCTGTCAGTGTCATAGATCTACCTGAACCTAGGATGACATATTGTGATCATTCATTCCTACTTTTGTTAACAGAGCTGTGGGCTCTTCAAGGCGAAGGGACCTGTCTTCTATAATGACATCTCTAAGTATTAGAAAGTGCCTCCACTGTTAAAAATGTCAAATAAGTATTCCCAGATCATCTGGAATTGATTTAAACATGTGCTATAGTACAGAACATTCAAATTATAAAACTTGAATTGTCTGAGTTCATTTTTGTGTAACTTGCTTTGTGTCTGTGGCATGATTAGCATGAATTTTGTTGGTAAGATTTATACACAGATGAGCAAATGTGTAACAGGATTCAGAACATGAGGGGAAAGAACTGGCACACAGCGTAAATGTGTCCCCTAGCTTCGCCCTCGTGTGGCTAGAAAAACAAAAACAAAACCAGAAACAGACAGACAATGGCAATGGCATGTGTCTCTGTTACCCAGTCTGACATCTCCAGGATTCAGAAAATGGTTATGCAGCAGCAAATGGCACATGGTAACAAAACATCAATCCCTTGTGTAAGCGGGGGCAACCTCAAACTGAGGAGGTTCTGGTTCTCTATGGAAACAGGGGTGACTTACCTTGGAGCTGCCCTTGCCCAGAGTTTGGCATGATCTCTGTGTATCAAAGGACTGCAGAGCCACTGCAGAACACAGGAGGACAAAAGCTATCTCCTTCCCCAAGGGTCCACTTAGTGCTCCCACTGGTCCAAAGAACACTCCAGCAACGGCACAGTAGCTCTACTCCCAGGCACAGCGGCCAAACCACTCAGGTAATCTGAGCACTTACTTGTTCACAGACAGCACACCAACATCAACTCTTCTTAGGACCAACGTAGTAACAAAAAGCCAATAAAATATAAAAAATGGCCCCTTTGTGAATATGCATGTAACATGTTTATGATTAGGATCCTACAAATAGGGAATACTGATTCTAATGCTTTCTACCCAACACACTAAGCTAGTATTTAATTCAGCGTCTACGATGCATCTGTATTTCAAAGAAAGGATGAAAGCATTCTGTAGGCATTACTCTCCTGAGTGCTGAAAGTTTAATGTATTTGGTTTCCTTCCATCCAGCCCGTAGTCGTGTCCAAACCTTCCGCACATTTTACATAGAAGGGCAAGAGTGGAACAAACTTGTATCAAGAATGTTCTATAAAGAGGGTATGTGTTGGTTCAGGGATAGAACGCCCTCCAGAACTCTCATGTATTTGGATATTGCAGATTATCTATGTATTTCCTGTGCTGTTAGGAAGTAGGCCTGGTGAAGAAGGATAGATTACAGGCAAGTGGCAGACTACAGGCATGTGGTAAATTGTGGTGGGCTATGGGCATGTGGTGAATTACAGGTATGTGGTGCATTGCTGGGTGTGTAGCCTGGAAGGATATAAACTCCTGCCCTACCTTCCTCAAGAGGCCCCAGATCCTTCTTCTTCGTATGATGCCCTGAACAGTTCTCTGCCAGACCTTCCTGCCACCGTCAGCCACACATGAATGGACTAAAACCTTGTGAAACTGTGAGCTAAAAATATACCTTTTCTCCCCAAAATTGTGTCAGGTGCTGTGTCCCAGCAACAAATAAATAAATAAGACGGTATGTCATTTGTTCGTTGCAGAAAACAAAAAACTACAGGGTAGCTGGGTGTGCTGGCATCCATCTTTAGTCCCTAGGTGTATATATAGGGAGACAACACGCTTAGTTGGGAGGCTAAGACAGGAGGATTGCAAATTTGAGTCTGCCTGCGAACCTTAGCAAGATCCTATCCTGCCTCAAAGTAAAAAATGCAAAAGGGCTGATGATGTAGTCAGTAGTACAGTACCTTGCGTTTTATCCCTAGTACCACAAAACAGAAGAAAACAGCACCAGAAGCCATGTGCACAGAGTGGTAAGATTAGATGGTTTGTCTTTCTTATATATTTCCAACTGTTATGCATTCCAAATTGTTCAAATGTCATACAGTAAGTACTTGTAAAAGATGAAGCTATTCTAAAGGCGATGCTTACATTAGCCTCATAGCAGCTTGCTCCATTCCAGCTGACTTCGGCATAATAAACAGATCCACTTTACAAAATAAGTCTGTTCTATCATTGTGAAACAAATGCAGAACACGTCACACTAACATGCCAGCTACCGATGTAAGTGTATTTCTAGACCGAACACTAATGCTGATCGCACTAATGGAACAAAACCAGAGAGGCATGAATAATACATCACTTGCACCAATCAATGGTCTGATGTTACCAGCTGATGGAAAATAAATACAATAAAAAAGAGGAAAGAATCTCACATGCAAGCTCAGGGCGACCATACATCTAGCATCATCAATGAGCCTGGTGGAGAGCTGCGGCCACTCCGCCAACAGAGAGCAAAGCCAGGAACGCCAATGCATTCTCAGCTCCAACCTGTCCCCTAGTGATAAGTGCCACAGGAAAGGTGTTGTAGGCATGACCACAACTGAGAGAAATTATTAATACAACATGTATTTGCACAGCAATGGGTACACGGTTACAAAAGACTGAGGATGCTAGACAGTGCAAATTTTTACATCGGTATGTCTGCAGCTGGCATAAAACTACATGCCTCATTTCAAAACAAAGAACAGAGTATAAAAGAGTTTGTTGAAGCCCATGCTATCCATAGACTTCAGCCTAGGGTGTGCTGGCACATGGACCAGAGAGAAGTGACTGAGGTCCTTGGCCCCTGGCAAAGCAGCTGGTGAGAGACAGCATCTCCAGGAGCAGAGAAGCCTCCTACTCGTGAGTATGTCTGCTCCTTTTCAATGGAGAATCTTAATTATAAACAGAGCCATGCTAGGAGAGGAGGAGGGCGGGAGGACACCAGCCGGTGACAGAGGTTCAAGGGGAAACTAAGAGGATAATGTTCCACAATGCTAGCGCCGAAGTATCTGGGGAAAAGAAAGAGCTGTCACAAACACTGCTCAGGATGCTCAACGTTCTCCTACGCAGCCAATAAAAAATGATTCATTTTTTTATTTCACGTCATCTTCCATTGTGAATAATGAAATACAAATTTTGATTTTCCTGGAACATCTTTTTCTTATAAAACAATAAATAAAAGGAAAAAAAGCTGTCACAATGATCTAATATATTAATGCAATGGCCCAGAAAGATTATCTGGGGTTGGATAGTATCAGCTAATTTTCCCTGGAACCTTTGGGAAAAAAAGATTTGTAAAATTACACTATCATGAATTACCCTGCAAAATAAAAATTTCTGAGAGTAATGTAAGAAAAAAATTCCTGACACAACTAAATTTGACAGACTAGAATGAGTTCCTCAGGGCCATGATAAAACATGTTCTCCGTGGTGACGGTTCCAAGGACAAAAGTGAGGGGGAGGGCATTTCAACTGACAGACATTGATAAGTGACACCCAGTTTGTTCCTCTTTTCTATTTCAGTGATAGCTCCTTTAAAAGCACATAAAAATACACCCAGTGACAAAGCAAAGCCAGCAGGCTCACTGGCTGTCCACCTCACGTCGAGTAATGTCCACCACGTCCATAGCTCTGCCTACGTTTACTCAGCAGCTATGATGTTAACACCATACTTTCCCCATACCACTCTATTACTAAGCACAGTATCTTTAAAGTGACTTAACCTTGTGGGGTAGACACTTTCCTCATGGGTCACAAGCTAACACAAGCAGTTCTGAGCTTTCGGAGATAAGTTCCTTCTCCTGGGGAAGGTGGTCCCCTGAGCAGAGGAATAGTGAGGTAACAGAGTATTCAATGTCCCTCTCATTATGTAAATACCCAGAACCAGTGGTCATCACCCTGTCCTCTCTGGGTGTGCCTATGTGAGACTTCACAGACCAGATATTCTCATTTATTTGCAAAATAACTATAAATGAGAAAACTAAAAGTTTTAAAACTTATTCTTTAGAAAGTAAAACCACTCTAGTAAAATACAACTATTAAAGTACCAAGTCAAAGGGAAATCAAGATTGAAATTAGTCAGGTCCAGAGGCATAGGTATTCTGGGAGGCTGAGGCAGTACTGCAAATTCAAGCCTGCCTTGAGCAATTTGGCAAACTAGTGACACCCTGTCTCAGAATCAAAAACAAAAATGGGCTGAGGATGTAGCCCAGTGTGAAGTCTTTGGGCTCAATTCCCCGCAATAACAGCAAAAAAAAGAAAGAAAAAGAGAGAGAGGAAGGAAGGAAGGAAGGAAGGAAGGAAGGAAGGAAGGAAGGAAGGAGGAAAGAAGGAAAGAAGGAAGGAAGAAGGAAAATCTTTGTAAAAATCATAAAAATAGTAAAATAGTCATCTAGTCAACCATCTACCTTTGAAGTACCGTGTTAGGATCAAACTTTCTTCTAAAAACAGAACCTAAAATCCAAGAAGCAAGCACGAATGGCCCTACTTCACAACAGCAGAAACAAGGCTCAAGGTCATGAGGAAATGGACTCATAGTGAAAATGTAGATGCCTCCTAGGCCACCGCCATCTTTACCATGTCATACTGTAGCACCTCTGTGTAGATGTGGCACATTGTCACCACTTACAACTTGTCTTCACCACAAGACAAATCCATAACTTATGTCTTCAGAGTTCCAAAGGACAAGAATAAGTGGCACAAATATTCGAGTAAAAAGAAGGCAAAACAAACCATGGCAGGCAGGAAAAGGAGATGAAAAAGATTCAGACTGTGATAAATTACCAAGGTGAGCATTTTTTCTCCCAAATCTCAAAGCAAAGACCACTTGAAAAAAAAAAAGGAGGGGGCAGGATATAGCAACAGAAAACCAGGAAATAAAATGAGCTATCATGTCAAATAAGGGTAGCTTTTCAAGACAGAGAGACCACTGTATGTTGACAGAAATGTGTCCTTAAGTTGGGGCTCCCACAGTTCCAAGGAGAAGTAGTGGGTGCTCCACCAAAAGAGCAGTCAGAGTTCAAATGTGGCAAATGCTGGACTAAACTCAGCCAACAATTATATTCAGCACTTCTCCTAGTCTTTGCCATCCTGTAAATGTACTGTTAACCACCAAAAGATAAATTATCTGACCCCTAAAGTATTTCACAAACTATACTTTTAAAAACTGTCATATAAAAAATGCACAAAATGTTTTTGCAAATCTAGCCCAGCATGGAATGCCAAAGACTCTCTAACAAGTAGAATAGAGAAAATCAATCGAAAACTGTTATAATAGCCTATAGAGGCTAATTAAACAGCTATGTGGAAACCACAACAAGAAAACTATCACAGTGATTATAGATCTGTCTGTTAAGTATCATTCTCACTTTGTTCTACCTCCCACCGGATGTCAAGGAAAGAAAAGCGTGTGCGTTGTGTGTCCCGTCAGTGGACACAGGAGGACTACATAGTGCTGCTATTTCCCTCGGCTGGAATTCATTGGGATGAGGCAGGTGGGCCTTAAAAAGCTGAGTCAGTCATGGCCTTCAGCTCAAGAGGGTGGGGGAGAAGAAGAGGAATAATTCTCTCCTGCTTTGTTTTTCAAATGCCATAAATACCCTCCTGCTGTGGACTGCACTCAACTCCGGAAACCTTTAAGACACTGAGGCGTGAGAAAAACATGTGGTCAGCCATTTTGCCTCTCTGTGTTGGAACCATCAATAAGGGCAGGTCTACCCTGGCAATAAAACACTTCTAAAAGCACAATAAAATATTTATAACTATTGGAGCTCAACACATTGTTCAATGAGATATAACAGCCAAGAACCATACCTGTCAAAAATCAGTAATACAAATCTGACTGGAATCTCTCTCAGCATTTCCTTGGGTGTGTTACTTGCAACCAGCAGGACCACTCCATGCTCTGCCTCTTTCGTGACTCTTGTCCTGGTGTAATTTATGACATCGCTTCCCTCTCCTCTCCACAATAGCTAGTTCAGGCAAGCACTACATGACCACCCTCAGCTTAAGAACACCATTATACTCCTAAAATCTCAATTAGGGATAAGAGCATGGAAGGAATCTGACATTAGAGTCACATGCACAGACCCACTATGAAATCATACGTCTGCTACCTCCTCACTGATCAAGTATCTTCTTGTGCAGAATACTGATGATAATAGTAACTAGTTCAGTATGGAAGTTAAGTAAGAAATTACCCCGTGTAGGCATAGTAGCTCATGTTTAGTAAACGTTTTACAAATGTTAGCAATGGGTATTATAAAGCTACCCCACAGAGTCCCAGTTTCTTCATGTATAAATTTGACACTAATAACACCAAAATCCTGAGCAATGTGAGTGACTACAGAGAAAGTCCCTGTCAACTGTCTGGCTAAGTGCTAGGTAAACAACAAAAGCTCAATTTACATACATTGCCTTCCCCTCATTCAATCTACAAAAGGTACAGCACTAATGTTTGATATTTTACTGTATAAGTGGAAAACCTACACCCAGAAAAATAAAGCACAGAAAGAACAGTAGTTGAATATAACTCATGTCTAGAAAATGGGTTCAGCTGGCTTAAGGAAGCCAACCTGCATAAGGGTGAGTATTGCAGGACATTTGGAAGCATCCGTGTCGGGAGTCACATTTGTTGAACCTCTAATTTTATTCTGTTCTTTGCAGCTTCCTCACAGCCACTCACATCTCTGACTCGTCTAATCAGAGAAAAGCAGGTGTATCCGACCTGAGGAGACGACCCACCCATCTCCAAAGATGGATTTCGGTATTTCCCAAATATTAAAGAGCAACCCTGCAGCACTACTCAGACGATCAGCATGGGTGTTGGCTACTTGAACCCAGATTCCTACAGATGCTGTGAGAAGGAGCAACATGACCGCTTCATGGAGGCCATGTGATAGGAGGAGAACCTTAAACTCAGAAAACAGTGCTCAGTCTTTATGTCGCCAAGCCACCCTGGGGCAGTTAGTCTACATACCAGAGAGGAACCCTTGACACATTCTTGCAGGTTGACACAATCTCCACCACTTGAAGTTACTTGCTGTAAAATACCTTGGAAGAGACAGTACACAGCAAAGACAGGCAGTGTTCCTGCTCATGAGTTGTGCTGGAACAGTGGACCCCTAATACCAGTCATCCCCCAGCTGATGTGCTCTGCACCTTCCCACAACTCCAAGTATTCTGTGCTTGGGTAAATTAGGAAAACAACAGACACCTCTTTGGGGGGATTAAGCCTAAGGCTGTCAAGCTGCCTTATATAACCAGCAACTTTTTATGTTTGATTTTGATAGTGTCTCACACTATCATTAAATTGCTCAAGCTGGGCTTGAACTTGGGATCCTTCTCCCTCAGTCTCCCAGTGCTGGAACTGTAGTACTGCAATCACTAGGTTTTGTTTTGTTTTGTTTTGTTTTTTTAAGTTTCTTCAGAGCAAAACTTCAATTATCTGGCTATGACTTTCTGAATCTGTAGCAGGAGGATGCCAGAACACACTGATTCAAAGCCTGTTTTTCAGAGAACACATATTAATCCCTCCCAACACATATTAATATTAATACGAGAACACTCAGAGAACACATATTAATTCTTCCTCCTGAGGAAAAGTCCTTATATCCCATCTTGGGAAACCTGGGAGAGGTTCTTCCAAATGCCCAACATCACTGTTCTCCTTTATAGAAGATGACCTAATATTTTTTCATTTGTTCCCTAAGATCCCCATCCACAGGGACATATTTACATAAATGAATGGTTTTTAAACAATAAATTACTGAAAGCCAAAAAGAACAAATCTGCAGAGTTCCTTTCTGCAAGCAAACCACTCAAAACAGAGACAATGCAGGCAAAGTCCTTGGCACTAGCTGGTACACTGTAAGTGCTCAAAACCCAGCAGCTATTGTAAGTATCAGCCATTTTTACCACAGTGACTCACAGAACCTTCTTTGCAGTCATGCCCTGAACTACTACAAGCAGCTGGTGGGGCTACAGAACACCAGGTCATGACTAGCAACGTTTCCTTCTCAAGTTCTCCTCCCATACATTTTTCTACAAGCAACATTTCCATTCCCCTTAGGCCAGTATTCTACTCCACAAATTGGGCTTTATACACCTGTAGGTTTATACACCATTGGTTTAGAATAAATTCAAAGTTTCTATATTTGTTCTTCCTCTGTACTTTTTCCCCCCTTACACTCAGGTTGCCACTAAAGGTCATGCTGAGATCTCAGAAGCCGAAGGCCACAATCACCAGCTTAGTAACATGAAGTTCCACACTAAAACAAAATTCAGTGAAGGCAAATGGGGTTAGCATGACCAGGTCCCAAAAAGGCTGCTAAACTCAACACTTTTCCAGCCCCTTCCTGGTGTGGAGCCTTTAGCCTCGGAGCCTGTTGGGGAGGGAGAACTGGGAGGCAAGTGAACACTCAGGGCCACAACTATCCCTCCCAGCCCCTCTCTCTTCTGAGTCCATTTGTACCATTCAGCTCCAAATCCATTCTTGAGGACCCACCGGGTAAAGTAAGGTCTAGGCAGACAGTTTATAACCAGCCTCTAAATGTAGACATGAGAGAGGGTGGGGTAGAACTTCTCCAGTTGGAGCAAAGGGTAGATAACAAAATGGCATGAAAATCAAAATCCCCCATGCCTCAGAACATCCGCAGGAGCTTCCGGTGTGTAAACTACAATGTGCTCGTTTCCACTTCACACTTCAGAGAGGAGATTAATGATGCTTGAAGTATTCATTTACACCCAATAACTCCTACCATTTTTAATTGCTTACTACAACTTGAATATTCACTTGTACATTTGTGTAAGAACATTCCAAATCTTTTCTGAAGAGCAGCTAAGCAGTAAAGTACAATTTCACTTACAAAATTTAAAAACAAACTTTTAAAAATATATCTGTCTTCCCTGAAGCTCAGGGAATCGAGGTGAGATTCGGGAGTCTAAACTGTTAACGGCTTTCGTTCAGACTGGGTAGGAGGGCCATATCAGCACTAAGGCACCAGTATGACCTCTGGGCAGCCTCTGGCCTGCAGTGAGAAACTACTCTAGAAAAGAGACCTCTCCCTGCTCTTCTCAAATGACATGCCAAGAAGTTCCCTGTTCTTCCAAACATTGCCTCGTTGAAGCTACTTCTTCAAGCACAGAACTGAAAGGCTACACTTTTTTCCTAAATAAAAATACATATGTACACACATGAGGTATGTGTTTCCACTGAATGATGAGGAAAACAAGCTTACCACTAAGTGCCAAGTGTGAGAAAGGCTGTGCTTCCGGTGGCTGAAGCAAAGATAGCACTGAGCAGCTGAAACCTCAGTACACTCTGTTTTAAGAAGCTAATTCAGAGGCTAGAGGAATGGCTCAGTGGTTAAAGCACTTGAGCAAGCGCTAAGTACCCGAGTTCGATTCCCAGCACCACATAAGCTTGGGCGTGGTGGCGCACACCTGTAATTCCAGCACTCGGGAGGCTGAGCCAAGGCCAGCCTGGGCTCTGAAGTGAATTCAGGACCAGCTTGGACCACAGAGCAAGACAAACAAACAAACAAAAAAAGGAAGCTAATTCAGAGTTTGGTAAATCATACTGAAATTTCTTTTTCATTCGCTTTAGTTAAGCAGAATCAAAAGTAGTTCTTTTCAGATTGTGGCTGCCCCCTGCTGGCCGATTGCCCTGTCCTGAGTTTCTGAGGGAACAAGGTTCCGGTGTTACCTCTGAAGGAAGAACAGAAACTGAAATTTGTCAATCAATGCTCCTTCTTGTGAAGTGACTATCTCTGGCCCTTTAATTTCTCTTCTGGAGTACATGCAACGCTTGAATTACCAACTCTGAACTTTGCTGGTAAACAACAAAAAGCAATTGTATGTTTCCCACGTTCTTTACTCGTATAATAACCACAGCCTGAGGTCCTTCAGAGCCTTAGGTCCTGTGAGCTGGCAGCAGGGATGCCCAGTGGTGGGCTAATTCTGCAGTCCCACCCTTCTATGTCCTGCCTCAGAACAGCGACAGACAAGCAGACAGACATCTGTACGCTGCTCTGAAACGGGTCCCGGCTCGTGCTTTTGTGGATGGTCTCCCACCCACCAGGCCTGCTATGTCTCAGCCTCTCATGGAGAGCTCCCACCTTCTCTTACATCCACTCCAATACCCATCCTGTCCACCTCTGGCCCCAGAATCACCAGGTACTGAGGTCTGAGCAGTCACCATGGTCACTGTCCCGGCCTGTTTTGGATGGGGCATAGCTTTTGATGGAAGGTCACTGACTTAGTGATCCAAAGTGCTCTCCCAGCAGAGATCCCTCCCGGATGTTCCTGTGACAGGCATGCGTCCGGTGTGCCCACTGAACAGCACTTTTATTTTTCAGTACTGGGGATGAAAACAGGACCTGAGCTGTACCTGCCCCCGTCGGCAATATTAGTTATTCTTTTTTTAAAAAATGACAGTACAGTTTCTGTGGTAATCTGCTCTTCACTGAAACCCCAAATAGCTTTCTGTACTTCTTTTCTTAGACTGTCATATTGTAAGCCTTGCAGACTATTATTCTTTAAGGCAGGAATCTCAGTAGAACAAGCAAAAGGAATCAAATTTTGGTAAGTGGTAAGCATGAAAATTACGTATCTATTTTCCTCCTTAAGCAAAATTTTCAAAGAAACCAAAGATTCCTCAGCATCATCGCTATGTAATCCATGCTAGTCAAAGAAGCCACTGCTTCATAGAAGTGGGCTGAGTATAAATCACAAACAGAAAGGAAAGTCAGCTAATCGGCAGTGGTAAACGAACATTTATTGCGTGCGTGACTCGTCAGACAGACAGGGTTCTGCACTAGAATAATGCTCAAAAGTGAAGGGAGTTACTCACACGTTCTTAAAAAGTAGCTGACCATGTTTTTAGAAGGTGGATACAAATCTCACAAACCAGTCACGAGAATAATTCTATCTATTCGCTCCTGTAGTCAGCACAGCCTTCTACATGATGTATATTTACACGGAAAAAATAGTTTCAAACAGTATGTACCATCTGACCCCACTTCAACATACTTCTCTTTATTTATATCTACACTGTTTGCACCATTCACAGATCTGATGTGTGTGTGTGTGTGTGTGTGTGTGTGTGTGTGTGTGTGTACACACGTGTGCGCAAACATCTTAAATAGGGTTTCTTTATACGTAGGTGTGGGCTTAGGGGAATTTTTATTTCCTTCTCTTTGCTCATCTGTATTTTCTGATAACTCACTCTGATCGTGCTCACATACTTTTTAAAGTTGCATTTAAAGGAAAAGACAGTAAAACCACGCCATGCTTATTTTTCCATGCCTGGTGCTACCACCATGTGTCTTCATGTAGACAGCTCTGTCTGCTCAGTCCCTGAGGGAGCGGTGCTGGCTGGGGCTTCTCAGGGATGTGGGCAGCTGTGTGCAGGATGCGCTGTCCAGACCCTCTGTTGTTTTCCTCCATTTTTGTGTGTGGAAGTGGAGATTGAGCATAGGGCCTTCAAACTGAGCTACAATCACTGTCGATTTTTATTTTTGATTTGAGACAAGGTCTTGCTAAACCACTAAGTTGCCCAAACTGGACTTGAACTTGAATCCCCCTGCCTCAGCCTCCAACAGTGGTGTCAGGGTTACAGACAGCCCTGCTGGGCCCAGCCTCTTCTATCAGTTTTAATCTGAAGTCCCTGCCTGTCTCTGCATTCTAGGCTGCATAAGGACAGACAAGCGCAAGTTTGCAATGGCTGGTTTCTGCTGCAGTTGGCTGGCATTTTGTACAAGCGACCAACACGGGATGCCAGAGCTTCGCTACTTCTAGTTAGAGGGTTCTCATTGAAGTTCACATACTTCTATGGATAATTAAGAATATGTTTATGTAATAATAAAAGAGTCAGAGTTTATAAGCGTACAATCTGGGTCCCACCACACTCCCATATTAATAAGTGGCTGTAGGTCCCATCGTGGTGATATAGTAGAGGAAGTATTTTTAAATACTACAAATTTTGCATAATGCTCTCATAACTACATATTTTCTCATTTCTTTTAAACAAATTCAAAGATCTATCTTCAATCATGTATAAGTTGCTATAAATCTCCTGAATGTACCCAACTGGCTTCATAGTTTATAAAAACAGATTATGTTTTTTAAAATCTTTCCCATATTAAAGCTAGTTGTGTAGAAGTTCATTGACACACAGTCAAGTGATATACGTCTGCTTTATCTACCCACCAATCCTTGTATTTCAACTCTTGATAGCCATGCCCGCAGCTGGCTTTCAGCATGAAGCTCTTTCAGTGAAGGGTCAATCAATTTGTGTTGGTCTAAGGTCTGCACAGTGTCTGGAGAGAAGGCCGTGGTGACACACATCTGATGAACTTGAGTGTGGCCAGCCTGTCCCAACAGCTTCAAAGACAGTGAAGAGAAACTTGCCCCTCAGCCCTGTCTTGAGAATTGCAAGCACAGATGTTGGCAAGATAACCAGAAGACACAAAATTCTTCTCAATTTTTACTAATACCTCCTAAAATTATGTTTTAGCCTCTTCACTTGGAAAGAAATGTTTCTACAATGATTTCTTCTTTATATTTTATAATCTGCACAAATCTCTCAAAGAGAGTTCATGAGGAGAGTTGCCAGGGAACGTGCCATTTTCAAGAAGAGAGAAAAGCAACACACCCTCAGGAACATTTCCCTCCCTGCAGATGTCCCTGCAATGCCATGAATGCCATGAGCTGGGTGAAGGAGCTTCAGGGGTATTAGGTCCAGAGGCCCAACATGGATCCCAATCTAGAGCCTCCAGGGGAATCTGCACAAGAAGGGCACGTCCACGCACCCCCACACGACTGATGGGGGCCAGCAGCAAGCCCATTCCACAGAGGATAGTATCTTGTTTGACACAAATAACCTTCTACAGGACGGAGTGCAGAGAGGAGAAAACACTGTCCCTACGACGAAGAGAAGGAGAGTCCAGTCCATATCGACCAAGCACCAAGAAGAGCTGAGGGCCAGCCCTTCAAACCTACTGTCTCGTGAAATTATTCTGGAAGAAACTGAGGCTCAGAGACCGTCAGTAAACTACCAGGCCAGGTGGCACAGGCAAGTAATCTCAGCACTTTGGGAGGCTAAGGCAGAAGGATTACAAGTTCACAGCCAGCCTGAATAATTTAGTGACTTACAGAGACCCCTGTCTCAAAAAAAATTTTTTTTAAAAAAAATGGGAATGTAGCTCAGTTTGAAGGCCCTAGGCTAGATCTCCAGTTCCACAAAAGAGAGGGGCTGAGGGGTGACTTAGTAACCTGTCTGAGGTCACAAAGCCAGTCAGCAGTGAAGTCAGGTTGAACTTCAGACTTGTTTGACCCCAAATCTCTTTGAGGCCCATGCAACTCCCTTGGAGACCCTGGTTCTTGTCCCATTTTAACATTGAGCAGTTGAGACAGGATACGAAATATTTGAGGCTTTGTTTTATTTTCTGATAAATTACGTAACTGAGCCTAATTCTAAGACCTATACCTCTGTTTTTTCTACTCAACCCCTAATTTTTTCTTTGCTGTGACAGAAAGATACAAAATTTTCAGATGCAACAAGTCCAAGGTAGTCTGGGGGGTGAGGCTTTACATATTTATACTCCCTAGTGATGAAAATAAAGTTTGCAGTTATCAATAAAATTCTCAGTGAACCTGGTGGTTTTTAATGAGGTAAAAACCATTTATCAAATAAAAGCAGCCATAAAAAGCACCACATGCTATTACGATACTCAGCATGTTTTAGGAAATTTTATCCTTAAAGTTACTTGTCATTTATTCTCTATAATACACAAAGAAAAAAAACTAAAATGAAGTGAACATTTGGAATCAAGGCAGGTGTTTTTGCTACATCATTAGGATGTGAGGTCAGGACATTTTATGTTTATAGATCCATCACAATCTCTCAGCATGTTCGCCTGGTAAGCTGACAATGGATTTAATTAGAAAATTATTAGATTCAAAAATCAAATGGTTTAATATTTTTAAGCAAGCTCTCAGTTTCCATCAACTACTTTATCAACTGGTTGGCCTTAACTACAGTTAAGTACAGTTATTTCAAAAAGAAAGTAAGAGAAAAACACTTTCAAAACCTACTTTCTTCAGTAAAGGGTAATTTTTACGCTAATACTGACATACAACTTTAATTAAAGCCCCCAGCCCTCATACTGCTTTTGAAGTGACAGCAGTTCTCATTAGTGAGCAATAGCTAAGCCATTGTCACCATCCTCCTAAGTGACCAGTGTGATGGAGGATTAGGGCAGTGAAGTCAAAAGGTTACCTAGATTGCACCACAGTGTGAGCTCAAATTAAAGGCTTTAAACAAGACACCAGGCCGAGGGCAAGGGCACAGGAAAAAAGTGTAATTTTAATGGAATGCAGAACAAATTAACTTTTTAACACTTAACATCACCCAATTGCACAATGAGATTCCACTAAATGCTACAGAAGGCAGAAAATAAAAGTAACACAACAAGGTACAGTTGTTAAATGCTGCAAGCTAAAGGTATTACTGACCACTCAATACTGGGTACAGGGTCACACTGAGACAGGAATGACTCAGGGTTTCGCCATGTGATTTGTACATTTTGTTCATTCATACTTTTGAAGAGGTAAAAAGGTCAAAAAACTTTTAGAAGTTGTTGCCTGCTGCCCATGAAGAGACTGTGACTTTCTAAAACTATGAACTATAATAAACTTTTCCTCTTCTAATTTGTGAACGTTGGGTATTGAGTCACAGTGCGAAAAGTAACTTAGAAATTGGTACCGGAGAAGTGGAGTCATTGCTGTGACTTTACATGGAAGCCTTTGGAACTGTGGGAGGAGTCTGGAAAGGTTTCATGTCCATTTCATAGCAGCAGGAGAAGTTTTGGAGTGCTCTGAGCCAAGCTTCACAGAAGATTCTGGTCAGAGCTCAGAAGACCAGAATGCTGATAAAGGTGTGAATTGGAAAGGTCAGGCTCCACAAGTTTCAGATGGGAAGGAGGACTGTGTTGTTAATTGATCTAAAATTGTGCATGGTACACTCTGATCGAAAGTCAGCATTTTGTCCTCGTCCAGAGATTTTTCCTGAAACTGAGACTGAGGGCAGTAGACTACTTAATCTGGTAGAGGAAATCTCAAGGTAAACCAATATTCAGTCTGTTAGTTGGGTACTGTTTGCAGCTTTCAGCCAATTCTAAAGTGAAAGGGAGGAGAAAACAACACAAAAAAACTGATGTGCCAGACTAAAACAGGCTGCAGTGGTGTGGCCAAAGAGCACAAGGAAATTAAAGCATTCAAAAGAAGAGGGGTACTTGGAATCAGGACTATAAGAAAGAGACCTTGAAGGTGTCTCAGGAATTATCAAGATCCCACCCTTTATCAATTAAAGGGTAAAAGGAAAAAGACTGTGTTTTGAGCACAGTATCCCAGGGCTCCTTACAGGACCAAGGAGGGATGTATTTGCTAGAGCTCAGCTCCCTGGAGAGCAGCAATCCAGGCACTCAGAAACTGCTGCAGCCATAGTACAAGGGGGCCTGACTACTTTTCAATCCAGTGGTGGACCTTGGCAACATCCACCTGGTCCTGACTTTACAGGCATTCAGAGTGCAAGAGTTGTGGGTTCATGGAGGCTGCCACCCAGATTTCAGAGGAAAGCCTTGTAGGCCAAGCAGTGGGAGAGCTGTGTGTGAAGTTTGAAGGAGAAGCCTAAGGAGCAATGGAGACCTCAAAAATTTGGAGAAGCCAGGAGCAAGGATCATCAGCTTAGAAAAGTTGTGGGAGGTGAGTAGATTTAGCCCAAATGAGAGAAGATGGAGGTTGCAACTAGCAGCAATTCTGTAGAGGTGGGGCCATCAGAGTCCTTTGGAGTTCATACCTCATCACAGTTTACCCCCAGTGCTGAAAATGGAGCTATAGAGTTTAACCCTTTGTCTGCTGGGTTTAGACCTTGCTTTACTCCAGTTACTTTCTGTTCTCCTACTCCTCCCTTTCAGAACAACAATGGTTATTCTGTGACATTGTATGTTGGAGGTATCTGACCTTTCTTTGATTTTCACAGGAGCTCACAGCTAGGAGTTTGCCTTGCATCTTAGAGAAGAATTTAGACATGGCTATTTTTTTGGCAGTACTAGAACTATTAAGACTTTGGCAACTCTTCAAGAAGGACTAAATGCATTATGCATTTTGCATGGGGAAATGGACATGAGTCTTTTGCGGGTCAGAGGTGCAATGATGTGGTTTGGATCTGGAATGTCCCTCAAAAGTTTCCTTAATTTGGACGTCATAAATTATCACCAAACTGGATGTTAGTGTAATTGTTACTTTGGTTCATTTGCCGTACCCAATCTGGGGTTAACACATACAGGTATTCATACCTCCCCAGGAAAATTTACATGACAACTGGGGACATTTGAAATGAGAAATGACTAGGAAAGAATAGACTTACAAGGGGGCTCATATATTATTCATAAAACCAGTTGATATCGCCTTTGTAGATATACATTAAATCTAACAACTACTGCTAAAATGCTGTGCCTGTCACAGCTACTGGTATGCAAATTCTATCTCCCCAATTGTCACATTAACTTTTCCTTGGGCGCTTGGTGAACCGGTGAGGACAGGTGAGGTGTTACTTACAGAAGCATGATGGGAGGCTATTTACAGGAGTATGGAGAGGTCACTGATAGGTCTATGGTGACTTGGAAGCAGTCACATTAGAGAAAATCCCACTCCGGCATAGGTGGAGATTCACAGAGACTGTCACACTGCCTCCTACAGCTTGCCCCAGTGCTTCTCTCAGAACACCTCAGCTCCCACTTTTTTCTCCCACTTTTTTCATCCATTCTCTGTTCTCTCCACTGCTGCACTTATTCTTGCATGTTTCCACACTCCCTCTGTACTCGTGCTAGACCCTGAACTCAGAACACTTAAATACACTCAGGGTATGCACCCTGTGACACAACTGTGGAAGGCTGCATGACTAGGCACAGGTGGGGCTCTTGTCCCTGAAGACTCCAACTAGCCCTTCCTCCCTCCAGGAGGGTTGGAAGATCTGTTACACAACATCACGAATACAATGACTATTTCAAGTACATTTTATACATTTTATATCCCACCTTGACTCCCAGCACACTGTTTCTAACACATATCTATTGGGCAAATACAGATAAACGGAAGAGATGCCTTTAAGAAACCTAGGCTCAAATCACTGCAGAGAACCAAATGTTCCTATTCTTTTCAGCTCACAGAAATGAGACAAAGGCAATGAGGCTTCACGGTCATTTCTTTATTATTAAAATAAGACAATTCCATGTGACTTGGAATGGCCACATATACCTAATAAATGCCTGTAAGCAATGGGTTAAGACTGACCTAGCTAAGCCTGCTGGACTGGAGACTCCACAGAGGGAGGACAGTGCCTACCCAACAACCAGGAACAGTGGTTACCCATCATGATTCTGTGGCCTGGCAAGGCACAAGCTCTCCCAGAGCCCTACTAAGCAAATGGGCTTGCCAAGGACTGCACTGGCCAGTGTGGTGCCCTGAATCTTGAGATATTTGTCACTTTTCTGCTGACCATTCATTTCTTAAGCTTCTATGTACACGTATAAAGGAACAACATACCCTTCCTCGTAGCTCTACAATCAGGGAGGGTGAGGGAGTGTGAACATAACTGTGACAGGTAACTGGCCCTTAGGATCTGTACCAGAGATAACATAGTAATGGCCACTCTCCAGCAGAGAGAAGAATCCCTAGGAAGGGGACACACGAAAAGAAGCTTTTCACTTTTCCAGATAAAATGTTCAGGGCACCACAAGCAGGGACTGGGCCAGGCAGCCCCAGGGTCCCTCCAAAATGGCAAAACCAGTAAAGTGTTTTTCAAATGTTGTAAAAGTTGAAATAATATATAATGCCCAATTTTTTTAAAAAAGTGCTGACACCCTCAGGCTGCAGGCTGACCTTTCCCCTTCATTCTGATGGCCTCAGAGATCCCCTGAGCGCCCATATGCTACTTAAACCCATTGCTAAAAAATGATGACTTAGTGAAGGACTCTTTGGGGGAAAAGGTGGCAAACTCTAGGGCAAGTTCAGGAAAAAAGAAGGTCTTAGAGTTTTACTTGAAAATATTCTACTCTCAGAGTGAGATTCACGGGCAGAAAGAAATTTGCGATCAAACAAGCTGAGAATGTTGCTCCCTCCCTACCCTATGAGTCCCAGAGCACATGTCAGAGATCTACTGCCACAAGACCCAGAAGCCAACTGGGTGGAAGTGTCCAGCCAGGAGAGATTAAACCAAGAGCTTTTCGTTCCAGCCTCACAACCACGTCAGATCGGACCAGGAACTGCTCACCCCTGGGGGGATGGTGCCGGGACTGAGGCCCAGTCACACTGCAGCTCGCATTACAGTACAGGACACCACAGACATATAGAATGCCAGCAGGGATTTTTTCATTTGTACTTTTAGTAATTCCCAGTGTTGCCAAAGATGCTGTTTTCTTAGGTGCTACTGGAGGGAGGGTGAGTGACACTGGCTTTCTGAAGGAAAATGTGTGTGAGGAGCCTCTAAACAGTCCTCGTTCTTTATCTGGGGAGTGCTCCTGAGGAGACCATCCTGAGTGTGCCAAATGTTATGTCCCAGAGATGATCACCACGGCACTCACTGTTTGCAGTAACAAGATCATTAGGGCAACAAAATTATCGGACACTAAAAAGCTAATTATGCTGTTTTTGATATATCATCCAACCGAAAGTCTACACACACTGCCAGATGTAGTGGTGAAGACCTGTAATCTTAGCACCCTGGGAGGTTGTCGGAGGAGGAATACCAATTCAAGCCTGTTCTAGGCAATTTAGGGAAATTTTGTCTCAAATAAAAAATTCAATTGATCATTGCTTGTCCCTGCAGATAAGCAAGGGAGATATTTATAGGATTGAAACACTCGGAAAAAATTTGGGGAAGGTTAGATCCAAAATGGCCCCCGAAGTCTCCTGTGTTTGGAATGTGAGTGGATCCTGAGTGCTGCTATGCTCATCAGTGAACTCATCCACTGGTGTTTCCTGTGCTGCTAGGAGCCATGACCTGGTTCAAGATGGATCACAGAAGATACGACATGGAAGGGGGTACTCTTTTCTCTAGCTCCCCTCTTCTTTTACTGCTTCCTGGCTACCAGGACGTTCCACTAAGGTTCCTTCTGCCTTGCATATGATCAACCACGTATGAACTGAGACCTCTGAAACTTTGAGCTAAAATAAACCTCTCCTAAAATTGAGGATGTGTGTCAGATACTGTGCCCCAATGACAGAAGGTGAGTAAGACAATCCCAAAATAAGACGCGACCACAGGGGCATTCCACATTTATGTCTGCAACTGTCTGCCCTTTCCCCACCTGCCTAGGGTGATCTTCCAAGACAGAAAAGCCAACACAGGGTCCTTGAAGCTCCCAGTTCAGCGTTCTGAATGTGCTGATGCACTTATTAAGAAAATAATGTTGGAGGATAATGAAAGAATCACTGTTGTGTTTTCTAAGCTCCTGGGGCCACTGTTCACTTATACAATTAGCAACTACCTGGCAATTGAAGGCTTTTTGTGCCCTATTCTTTGTTTTTGTAGTTAATATTATAGAAGCTTATCTTAGTCTACTTAAAAATAAAACAGAGGATAATACAAACAAAAAATATACTTAAGTCTTAATAAGAAAGTGCTAACTAAATTATTACTAATAGTCCCAGTGGTTTCCCTACCTAGACAAGGCTGAAAGTTTAGAAGAAGCTGAGAGTAGGTTTTCCAGGCACTAAAAGTTTTAGCAGTGCCTGGTTCTCCTCATCCTCACTGTTAACACTATCTGGACTTCCACCTGTTTGGAGGCTAAAGGAACTATCATTTAACCTACCTCCTCGTGCTCAGTATAAAGAATGTAAAAAATTAATTCATAGCAAGAATACACTGACTTTTTTAGGTCCTGGGTATCCAATTACTGTGCACATTATCTATTAAACTATATCAAACATTGTATACAATAGCTTTTGAAATTTTACAGAATATAATTTTTTAAAAGATTAAGTACTTTATAATATCACTTCAAGTATTATAACCAGGCTCATGAAAAACATGCCCTAAAAAAACACAAATTAAATTAAGGCATAAAAAATAATTTGCCTCAAATAACACAGAGCATAAACTTTTCAACTGCTTACAAGTTAACACCAGCAGGATAATAATGCTCATTCTTTTCTAAGATAGAAACTGCTTTCTAAGCCCCAGAGATCTATAAACTCCACAGTGACAAAAAAGTCTCCAGACAACTTGATAGTTATGACTCAACCCCAGCAAAGGACATCCCAGTCCCTGCAACGGCTGCTCCTCTCCAGGAGCAGGGATATAAACACAAGTCCATGAGCTGTAATAGGCAGTGTGTATCTCATTAGGAACATACTATTCTGGTCTCAGAAGAAATGACTGGTAGAAACACAAGGCTGTCTCCAGACTTCCCAGGAGAAACGCCACTTTTAGGATGGGCTGCAAGTGGTCCACAGATAAGTGCTGAACACCAACAACACGTACACAATCTCTGTGCAAGGTACAGCAATACAGTAGTGGACAGAAACAGGCTAGAGACCCTCTCTGACAAATATACAGTATTTACCTGCTAAGCAGTGTGGGGTTTGGTGGGAAAATGACAGAAAAGTATGACTGATTTTTTTCTAACAATATGGGCTCTAGCCCACAAAAAATAAGAATAACCTGTTGTTGAGCTGTACAGCTCCTGTTAATCGCCAGCAACATCAATCAAAATAATTTTCAAAGGGTAATGCATTTAAGTTAAAGGTTACATAAGATGCCTCTGATCATATGTCACTGAAGGAACAGCACAAACTTTTCAGATATTTAAGTGACTATTTCCAATAGTGAAGGACTAAGCAGGAACATTTGTCCACCTCTATAATTATTATCTGCACATAAAATTCATGTTCTGTGAGGCTGTAAGCCACATTATAAACACACTACTCACCTCTTCCAACCATAAAGAATCCTACAAATGATAGTTACTCAGTAAATGTTTGATAATGCAATCCCTTAAGCTCAAACCGTCTACATGGCTCCTGGAACTTCAAGGGAAACTTCTTAAGCAAAAATGCTACTAGGAGAAAACTGTAGTTTCCTGCAAATCTACAGAAGCTTTTCATAGAATGAGGAGTTCCTCAGAGCATGATGGCCACAGGAACAAGGAGTCCCCTGTAGCAGGATATGTGGTTAGCATGGAAGGAAGGGGTCCCCAAGAGCAGGAGACATGGTCAGGGCAGAAAGAAAGGGCCCTCGAGAGCGGGAAACATAATCAACATAGGAGGAAGGAGTCCCCTAGAGCAGAAGACCTGGGTCAGCGCAGGAGGAAGAGGTCCCCTACAGCAGGAGGCACAGTTAGCAGAAGAGGAAGGGGTCTCCTGGAGCAGAATTTCAATGAACAAATACTTCCTTTGTTTAAGTCTTTTTTTCCCTTACTAACCTCAAACATTTTGATACATCAATTGAAGCACTTGTTGATTGAATAACACTCTCAAGACTGAAAATAATCACCGCAAAACGCAGGGTGAATCTAAGAGTTAAATACATGCACATGATTTCAGGAAATACGCCATTTCTATTTTTTATTGAAATCTGATCAAAATTTAAGTTTAAATTGAAATGTATAGGAAAAAAGAATAAATGTTTACTTCAAGAAGATGGCTGTGCCAAGCTGTTTCACTCAGTCCTGTGGAGTATGAAGATGTAACTGTAAAGCATGCCTGAAAGTGAGATTTGTGGACAAGAAATAGCACTAAAACCTTCTCAAGAAACACACTGAATATTAAAAGCCTGTGTCAACCTTTGTTCTTCTCACAGCTTACATTGATACAATCACTAGAAATTAGTTTCAGATGTGGGGTACTTCAGGCATTCGAAGTAGTTTGCTAAATAGGAACTAAATCCAACGACTTCTCTAAAGATTTGGTGTGTTTAACTGAAAACTAATATTCCAATTAACATTAGGCAAATACTCAAATTTATCTCCATGTTCCAGGCATCCTTTCCGGCCAAAAAGTAGGCTGTATTTCTGTATTTAATTATTTCCATGCACACATACAGGGTCTGTGTTATACTGAAGGCATATAAGGCAAGAAAGAGAGAGAAATACTTAAATTCTTCTGTGATTCAGTTCTGCATGTGTACAATCCAAACTTAACTGCCTCTGCAATTTATTTTTAATTAAAAACATGTCAGCACAAATCTTTTCATATGTGATAGATCCAGCTACATAAAGGCTATTCATGTTGAAAGCACTCCCTGAATCACTTCAACATCACCACAAACACAAGTCAGCCATCACTTTGCCAGAAGTTCAAAAGTAAATAAGATATTTAGAGCCAGACTACTTGACTACATGGCTCCTAGAACCTCAAGGGAAACGTTGTGAGCAAAAGTGGTACCAGGAGAAAACCTCAGTTTTCTGTGAACTACAGAAGCTCTTCATAAAAGCAGAGGTCTCTCAGAGCAGAAAACATGGTGAACATAGAACGAAGAAGTCCATTATACCAGAAGACATGATCAGCACAGGAGGAAGGGGTCTGCTAAAGCGGGAGACATGGTCATCACAGGACGAAGGGGCCCCCTAGAAAGGGAGACATGGTCATCATGGGAGGAAGAGATTCCCTAGAGTGGGAGACATGGTCAGCACAGGAGGAAGGGTTCCACCAAAATGGGAGACATAGTTGGCACAGGAGGAAGGGTTCCCCAGAGTGGGAGATATGGTCTGCATGGAAGGAAGTGGACCCCTAGAATGGGAGACATGGTTAGCACAGGAGGAA
The DNA here is from genome assembly GCA_004027205.1 of Ctenodactylus gundi. Taxonomy (NCBI): domain Eukaryota; kingdom Metazoa; phylum Chordata; class Mammalia; order Rodentia; family Ctenodactylidae; genus Ctenodactylus; species Ctenodactylus gundi. The sequence continues at coordinate 76,449 of PVKB01000848.1, read as the reverse complement.
AGGGTCCGATAAAGCAGGAAACATGGTCAGCACAAGAGGAAGAAATTTCTCAGAACAGAACTAAAATGAGAAGAAGCTGAAGACAACCTACTGGAAGTCATTGGGAACCCTCACGAGACATTAATCTATGGTCAACTGGGATCCACTGAAGGTCTCAGAATTGGAGGAACCAAAAAACAAACAAAAATGATAAAACCAGGCCTGGGGGTGCACACCTGTCATCGAGCACTCTGGGAGGCTGAGGCAAGTGGACGCAAGTTGGAGTCCAGCCTGGGCAACTTAATGAGACCTTGCTGCAAAATAAAAAATAAAAGAGACTGTTGCTCAGTGTGAAGGCTCTGTAGCACCCACACACATCCCACCCACCCAAATACCCGATAGATAGGCACATTCACAAGATTAATCTGATCTGACATGTCAAATAACCAGCTGATACTTTTGCCCCTAAGAGCCTTGGTCTGTGGGATCCCTTGAGACCATGGCCTCGCTGTGGCACGGAGGGATCCTTCCTGTACCTTAACTTACAAATGTGAGATGAAAGATGGAGAGTATGATCTGTGAAAACCTATCACTTCCAAGGTGGGGTGGAGGGGACTCTAGGAAGATAGCTTTGAGCCCATCATTCTAGCTGGGGAATCACTGAGCAAAAATATTTGGTGACACGCAGAAACTTGTCTCAGAAGTGGAGAGGATGTTTCATTTGGGTTGGGGGAGTTGGACTGCCCTGAAAGCTAATACTCTGCTCTAAGAGATTTGGAAATCATATAAATGCAAACACAAAACCAAATGGTCCAGGTGTCCACCAGAGAACCCAGCACGGCCGGACACCTGCTGATCCTACTGCGCAACACTGGACTCATGATACTCAGGCAGCACAGACATTCCTGAGCCGTGTCCCAAAAGCCACCATACATATAAAATGTGAAAAATATAAAATATATAATAACAATTTGTTTGCTTGCAATTAATGTGTCATAACATTTTAATATGAGTAATGCTTTGAGAAAAAGAATACAAGTACTATATTCAATGTACACAATGTTCTGAAAGTCACCAAAATATAGAAAATTAACAAACTCTTGGGACACTGCATATTTAAATTCATTAAAATCACAATGTTCAAAGTACATTTCTTTTAATTACATTATATCAGCTTATTCTACAACAACCTATTCCTACATACATATTAGGCCTCATAAAGATGACTTTTTAAAACTGCCACCTCATTTTATCTTTGATGACATTTGGTACTATCTAGCAACACTCTGAGTGCTATTGCCTCTCATGTTTAAATATACAAACACACATCAAGACAGATGTAACTGCTCTGATGTTCACACACTCTCATAAGAACAGAACATCTTTCTGTTATTGTTGTCAGGAAAGATTACAAATAATTCCTGTACTAAATTGACTTTGTGTTCCTTAAAGAGAGAATGCAGGTGTAGGAAGGAAGATAAGAGTAAGGATATGAGTATTCCATGGGTTGTAATGACCATTAACTCACAATTCAAACCATTCAGAACTCCATTTGCAAAAAGAAGAATATGAAAGAAAAATTTGTGCTAGATGGGATTAGACAGGAAGCCAGATAATATAAATGAAAGAAAGCCTTGTACAAATCCACATAATTGGAGGCCTTTTCTATGCTTTTCTCTCAGCACTGGCACAAAATGGTAAGATTTTCATTTCCTTAGAATGGGCCATTAATAGGTTTATTGTGATATTAGAAACATCTTGCTCCTAAGTGCATCTCAAAAACCATTTTTTTTAAAGATCAAAAAAGTCAAAGGAAAATTTAGCAGAAGGCAACTCCATGGTTACTTCTAGCTTTGAATGCTTTATTTCACACAGTTGATCAAATTTCTGAATCTGAAAATTTTACCAAGGTAAAGCCCTAATACTCAGTTTTGAATCTAGGCAGTTATTTAAGCTGAGGAGAGCAAGAAGATGACTCAAATACTGACCCAAAAACCTATAGGTGAAAAGTTTGTACTCAGTTTCCACAAAGCATACGCACCCTGGGAAGTAAAGTACACTTACACGGTTATCAGAAGGAGCAGGTCTTTCATACATTAACAGATGTGTTCTTTCAGGTCTGAGCTACCCCAGTGATGTCAACTAGCCTTACATGCCTGAACCAAGGAAAGCATAACTTCCATGTTTTAACAATACCTTAATCCTGAGCACAAAACGTTGAAGATTCAAAGTCCCACCCCTCAACTCCATGCAGGTGACATAGTTATGGAGAGCCTGAGGACACACAAAGCACTGGGCTGAATCTTACTCAGACCTGTGCCAGGGGCCCAAGGTGAGAGGGAAGATGAACCTGAGTCCAGAGCCACAGGTACCACAAGAGTTGGAACCAGGACCCAAGTTGGCTGACGCAAAATTTGAGTCATTTGAATGATTATCTGAAGGCATGGCTCACGCAAGTCAACCATCCTGGTGGTGCTCTGGTCACCTTCAAGAGCTTCCCAACTCTGCGCTTCACGTCCGTGTCCAAGGTGAGACAAGCACTGGCTTGGCAATAGCGTCTGCTCACGAACAAGAATTTGAAAGATTAAAGGAAAGAAAAACGTCAAGAGATGAGATATCACATGAAACGGTATGAGTCTGTGAGCTGGCTGCTCTCCGTGCCCTGAACCAGACCACCCAGTAACGCAGGCACCAGCTACACACAGCTGCACAGCAGCCGAGATGTGCCGCAAGCACAGAGCAAACCAGGTTCTGAAGACTTGCTGTGAAATATAAAACAGTTCACTAATAATTTTTATTTGATTTCATGTTGAAATACACTTTTAAAATTCCTTTCACATGTTTACTTTTACCATAGCACCTAGAAAATGAGTGTTCTACACAAGGCTCACATTTGTGGCGTGGACAAATTTCTGTTTGGCAGCATCAGGCTGGACTTTATCGGCACCTAGATACAGAGTACACTGGTGCCACCCCAGTGACTAATATACACTTTGGAGATTACACTCTGGGCTACACTCTCACTTGGATGATGAAAAATGTAAATAATTGTGGCAGAGTTTCCTATTCTTCACTAGCTTGGCTGAAGGATGAGAGGGGTCACACGAAACAGGTGAACACCCACATTTACTCTTCACTCAGTTACCTGACTGCACTCTTTGACTAAGCAGGAACAAGGAGCCTCCCTATGGGGTGACATCCCAAGCTCTACACATTCTGAGACCACAGACAGAAGTGAGGACACAGCATGTACACAGGACAGAAAATTTCTCAGAAAGGATCTGGGGGGACCAGGAGTTCACAGCCACATTCTGGTTCACAAAGTATTAGAGTTATCATTTTTGCTACAGAATGTGGTAAAATACACATAAAACTTGCCATCTCCACTATTTTAAGTATGTAAGACAGTATTAGCACATTAACACAGTTGTGAAAAGTTATTATTCTTACTCAAGTTATGATCAGAATAATGCCAAATGTTTAACAATTTAAACTCATCTAAACTAGGTGTAGTGGAGCACATCTGTAATCCCAGCACTTGGGAGGCTGAAGCAGGAGGATTGCTGTGTGTTGAGGCCAGCCTGGGCTGCATGGTGAGCTAGGCACAGCTTGGGCTACAGAGTATGGCCTTGCCTCAAACAAACAAACAAAAGTAAACCATTTAAAGTCGTCTAAAACAAAATATATTTTTAATTTCTTAATTCTTTAATTTCCACTTAAATTTTTGTATATTTATCATAGGTATCTACTTTCTGCAATTATATCAAGTAGCTCATATTAACTGGCCAGCCTTTAAAATTATGAGATGAAATAATGATCTGAATGATGTATCACCCAGAAGTACTAAAATAAGACTAATCGTTTTCCAGCTATGAAAAGCACAGGTGTGTTCAAACTGAAAGATGCTGCTTAATATTTCTTAATATCATAATGAAAACAAAGTTTACAGGAAGTCTTAGTACTTATATACATTACATTATAGATTTTTTTTTATATGTGGCCCACGAAACACCGTCTTCACTCTGGAAAACAAAGGCAAAAAAAAAAAGTGGGTAACAGGTTGGACACACCTATATCCATACTAAAATTTCGTGGAAAGGAAAGTAATATTGTAAATGAGCAACTTGATAAGTATATTAGTTCCTCTATGAAATATTTTCCTAGCTAAATATCCAAGAGTAACATTATAGGGTTAAAATATACAAACTCTCATTCTATCTTTAATGCTAATCATTTTTTTTAACTTATATCCATTCACCTCCAAACAAATGGCTGGAAATTCCTGTACCCTCCTTTCCTGCCTGTCTGTCACCTTTAGAGAGAGGAGTCCTTTTAACTTTCAGTGATTCCACAGAAATGAACCATGCACCCCAGTTTGCTTCCCCCCGCCACCTGTAGTCCCTGGTGGGGATGGAAGGGGTCTCAAGTGGGCTCACTGCCTGTTCCTTTGTGTTACCATCCAGAATCAGGCTCCTTTGAAAAGCCATGGATCAAAAAGCTCTGATACTTCTGCATGACTTAAAACAGTATTTTTATATCAATATTCTATAAATAAACAGAGTGGAAGGATGTTTTAATCACAGAAAAAGTCACAAATTGCAAACCCCTAAACCACAGGATCTCTGTTTAATATTATGCCTAATACTGCCTCTGTTCTGCAGAAGAAAAAACGATCCAAGCGCCTCACAGAACATAATGACTATTAGTCATTACATCACACAGATATCACTTGACAGGAGCGTTCAGACCAGTAAACACATCCCCTACCACAGCAGAGCACTAGCGCTCCAGTGGGGGATTTCAGCACCCACGAACGCATGGACACACGCACCAAGCCATCTCCTTATCGCAGTTTACTCCACCAATGAGCTCCCCAAACACGTTTGTAAAAATGTGAAAGAGAATTTATTTTCCAAAGCTTTCCTGCCAGGCAGTGATCAACAGCACTCAACGTCAAAGACATCTAGGTAAGTTAACAGATTAGCAAAGCTGCTCTTTCCTGGATAATAAAGTTCCAGGTAAAACGTCAGCTGTGGAGAACTCTCCATAAGATGTTAAGGATAGGCCAATACCCCATCGATACTAGAGGGGTGGGAACGTACACACACAGCATGAGTCTGTACACATTGTTTACATGTTTGTTCTCTCTCTTTAACCTGGCTGCATTTTTGTGAGGAAAAATCTGGAGCCTCTACCTCCCACCTAACAGGTGACTCAGCACCTGGAAACCGGGACCCTGGCATGTGAGCCTTCCTACTGAGGCAGTCCTGAGGAGCTCTCCCAACCTGCCTCGGGGTCTCAGGTTCTTTCTCCACAAAACAGGAGCAATAATGCCACCATCACAAAATGATGGTGAGGACCAACATCAGGAATGGAATTTAGCTCAGGCCAATCAGATGCTGGATAAACATGAATTTTACCACTTTCCTTCATTGTGTGTCTGAAAAGACTGAAAATATTAAGAAGGCAGTATTCCAATTTCACAAATGAGGAAATTCAAATTTCTAACTGCTAGGGGCCGAAGGAATGGCTTAGCAGTCAAAGCGCTTACCTAGCAAGGGATATGTCTGTCAAGCGCTAAGTACCCAAGTTCTACTTCCCAGTACCACATAAGCTGGGCCTGGTGGCACTCGGGAGGCTGAGGCAGGAGGATTGCTGTGAGTCCAAGGCCAGCCTGGGCCACATAGTGAGCTCGAGACCCTGTCTCAAAAAAAAAAAAAAAAAAAAAAAAAAAAAAAAAAAAAAAAAAAAAAAAAAAAAAAAAAAAAAAAAAAAAAAAAAAAAAAAAAAAAAAAAAACTCTGCTGGGAAAAAAGAAATTCTCAGTGTGTTTACTCACTATCTTTCAACATTATGCTTCAAAAGCTGGAAATAAAGGTGAAAGTTCTTTCAAAAAGGAAAAATAAGTGCCTCCTCCAAATTTTAGAATATAGAGTACTGAAACTGTAGACAAATGGTAAATCTTTCTTCCCTGGAGGCCGGGTTCTTCCTATGTAGGAAATGGAAGAAACACAGCACAGTGGCGCAGCTAACAGTACCAGCTGCTCAGGAGGCTGAGGCAGGGAGACTGGCTGAGCTTAAGGTGTCAAGACGAGAGTGGGCAACACAACAAGAACCAGTCTCTAAACACACACACACACACACACACACACACACACACACACAAACACACAATGATTTCTAAAAATCATGAAGTGCTTTCCCCAGTGCAGTGGATACCACATAGAAAAGAAATGCTGGTAAAGTAAGACTAGAGTGAAAAAGGCACAGACCATGACATGGCAGAAAGCGGGAGAAAAGTAGCCGGCTGACTCCCTGTGTGCCAGGACTCATCACTATCGACCGTACATGGTAGAGCCGGTGAAACTCCTCTTGGAAATCTAAAGGTCAGAGAAGGCCAGCAGCAGGATGGTCACCCTTACAGGTGGTGCCTTTACCACCAAAGATGCCTGTTTCAGAAAGAGTCCCCACACTGCCCAGAGGGGTGGCCACTTGTGTCTACTGTGCTTTCTTTTCATCCCTGGGGTAGCCAACGGGAGATCTGAGGTTGGGATAAAGTAGCTGTTTTGTCCTTGAACTTGAGCTTGTTTTATTCTACTCACCAGAAGTTAAGCAGGCTAAGATCAGCTAGGATTTGAGGTACCCAATGCAAAATAAAAACGGAAGGTGCCCCAGAATCAACAAGTGGGATTCTATCAAATTTAAAAATTTCTCCAGGGTAAAGGAAACCATCAATAGAATGAAGAGACAACTGACGGAATAGGAAAAAAATTATTACCACCTATACCTGACAGGAGGCTCATAACCAGAACACACAAAGAACTGAAGAAAAATAGACCCCCTCAAGATCAAAAACCCAATTAAAAATGGGTGACAGAAATGAATAGGCAGTTTTCAGATGAATAAGTTCAAATGGCCAGTAAATACGTGAAAAGATGTTCAACACCCTCAGCCACTAGAGAAATGCAAATCAAAACGTCACGAAGATCCCATCTAACCCCAGAGAGAATGGCACATATCAGGAAGTCGAACAGCAATCGGTGCTGGAAAGTTTGTGGCAAAAAAAAAGGAACCCTTTTACGTTGCTGGTGGGATTGTAAACTGATATAACCACTATGGAAAGCAATATGGAGATTTCTCAAAAGGCTGAAAATAAATATAGCATTCTATCCAGCGATTCCTCTTCTGGGTATCTTTTCAAAAGAATTAAAAGCAACACATGACAGAGACACATGTACACCCATGTTTATAGCAGCACAACTAACAATAGCTAAACTGTAGATGTCAAAATGCCCGTCAACAGACCAATGGATATAAAAACTGTTGTATATGTATACAACGAAGGACTACTCTTCCATAAAGTCAGATAGATTTGAGGCTTTTGTAAATAAATGGACACAACGTGAGACCACCATGCTTAATAACATAAGTCAAACTCAGAAGGTAAAATGTCACATGGTTTCTCTAATATGAGAAACCCAGAATACATGCATTTTATAGAAACAAATGAGTGTGATAGTGGGAGTCAAGGAGGATGAGGGGAGAGCAGGAGGGACAATGGGGGGGGAGGGGAGACCGGAATGTAATGCTGTTGTAATGTATATGTGCACAAAATCCTCAAGCTCAATGTTTTTGATAATGCAAAGAGAACATTCCTGCAAAGGTAGCCATGGATAAATGAGGGAGGAACCACCGGGGACTACACAGCACAGTGCAGAAACGTGAGATGGCTTAGTGTCACGTGAAGATTCACAACACAGGAAGTATGTGGAGATGTGACTTGTGAAAAAAAAATTGTTTCTTTTCTTTTTCTTTCTTTTTTTGTTTGTTTATGGGTTTTTGTTTGTTTGTTTTTGAGACAGGGTCTCACTCTGTAGCCCAGGCTGGTCCTGAACTCACTGGTGTAGCCCACTGGCCTTGACTCAGGACAATCCATGTGCCTCATTCTACCAATACCAAGTTCTGGGATTACAGATGTGTACCACCACACCCAGTTTTATGTGGTGCTGGGAGTACAGATGACGGATAAGAAAGATGTGGTACGTATACACAGTGGAGTATTACTCTTTGCCATTAAGAATGACAAAATTGAGTCATTTTTAGGAAAATGGATGCACCCTGAGACCATGATGCTCCGTGAAATGAATCAGACCCAGAAAGTAAACTTGAATATTATAGGGTTTCTCTAATATGAGAAAATCAAACCAAAAAAAAAAAAAAACGTAAGAGACATGAAAGAAAGTAAGAAGATGGACTTTGTAGGGTCAAAAAGGGAAAAGGGGATGAGAGTGTGGGAAGGAGAAAGGGAGATGATTCCTTTAAAAAAGAAAGAACCAAATGGAGGTGATAATGGGAATTAGGGGAGAGGGAGGTGTTGTGGGAAGGTCAAAAAGGGGAGGGGAAGTGATTGTAATTTTGACATGATACATATGTGCAAAGTACTCAAGTTCAATGTAAATGTCATGTACTGCATACTGCATGTATATATATATATATATATATATATATATATATATATATATACAGAAAGAGAGAGAGGAAAAATACTTAATCTTAATAATTTAATATAAAGTGTTTGCTCATCTGTTATAATTGAAGTAAAATTAATACTAGGAGAAAAATTATGCAATTAAGCAGGAAATTCAATGTACAAGGTCTCCCAAAAGTCACCATATGTAGGAAAAATAAACGGACTTTCAGAACATTCTATAGCATTGTGTAGACCCTCCTTTCACAAACCACTAGACCATGGTCAGACACAGGAAAGTAACAGCTTCTTAAAACATACCTTGTAGGAATAAAAACATTCTCAATCTCGTAAGTATCTAATTATACTCCCCCAAGGATCAATTTTAATGTCAGTTTGGTCAAATACACACTGCTCTAGAAAACAGTATCACCACAGAGAAGGGGAAACTCAGATGAATTCAATTTATTTGATAATGAAAAGAATACTCAAAGTTACAGTGCACAGACTTGAAATTTTCCCTTTATGTTCATCCAGAAGCTTCCACAGGTAAAACTCAAAATATTCAAGGGGCACCAGGCAAGTTGCATTAACTATCAAATATCAACTCATTCATTCGTACAAACATACATTCCCTACAACATACACACAAATTGAAATGTCTGCAGAATCTTCAAAAACTAGTCACTCTAGGAACCAATGCTTACTTGAAAGATGCTTGAAGTTCTTTTACAATTTCCCTTTGGTATTGCCTATACAACTGTCTACAGACTCTGAGGGAGTGCAGCCTGGTGACTTTAATATAAAGAACTTTTAAAGTGGTGATGGTTATTATCTAATGATCATTTATAACATATTACCCTTTCTGAATATCAAACTAGTCTTCAAACGATAAAGATTTGACATTGCTGTGATAGTCAAGAGAGTCTAACATCAGGCTCCACAAGGACTTCCAAAGAAGCAAGGTAAAAATATCTGGAGCAGCAAAGTCCTGTTATGGTTTAAATCTGAAATGTCCCCCAAAAGTCTCATGTATCTGGATACTGTGGAGTACCTACGAGACCGTGCGCTAAAAAGAGGATGGGCCTGGTTAGGAGGGGTGTGTTACAGGTATGTGGAGGATTAGGGGCATGTAGCAGACAGATGATGACTGTGTGGAACATTACTGAGCCTATGACCTGGAAGGCTCACTGGGGGCTCAACCCAGAAGGGGCAAAACCCTGAGGTTTGGCCCAGAAGAGACAGAACACCAGGATGTGACCTTGCTAATTCCCTCTTCCTCACTCATTTGGCTTCCTGTCTGCCAAGCTGTGAGCAGCTTCCTCCAGCTAGGCTGCCACCATGAGCTTCTGCCACTGCCAGGACTAAGACCTTCTGACACCATGAGCTAAATAAATCTTTCCTTCTTTATGTTATGGATGTCAGGTATTCTGTCACAGCAATGAGAAAGTAAGACAGTCCCCATCTGGTCTCATGGACTGAAACAAACAGAATCGTCATAAGGCCTCATGGATTTAAATATGCAATTATGCAACATTTGCTGAGCACTCATCATGCCGGGGACTGGAGAATGTTTCCCATGGCTAACCCTCACTCTGATGCAGAAGCTCTGGTGTGCTTGTTAAAAAAAAAAAAAGAAAAGAAAAGAAAAGGAAAAATCACTTTCCTTTATACTTACACCTCACTTATGGCCTGCTAAAATTAGTCAAATGGCTGCTGCTGTGCTCAGCTTTAAACCTGGGTTATTAAATCCCCATGTGGGAAAATGACATCAGCTCTGTTTCTAGGCCAGGCCACAGGCTCAGCGCCCCCACTGCCACTGTGTGAATGTCTGTGAGTGATCACAGCTGGCCAACAGGGCAAGAATTATAAAACTCACCATGTGCACACGAGTGACAACCCAAGGCACATGGCTACTCATGTCAACACACGAACTCTGATTTCTACAGCATCTACTTCTCTTTCATACATTTAAGGATAACAGACCATGTGGGGTATCACCATGCATACCTAAAAATGATGACCAATCAACACAAAGTACTCTCAAAAGTGTAATGACTCAGGAGAAGAACAGACAACATCTTTAATTCCCTATTTTTCTAGACATTCCTGAAGGTGCAGATAAGCCAAAGATCTTCCAACTGTTCACCCTGAACACAGTATCATTTTACAAGACAGAAAAATATTTTTAAAAGTGCTCATGAACACAGAATGACTAGCTGAAACTTATCACTTTGATATAAATGCCAAAATTAAAAAGGCAAAAAAATTTCTTTGATATAAATGTGATTTCCACAAATTGTATAAATCTACTTTTTCTGCTTTGTTTTCTGCATCAATCAAAGGACAATTTCAAATCTAACTCCTAAGCTGGGTGGTCACAAGTGAAGCTGTGCTATGTGGTCCTTTTTATATTGCATTTAGTAATAGGTACAATAATTTTTTTGAGACAGGGTCTCATCCTATAGTTCAGGCTGGTCCTGAACTCACTGTAGAGCCCAGGTTGGCCTTGAATTCACAGCAATCTTCCTGCCTCAGCTTCCTGAGTGCTGGGATTACAGGCATGCACCACCACAAATAATAGGTATAATTAAAAAAAAACTATTTTTAGCCCTTTAACGTTGTACTTAAGAAGCAGAAAAACAGCTGTTGCAAAAGCAGTACTTAGTATTATCATATTTTTTCAGAATATTGATGTGAAATAAATTTACTCCATAGAAAATTTCCATATTTGGGACACCAAAATCAACATAAATCAATGGGAGGCCTAAAAACAGCAAAAGCTGAAGCAGCTGAAGCACACCCCAGGAGGACCCATCTATTCTGTTCAGATTTCTGCAACTTCCTTGGGATGCTCTGCCCCTGGCTGCCGAGACAGTGCCCCACACAGTAGCCTCCCTGATCTTCAAGGTCATAACATTACCTCAGAGCAAGGGGAGCATATTGGTCCTTCTCTGCAACACCATCTATTACCCACCAAATTTTACCTGGCTCATTTTTTGCTCATAACCAACAGATGTAAAAATCACTTCTGCTGGAATACTTGATGCCAATTACAATCAGTGTCTTCCAAGAAAAGTCCCAGGGGAGTATTTCCAGGCATTCTGTAAGGCTTTGAGAGGTAGATATATTTGTACTTTGCAACGATGGAATATTTTGATTCAAAATATGGCCATATGATCTAAGAGACTGCCCAAATCACAGCTATGAATGCCACCACATGCCCCTGCCTCAAAATTACAAAATACTTTTTCCAACTTTAAAGAAATTTCCAAATATTTTATATATCCAAATATATATTATTGCTTATGCTATAATAAATTACAGCCTCAAACATTTTCCCATCTCTTGTTTTTAATTAACAATATGACAACAAAAAGCATGCCTTACCTCTGACAATTCCATCTATACCCAAAGGAAAACTGTTTTCTATGTACTTTCTCTAATATCAAATTCTGATTTAGCCATTCAAAAAAAGTTTTGCTACTATGTTATCTAAAGCTGTTCAATGGTCTCTATGTTACTTGGACCAAGTGCTAACTGAATTCATGCTCAAAAATAATTCAAACAATTAGCAACCTGGCCTTATATTACTGAGTCTATATGCTTGAAGATTAGCATGCTAAATTTCCAAGGACCCAGAGCTAAAGAGACTGGGGCACACATAAGCTTTGAGAAAGAGAAGCAAATGGATTGTGAGCACTAATAGGCCAAGGAAGGAACCTCACCACAGCTCAGGTAACAGTTCAGTTTTCTTAGCTAATCACAATACCACACACTAGGGCAATTGTCTGCAGTTGCTGAGATTTGCAGAACCTCTTCAGAATTTCTTTTCTCTCCAGAAACTGTAAACCTGTCTCAAGACATTTGGAAAACACTACTTTGAAAAATGATGACACTCATATTTAATAAAAACAACAGCAATTTGAAAAGTTTCACTATTAAGGAAGACAAGAAACTGAAACTCTGTAGAATACAGTTTACCAAAAACTTCCCTTTAGGAGAAAAATTAGAACGCCACTATGTTATAACATTAAAACCCAAGAATTTCAAAACACAATCTCAGTATCAGACATGGGTTTACAGAAGTGTATTTCTACTGAGATTTTTACTTTCTTCAGGAACTTCAAGTATTAATCTGGCTTCCAATTATCCATCAGGCTGGAAATGCATAAAGGAACCTGAACCTCAGACCTGTGGCTGCAAATGTTGGGGGGAGGGGGGTCGCCACAGTAAAGAAGGGAGGAATTACAAGCATTTAAACACATTTCAGGTTTGCTCACAGAACAGCTTTCCAAGAGCTGCAAGAACTTAACTGAGCCTAACAAGAACCTTTCCATCAGCAACATTTCCTCCATTTAACCAGCTGATAATTTCTAATTCTACATTTGCCTTATTTAACTCTCTGAGTGTCAGAGGGGAAGAGAAAATGTTGTCATTTATTTTATTGATATATGGCCTAGCTTTTTTTCAGTCTGCTTTTGCTCTACAGGTTCTTCCTTCCTTCCTTTCTTCCTCCCTTTCTTCCTTTTTTCCTTTCTTCCTTTCTTTCTTTCTTGCCATATAACCTCTTATCTTTCAAACACTTCCTTTCCCCTAACTTACTACAGGAACTGGACAGTAGCAAAAATTGTTTAAACAATCAGAGAAAAAAATCACATCAAAATCACTCCTGACAGTATTTTTCCCAGGGAGAGAATTCTGACTACAACTAGCACATCACAGGCTCCATATCATTATCAAACAGGACATCAACATAACATGTAAAGATAAAGGAGATCCGCACGTACATCTGAGCAGGATTACTCTACTCCCACACTCCCTTTCTATATCAGAGCTCAGAACTCGTCCCAGGGACCTGCTGGAGTCATCTGTCAGGGAAGCCAGGAGCCCAGAGTTATGGCAGTATGTCAGGACAATAAAGTGTATCCAACTCTGAAATGTGAAGCTCTGTGTGTGAGTCCTCAGCAGCAGCACCTGGTTACTTAGAGCCAAACACTCAACTCTACTCCCTGAAGCTTAGTGATGATTTTAAAATACATCTGAAGAAGTTATTAAAAGCTACTTTAACTTTAGACTGAAACATTAGTATTTCCATAAATTGTGATTTTTTCCCCCTCATGGTTTGGGATGAATAGTAAGAGGAAATAATTTCTTTTAACAAAAACCTTAACTTTTTAAAAACTTGAATCACTTAAAACTGAATAATAATATATTTTACAGAATTCAATCCAAAATTTTATCAGTTACATGAAATTTTGAGAACTTAAAATGTAAATATTCATCATTAATAACAATTGGGGTTTTTGATGACCCAAATTGCAGTTTGAGAAGTCAATATTGTATTACTTTTTTGGGGTGGGTCTGGGTTTCACTCTACAGCCCAGGTTCGTCCTCAACTCACTATGGAGCCCAGGCTGGACTTGGACTCACAGCATTCATCCTGTCTCAGCCTCTTGAGTGCTGAGACTACAGGTATGTGCCACCACACCTGACTTACGTGGTGCTGAGAAATGAAAGTCAGATACTTAGCACTTGCCTAAGTACTTTAACCACTGAGCCATTTCTTCAGCCCCGCAATATTGTATTACGAAGCTGAACACTTTTAGTACGACATTTCTCAGATGAGTACATACTCACTTTAAGATATCAACATAAGATTTGCTATGTGTTTCAAGATTTTGGCAGTATCAAAACTGTATGGGAAAATACTGCTATTTTAAAATATTTTACTAGTGTTTATTTAGTAATGTTTAATTTATATTTTTATTTAAAATTTGTCTTAACAATTTATTTTTATTTATTTGAGACAGGGTCTAGCTATGTAGTCCAGGCTGGTTCTGAACTCACTATGTAGCGCAGACTGGCCTCAAATTCATGGCAATTCTCCTGTCTCTGCCTCCAAGTGCGAGGATTACAGGTGTGTGCCACCACAACTGGCTTATACTGTGCTTGGAAATCAAACTCAGGGCCTTGAGCTTGATATGCAAGCACTTTAATGGCTGAGCTATTCCTCCAGCCCTGTTAACATTATTATTAATAAGGGTAAACCATGAATGTAAGCTTCTATGACTAGAAAGAGGTAATCAAAATCAGAGCTAGCCTAAGTACCAAATTTCTTGAAACTCACATCCCAGTATGTGAGATAGCCGTCAGAAACAAAGGATGGACCCAAGCGAGTCCACCAGGACAGACCTTCCTTCTTTTGATTTTTAGACAAAGTCTTTCCATGTTGCCCAGTGTGGCCTTAAATTGTATGTATGATCTTCCTGCCTCAGCCTTCTGAGTAAATGAAATCACAGGCATACGGCACCATTTCCAGCAAGAGGCTAGACCTTTAATGACAGTGTGGGACTTCCAGTTCATTCTCTTCCAAGAGGTATTTTTTTCAGTCTCAGCAATGGCCTCTTAAGAAGGCCAACATTAGGTATACTTTTATACTTTTGTAATGTTCTGTAACCCTACATTGATATTAACTTTCTATAACCAGGTTGCAAAATGAGATAACTCAAACTGCTACTATACTGGAGTGACTCCATTTTACAGTGATTACGCTATTCAGGTTATGTGTTTGCTGTGCGAGTTCATTTTATAAGACAGTTTGCTGTGAGTTTGTCTTATGAGGCCCCGCCCACCTCACCTTGAAACCTTGCTTGCACACTTATCAAGATGTCTCTGGGGTCTTACGATAGGGGCAGAGGCTTAACTTCTTCCCACTCCCTTGTCTCCATGGCAACCTGCCAAGAGTCACATATTTCATGAGAATTACGTATTTCATGAGAATCACGTATTTCAAGAGAATCATGTATTTTGTGAGAGTCACATGTTTTGTGCCAGAAATAGCCTGCCAAAGCCAGCAGCCAGGCACTGGGTTATAATTGGTTGCTATGTAGTAATGTATGCAATGATGTAAAACCCTCTATATAATCTTTGTGTAAAGCTTGTTTGCGGCTGCTCTCTGAAGACTCACCCAGAGGCCAGGGATAGCCCAGCCACTGGTCATAATAACATCTCAGCCGTAACAAAAGAAACCTTATCTTGCCCCAATTGGTGTTTGGTGGTCTCTTAATTTTGACCTACAACTAATCCTCATTTTACAGTTAGAAAATAGATGCTTGAGGAAAGTAAATAACGTTGGCTGGTCTATGTTTAGCTGCACCAGGTTTGTGTCCCACAATAGTGAAGAATGAAATAACTGACAAGATAAGTCCAGAACAGATCTTCATTTAGAAACAAAGGAAAGAAGGGTAAAGACTCAAACTATGTGATATGAGGCCTACCCAGTCAAGATTTATGTCTAGGGACTACCCAGTGATCTGACTCACGATTTTGATTTAGTAATTTTTTATGATCCTTTTCAAATTAGTTACATGGAATACAGTCTGTGTAAATGAGACTCATTTCTAGGGCCTTAATATTCATTTCACTACATGTACTTTCTAGGGTGATCCTACCTGCATATGTGTGTTCCCATAATTCTTTGGGTTTCCATATGAGCTTTTAATAAGCTCTGACCCCTGTGAGCCCAAGGGGTGGGAAAAAATACATGTTTATTGCATTTCCTGACCCTCAGTTGCTCCCTGTTCTGACCTTTGCTGCTACAGCTCTCTCACTGCCGGACTTACAGTAATCCTTCCTGACCACCGAGCCAGTAAGGATTGGAGAGCTGGAAATGGTGATCAGGAACATATTGTCAGTGATCAATCAACTCTTTAAAAACTGCAACACACTATAAGTGAGGAAGAAGATGTCCTAACTCTGCCTGGCACTATACCGTCTTTCGGAGATGACAGTCTCAGGATGTCACCTGTTCCAAGAGAATTTGTGTATGGTTCACAGGCATCATTGTGACAGCTGCCACACACAGACTTGTATGCCCCAACAGTGGATTCGGCCCTTTCAAAACACCAATCAGAGAGATGAGTAAGCATTCTAATAAAGGATAGTTATATTTGGGCCAAAAAAAAAATTGACTAGATCATAAATCTCACATTTTAAGAGGAAAATAATTCTGGAACATTAAGGAGAAAAAATATAAAAGTTAATATAAAAATTTGCCAGGCTATTTATTGCTTCTAACAAAATAAAATGCAATCCTTAGGAAATGTAATATAAATTTTTATCTGAGTCATATCGATATGACTCCATAGGTAGGTCTGAGAGGCCATAGTCACCTTTTTGCCTGGACTCAGTTGTCACACACCCTGCACTCAGGTCAGCCACATCTTCACTCATTTGGAATGGATGGAAAAATGTTCTCAATTAACAGGATTTATTATGATGGAAACTCACATGGTTTTAATCTTGACTCCTGTTGTTACAAGGCCATAAAAAAAGATTTATAGCACAAATTTGTACAGAAACTGTCAGATAGGACCAGAAAGCTGTTGTGTCCACAGTGTGGGTCCAGCCCAGTCCCTTCAGCCCTGGTATCCTACATTCCTCCTTGGCCTTCTATAATGACAGGGAGTGCATGGTGACTTATGCACACAATAACAGAATGGAGTTTCCCAGTGGGTCTTGCCATCCTTTCCAGACTATGGAAGTCCTTCATGAAAGGGATTTACCTGAAGAAATAGCCCCTGATAGATGGGGATAGGGAGGGTGGCAGCAATAGTTACTTTACAGGGTACAAGATTTCTTTTGTGCCACTTACAGTGTGTGCCTGAAGTAGTGTATACATGGGCCTGAACAACATCATTATATAGGTGTAAAAAAGGTTTCCCTACACTCACATATAGATTATTCCTGGAACTTTGTAGGGTATTTTTTTTTCCCTAAGTGTTTGATTCCGTGTCACTAATGCCTTTCCAAACTCGGAGTATTAACTAGATAGAGCTTTGATTGGATGGTGAGGGAGAGTGGGAAGAGACCACCCGTTTCCAGTGGCAAAAATCCAAAAAATCAGCTTAGGAAACTGTTACAAGATCTGGCTCCTGCAACTCCAACCAAAGCTCCCCGCATCCAGGCACCCACTGGGTTCTACGTTACGGAACGCAACTGGGGAGGCCTTGTGGAGTCTCTCCAAGGACAGCAGCCCACAATTTAAAAAACAGTAAGTCTTGCTCAAGTCTGGACTAAGTGAATGGCCAAAATCTACAATGTTTCCTGGCTCCTAAGATCTGGGCAGTGGTAAATATTTTCTGCTTAATAATGTGCTGACTGATTACTACACTTTAGGAGGATTCTCCATGATCTAAAACTCTATAATGACAGGACTATATGTCTTAACCAAAGCCACATCCTTCATATTTTATTTTTCTAGGACTATCAGTTAGTCACTACTCTATTTTGTGGTTTCGTCACTTAAAATATTTTTACAACAAATATACCCATTTAGAGCTAAGGTTATGGAAGATACATGGCTAGGGGTCCTTTACACACAGACCCATAACCACAAGTGAATGAGGGGTGTCACCAGCATTCATGTTCTTTCCACCACCACAGTCTACTCAGCACGATGCCATGGTCAAGTGGAGTCTGTCACTCATAATTGTGACATAATTTATCCAGCAAATTTAAAATGCTAATTCTATTTTAGGGGGAAATAATGAAACTCAATCATGATATGCACTTGAATAAAGGCAGAAGTCATAATAATTGTTTATGTCACATATGCTATAAGTATAATTAGCAGTTTTAGATTCTTTACCCGAGGCTGAAAAAAACCTAAAACTTCACGTGTTTATTTTTCCATGAACTACTGACAGGGTAACAGCAAAGACAGATGTGCTGAAAGATGTAACATTGTTTGCATGTTCCAGTCCAAAGCTTGGCATAGTACCTTCACTGTGACAGATGGGACAAGATCAATTCCAATGTTAGCGTCAGTGACCATAAATACAGGACTGAGAAGAGAAAGGGTAGAAAGAGCTCAGTATGTCCAGCAATGTGCAAACATCAGGGATGCAAGATATTCTCACCTTCACCCAGGCAACTAACCGTAAGATGATGGACTAAGGATTCAGTGCAGCATGTGTGGAAACACCACAGTGAATACCCTTGATAAGTGCCACAAATGTATGCTAATAATAATAATAGTCAGAATTATTCTACAAGTCACAAAAACAAAGATTCACTGTGGCTTTCTGGGAGCCTTCTTGAGGAAAGTCACAAGCTAATATTCAAAAACCCACCAACCCAAAAGGAAAGAAAAGTTCACATATCTTATCAAATCATCCTATTTCCTTATTTAATGAATTTTAAAAGTATTAACTCTATTAACTAGTTTTTTATATTACAAGGAAGAAGCCTAATCCTTGTATTTCCAAGATAAATATTGTGCCATTGTTTTAGGTACTTGCACTGTTCATTTGCTGAAGATTAACATATCTAAGACATGTGACTAATGACAGATTAATTGGTCTTATTCATAGGAAATAAATATGGGAGTGTACGTCTTTATTAGTGCACACCATAAACTGGCAGACTAGACCTTCTTGGAGCATTAGCTTAGATTATTTGGTGATACTTCTTTTTTAAAAAAGTCATAATATAATAAGTTAATTATTTCCTCATAACTTGGTACAATGAAGAGCGGTACACTGAGAGGTAAAAAAATGCTCTCTCTATGACAAAATAAGACCAGGAGGAAAATATTTTCTAATAACTCTCATATAAATCCTATGGAAAAATAAAGATTACAATGTCTATATCTAACCACTAAATCAAATCCATTGCACTCATTGATTTGGAATTTTTTAAATTAAGAAACACTAAGCCACATATAAGCAACAGGTCACTAAGATGTACCAGGCATTAGCAGAGTGAAGAACGGGGAGACTCATATACCTCTTACAGCTCCATGGAAAACCATAATCTAGTTACTCAGTCAGGAAGATGGGGTAGCAGTTCTTGTTTCCTTTACGGAAGATTGCATTTTAATATAAATTACATTTCTGTTTTTGAAATGCATGCTTTCATTGTAATAATTCAAATAACATATTAATCTAGGCATCTTTCTCCGGTATTGTGTTACCTAAAATCCAGAAAGTGTTTCAGATTTAGCTGCCCACAGATCCGAGTGAGAAACCAACATCTCCCATGTCCTCCTTAGTTCAACCCAAGGACCGTTGTCCATAGGGCACAAAAAATTATAACCTGAGGGAAATGACTGTAATCATCACAGTCACACGGATTGCTAGGCTAACGTTTTCCAGTGGGAAGAATACAATTCTCCTGAGAAATCTTTAAAGAAGAGAAACAACAATAATACAAGAAAATGGAGCTGGAAAGAGATACCTAGGTAAGAGGAAGCAGCACTTGTGCTTTGCACCAGGAAAATACAATTACAATATGGTACTGCTACACAGGCCCTGCCCACAAAAAACAAAGCTTCCCAAGGAACAGAAAAGCGGAGTTCTCTCCAAGTAGCCAACACTTGAGAGAACCCAGAAAAATATATACAAGATGCCTAAGGAAAAAGTAGTCATTGATACACCAAGAAAACGTGTGAATATCTGCCAGTTTCCACTTGGACAATCCCTCCAGGTAGTCAAAGAATAGCATGTGTGAAGCAGTCCATATTTCAAACAGTGCCTCATCTACACAATGCAGATGAAAGGATGTTTCCTTCATTCAGCCCATTTTTTAAAGTATTCACAATTTACTCTACCCAATATGAATATTATCACAATTTGGGTTGGCTGTTGATGCAAAGATTAATCCTTAAAAACTCAGTACAACTACTTACCAGGTTACACTATACACATATATCAGTGTCAAAGATACTTCTCAAGGAATTACAAATATGAATTACAAATATGGTGAAATGGGTCTGTTCCATCACTCTCCTTAAATTAATGGGCTTTCAGCAGAGGCACAGATAAATTTAGCAGGTTTTGCTCAATCCTGAGGCAGTATGACATAATCTTTCACACCATGACAAGAACTGACAGAGACTAAAGGAGGCTTGTATTGAAGAACAGGCCCCTTTCATCCTCTCATTCCTCGCTTTATAAAATAAAAATGCATTGAGCACTGGTTATGTGACAAGCACTATGGATACAGCACCGAATAGGGTAAGCAATGGGATATAGGTGCTGCTGCTTCTGGGATAACGATGCCAGAGGATGTAAAATATAATTTAATGATGATGATGACAGTACAAAATTCAAAGTAGATTTTGCTATTAGTCTCTTTTTCTTTTAGATGAGAAAATTAATGCTAAGAAAACTAAATACCTTGCTTTGGGTCACATAGATAGAAACAGAGAGAAAAATAATCATGGTCCAACTATCTATACTCTTAAACAACCCTCTCACCACCACCACAGAGCACTAAAAACTATGAACCATCAAACCCTGCACTAGGCCTTTACAAATATTATGTCACCAAGCCTTGAGCAGAAGTCTTGCAGGGTAGGTACTATGTATCTGGATTACAATTATCTCAAAGTTATGGTACTGAGAATTTTTTAAATGTAATTTATTTATTTGTATTTTATTTCATTTTTTGAGACAGGATCTTGCTCTGTAGCTCAGGCTGGTCCTGAACTCACTGTGTAGCCCAGGCTGGCCTCAACCTCACAGCAATCCTCCTGCCTCGGCCTCCCAAGTACAAGGATTACAGACATGCGCCACTACACCCAGCGTAAGGTAGATTTAGAACAAGGCCAAGGGAGATTTCTATTCTCCCTCTCACTCCCTCACTTCTTCTCTAAACAGAAATCACGCCTAAGAAGTGATTTACTGATACCACGAGAGTAGAAATATATTTAATTTAGATTAAAGTAACAAAGTTCAAAATGTGTTATCTTTCCTGAAGTTTCTATTGGGAAGCCTAGAATTTAAACAAATACATTTTTTCCCACCTCTGGTACTTGACACTGAAACTTCGCACTGAGCTATATTTTCAGCAATTTTTTATCTTTATTTTGAGCCAGGAGTTCACCTAGTTGCTAAGCTTCCCAGACTAGGCTCAAACTTGAGACCTTTCTACCTCTGCCTCCCAGAGTGCTGGGATTACAGCCCTGTACCACTAGGTCCAGCAAAAATAACACATTTTTATACCAATTCAAGATAAGTATATGTACTTACAGACACTCCAAGGGCAGTCCGTGGCAGAAACGCTCAAGTCATCTTCCCTCTCAGTTACAGGCCAAATAATCTGTAATTTTTAAAAGAAGATATTTAATCATAAAAGAAAACCTGCCAAATATAGTTTTATTTACAGGCGTATCTATACCATATATCAACAAATAACCCTAGAAACTCACTTAAAAGCTGAAAAAACTTAATGTATTACAGAACTAGAAGCCTAATGTAAATTTTCCCCCTAAAATACTGTAACAAAATATTATCTTTTTCTTTAAACATTTAGATTAGATATGAGTCACTGACAGACAAGTGTTGGGAATTTTTACATCCTCTCCTTAGCTATTAGTGAAAGCCCAAATTAGCACAACTCTTCTGAAGGTAAGTTGGCTGTAACTATTAAAATGTGAAACAAACATACATATCCTGTGACTTCACAATTCTACTCCCAAGAATTTATGTAATACTACAGACATGTCCAAGAAAATTCTCTATTAGTATTTTTTAAATAAAAATGACGTAAATATCTATTAACAGAAAAACAGTAAAATAAACCATGATATATCCATCCCATGCAGTGGTCCAGAGCTATAAGAGTGTTGTCAATCTTTATAAACTAATACCAAAAGAACTCAAGGATATGCTCATTAACCTTGAAAAGCAAGATGTAATATGATGTAGTCTAATAACATGTTTGTGAGAAACCAAGTACATGAGTCTGAGTGTTTTGTAGAAAAACACAAATTTTTTAAATTTTATTACAAAAATTAACTCATAGGAATTTCACAAATTAATAAATTTACTCTGGCATTTCCACACATGCATGTATACAAACCTCTTGAAAAGGATTTGGAAAAGGGAATGGAAGAAGGATCTAGGTTCATTATGTTTCCTTTTAGTAGTGCCTGAGCTACTTTTACCATAGACATTCAAGTGGTCTTGATATAGCTTGATATGCAAACAATGTAAGGTTGTTCCCTAGCATGGAAACAATAAGAAATAGTGAAACCTTTAAGATGTTGGGCCTAACTGCAAGTTCAAGCCCAGCATGAGCAATTAGTGACTTAGTGAGACCCTGTCTTAAAATAATAAGTGGGCTGGGGATATAGCTGAGTGTGAAGGCCCTGTGTGCAATGGCCAGTACTACCAAAAGAAAGAAAGAAGTTGAAGCGTTTTATGTTATTATTTTGGTGCATTTCATAAGAGGGACACCCATCTATAATCTTTTGTGCTTGGTCCATTTCACTGAGCATTATTGACTCTAGGTGGCCCATTCTTGTTTAAATGTTTCATATCTGTCTTTCTTTATGGCTACAGAGTATTGCATTTTGTATAGATACCACATCTTCTTTAACCATTCCTGTATGGATGGGCAGGTAGGTTGCTTCCAGAATTGGGCTATTATGAATTGTGCTGCTATAAACATGGATATGTGTGTCTTTTAGATAGGAAAGAAGTGAACCTCTGAAAAAGGGGTGGACACAGATATTCACTAATCCCCCAGACACCATGGTTCTAATGTGTTACAAATTTTGGAATTCATGTATTTACCAAAAAAAAAAAATGTTAAATTTTATGTCACATGAATTTTTTTACCAAAATAAAAAAAAAAGGAATGAAAAATTGTTAGGTTATTAACTAACCAGGATAATGTTTATTTTATTAAAATTTTAAGACACACATACACAAAAGAAAGAAGTTGGGATTAGCAAGGTCACTACGGTCACAGCCCTCAAAAAGACAAATGTAGTTCTGCGGGACTGTGGTCAGTTCTTGCAAAAGGGTTGTGACAAGGAAGAGCGTGGCCCTTCCCCCTCTCCCTGGTTTCACGCCTCACCTCTCACATAGACTCCAGGACTGGGACTAATCTCTTCTCCTTACTAAGTACCCAATTTCTGTGTTCTGTTATAGCAACAGCAAGTGAATACATAATTTTCAACATTTTAAGAAAGCTTTTATTGTATAATGAGATATTATAAAGATACATTAGTTTTTCATTGCTATGACGAAAATACCTGACATAAAGACCGTAAAGAAGGGAATATTTATTTTGGTTCACAGTTTCAGGTGTTTAGTTTGTGGTCCCTGGCTCCAAGGCAAAAGCATCATGGCGGAAGGGTGTGACAGAGAAGAGCTGCTCATCTCACAGGAAGCAGCCAAGAAGATGAGAGAGAGCCAGCAGAGGCCAGGGGCTACATGTAGTCCCCAAGGTTGTGTCCCCATGAACTACTTCCCTTGAATCAGGCCCCATCTCCTATTTCCATCACCTCCAAATATACCATCAAACGATGACCATCTCAGCACTGAGTGGATTAACCCACCTACATGGTTAGAGCCCTGATGGTCCAGTCAATGCTCTGGGCCCCACCTCTGAACAATACTGCTGGAAGTCAGGCCCTCAATACTTGAGCCTTTGGGGGACACTTTAGATTTAAATCATGGGAAGGAATAACAGAGACCCTAAATAAAGAACATGAATCATATATGTGCACATGTATGCAAATACATAGGAGGTATGCATGCATGTAAATATACAGTGTGTAGGTATAGAGACGTGCACACACACAGCTACATGCGCACGTATACATCAGACAAGTGGCTGCGCACCCAACATCTACTCATCCCTCCTCCCTCTTTGTGGCACAGCCTTCAGCTTCATCTCAGAGGAAAACATATCTTCCTGGCTCCAGGGTCGCATCCAGTGTACTGACCACTGTTGTTTTAGGCACGAGCCATGGGTGTTGATCCTGGAAGGTGAGAGGAAGGAAACAGGAAGAACAGCACTGGCATACTGGGAGCGCGGCTCCTTCCTCATCATAAGGAGACTCAGGAGAAACAGGCTTCTTCTTCCCTGGAAATCAGACCTGCACGAGGCCTGGAATCGCGGCGATCTCAGTAGTACCAAGAGGCCAGTTTCCTACAGGCTGAGAATGGAGGACTGGAAGCAGGAAAGCACTTGGGTGATGCCACATGTCTCAGCCGAACTATCCACAACCGCCATCAACATTCCAACTGGTACTGCGAAGTTTGGAAAGAGAATTCTAAGCCGAGGAGAAGACAAAAGATGACTCATTTCCTATCCAGTAACCAATACTCAACTCTTCACTAAAAGAAGGCCAATTTTATCCTGAGCAACAAAGCCCTCAGCTGAAACACTTAATTTCCCAGCCTGTTTTTCATTCTGGAATGGCCAGGGAGATGTAAATCAGAGAAGCTCAGGATGTGGCTTCCAGGAAGACTCCTGCAGGAGCTGACTCAGAGGCAGATGTGAGGGCAAAGGTCCCAAAGCCATCCTACACGCATGGACCACCCCGGCGTAGAAGGGACTAGAATCCTGGATGACCAGGAGACTGCAAACCCAGCCCCTGTATGTGTGAGAAAAATGAAGCTGTACCTTGTTAGCTGCCCCGTGGGGTATTTTGTGACACACAGCCAGACATAAGCTCACACAAGCAAGGTCACCAAGGTCACTTGTTTCAACACTCAGTGGCTGCCAGGCAGATGTCAAATGGGGTGTAGCCCATGAGTCGCCTGTGCGACACCGTCCTCTCTCCCTTCCTGAAGACAGCCAGTGTGAGTAACTGCCTGAAATGTTGTGCTTAATGCTTCCCCTCATCCCAGGGCGACACAATCAGCTGTGCAGATCACAAGGAAACCCTATCTCTGACAGCTCTTCCCAGCATGTACCACTGACTACCAGCAACAAAACACCAGGCAGGATTCACATTAATGAGTCGGATATGAAAAGCTATAGAACTCAGGAGCCAACCAGAAATTACCACCATAAATTTCATGCTTACAACATACATTCCTCATATAACTTACACACATAAAATCAGCTTCAAAAAGATTTTTTATTATACCAAGTAATCTCTACCATGTGTACAAGAAAATGTACTCATTAAATTGGCTTTAAATTTTGCTGCAATTCTTCTTTTAAAAAAGTTTTTAAAACCTTGTTAAGTATCTACAAGACTGTGAACTTTTTTTGCAAGTTGAAACCCTGTACTAAAATAAGTGATATTAAAATGACTAATGAAACCATCAAAAAAGTTCAGAGTTTTAACTTCTCATAATCTGCAATGGAATAATTTGGCACTTTTATATAATTACAAGTATTTCAATAAACAAAAAATGTTAAGCCTTAATAAGGGGACAGAATACTATCCTTTCTTCCATATCCAAAAGTAAAATATTTTAAAAAGCTATTTTTTGTTTTCTTTTAGAAATAAAACCACATAATAATAGCATGAAAAAGGTAGAGAATTTCAAACATTACCCAAAGTTTGAGTTCATGTAAATAATAGACTTTGCACCCAGGTCTTAATTCATCAATCCCTAGCTTAATGAGCAGTGGATTCAAGATGAACAGTAGGATCAAAGTCATGACAAGTAAAGAGCCTGTACTCCTCACTCAAGGATATATTGATATCACCAAGAATAACATTAGCTGTGTGGGATTTTCTGAGAATCTTTGCACAAGAGTTAATCACAGAACCACCAGTAGGGGCTAGTTGTGTAGCTTTGGTTAGGGCCCTTGCCTCACATGCATGAGGCTGAATTTCACCCCCGCACTTAGAGAAAACACCATTAGCACAATGCTCACGGAAAGGGCAAAATTTCCAGACACAAACTTTGTGAAAACCACATTATTTAATGAACTTTATGTTTCAGAGACATGCCACCTTCTCAATTCCATTATTAAAAGACAAGAAGAGATTTATAATTCCACTAATACCTATTATTAATGGTATTATAAATTTAAATTGTATGTTACAGTGTGGTGGATGCAATTTTAGCCATTCCTGGATTTGATGGGAGAGTGCTGGCAACAAAGAAACTTCATTATTGGATGGACTTTAAAAGCCTGAGTTTTATTGGTTTACTTTCAAAACTGTCTAAAAGAATGTGTAAAGCCAAAGTGTAACAACTTCATTTTTAATATTCACATTTTTAAACATATCTTCTCCATTCCTTAGAACCACAGGAATATAATCTTGGTAACACGGACTCAAAAACACATAAATCCAGGGAAGTGATTGGATCAGGACTAAGAATGATTCTGTTGTTTTGGTTGGCTTTTTGTGCTCTGCTTCATTTATTATTCCTACTTGTTTTAACATGTCTTTTATGTGAAAATAGTCCATATTTTTTCTCATTAAAAAAAACTTTTACTTGGCCCTAAAAAGGGAACTTAAAGTTTTTCTCTCACATGTCCAACTCAAACTGCAAGACTGGTTTTTTTTTCTATTTGTCCCAAATTAAGACAATGTTGAGTTATATAAAACTCAGGAACTGAAAATATCACCAGTCTCTAAGTGATTTGCAATCAGTATACACTAAGCTTTACTCCATTTGGATAGCTAACTGACTCTGAACATAAATCATATCACCACATCACAAGGTGGGAGATTTGTTACATTTTAGTAATGAAGTGGTAACTCATGCATTACTTTAGTTTCTTTTTAAAAAGCAACTAAATTTTTTCAGAAATATCACTTGTTAATAAATGGCCATTTTGAACTTTAGTATATGCTTCTTAAGGTGTTAAACCTCCATCCAAAGAAGCACTTCTTTTCTTAGAGTATAAAGAGAAAAGCTACATGGCACTGTCCAGGAAACACATAATAAAAGCATCACCTAAGTAGATCATTTTTTCAGAAGCTATAATGCACAAAGTAAACCCGAAGATAAACAGTAACACTGTCTTTACACTATGTCTTAAGAGTAGGGGAGAAAATTAACTGCTATGTACAAAATAGTATATTAATGATAATATGAATTTTATAATAAAGTAAAAGTAAATAATAAAAATCTATGACTGAATGACTTTGATAATTTTCTGCTTCGTCTTAGTTCAGTAGAGTTCTGGACTCCACTGTCCGACTGGAATTGGAACAGAGAAGGCCAATCTCCAAGGAGCACTGCAGTGGGGCCACCACCGAGGGAAAGGACCATGCCCTACAGGTCACTGCAACAGGGAAGAGAGAAAGAGGCACAACTAGAAACGTCAGTGGAGTTAGTCCTGACAAACTACATTTTTACTCAATTCAGCTTGAATATACCAATAAGAAAACAACTACAGAAGTTTTAAAGTTCTGCCTCAAAAATGCAATTCAAGGTTCTGACCATAAAGAACATTTCTGGGAGACTGATGCTATGTTTCACTCCAAATGGAAAAAAGCCTCAAACATCCTCCACTAGACATCTTCTGGGGCTGGAGCACATAGCAATCACTGCTCTTGCAGATGCTGGCCCCCTCAACCCCAAGTAGTAGATTCACAAGAGTTATGGCGCCCACTGAGAGGACTAGAGACAGGATGGACAGAGACGCAGTGAGATGCAGGTGCAAAGTCAGGACAATGCAGGAACAGAGAATGGAGGTGGCTGGAGAGGCCATGGAACCCTCAAAGAACCATGTACCCAATGCTCACTTCTCATCCTGTGCCCTCCCTGCACCCTAGGACCCACAGTTGCCCATGCTCCAAAGAGCCTCCTCATGGGCCCTGTCAGAGACACTTCTGCTTAGGTAGCTCTCAGTTTTGTTAACTATTAATCAAATACAAGAGAAAAAAATGTGAGGGGCTGGGGGCATAGCCCAGTGGTTAAAATGCTTGCCTAGGATGCACAATGGCTTAGGTTAATTTCTCCAGCACCACATAAAGATGAACTGTGTATGGTGGTTCACATCTGTAATCTTAGCATTCAGGAAGCTGAGGCAGGAGGACTGTCATAAGTTCAAGGCCAGCTTGGGCCACATATTGAGCTCAGAAGCAGCCTAGACTATAGAGGGAGACTCTAAAAAATAATGAATGAAGTTTTTAAAAAGAAAAAAATTGTGAGACAAAAATGTTACTATCCATCTAAAGCAGAGAAAAGGAGGGAAGGCAAACAACAGATATGAATCTAGATTTAACAACTCTGGACCACTGCAAGTGGTCTGGAGCACCTATTATAGTATCATGGTTCAGCCTTCCCCACCATAAGGATGACACCAGCATTCACTCAACACCTACCTTAAAAACACACGCCTAAGTCCCTATTCACTAAGCACGGGGTGTAGTCAGTGCCCTAATCCGGTCACATGGTCTTAGAGCAACAGGAACAGATCACAGATCAGTTACTGGCCCAGATGCACAATGAAGACTATGGGTCAACATGGGGGAGTCCTCATAACTGTTTTTATCTCTAACATGAAGTGAAACTAGAGCTTCCTTTTGAATTGCTCTGTAACCTACACCAGAAATGGATACTCCCTAAAATAAAATGATTTTACTAAAACAGAGTGAAAAGTAACCCTTCAGCACCTCTGGCCTAAACATTTCCTCATGCAACTGAAGCCACCTAGTGGCCAAGGAAATCTTAACTCAGATCTGAGGATCCCACTTCAGGGGTAACTGTGGTCCCCTTTCACCCAGTCCCGCAGAAATTCCAGGATTCATGCTCAGGAAGAGTTCCGCTAAGGTCCTAAGATCTAGCTCAAGAAAACAGCCTACTGAGGTCCCACGATTCAGACTCAAGAAATGCTAGGACTCCTAAAGAGTCTCAGACACGCATGTCCAACCAGGGGCCTACCTTTTTTTTTTTTTTTTTTTTGTCTTTTTTTGGTGGTTGTTGTCTTTCTAATGTTACAACAAATTTTTTAAAACAAAGTTTTCTTAATTATATATATTAACTATATTATGTATTTTATATGTGCCTCTAGGCAATTTCTTGTTACAATTAAAAAAGAGAGAAGGCAGCACAGCATATTGGACAGGAGTCTTGGATGTTGAGGGTCCGGAGCTTCCTGGCTTCCCACAGACTACAGAAATTATTCTTGAAACATGACCAATACATACATTTCTTCAGACTCAAAAAAAAAACCCACAATTCTTTACTAGTGTTTGAGGAGTCCAGATAGGAAAAAAGAGGAGCACTGGAGTCCTCTCACCGGAAGAGCTTACCTATGTCATCAGAATATCTTGACAATTAAAGTAATTATAGAAATTAAGCAATTTCCCCTTTATCTTATCAATGGCATAAAATCCACTGAAGATAATTTAGATCAAACACAAAATTTAGACAGTAGAAAAATTCATTTAACATTATATTGCTCATTTCACAGAACACTAAGACAACATCTAAAAGCTCAAATAAATAAGTGGAATTTCTGTCTAAAATATCTATGATGGGCTGAGACTTTGATTCAGGTCTGTCAAACTACTAAATGAGTGAGTAATATCATCCCTTGCTATCCTTATGTAAAATACAAATTCACCCAGGCATTGATGGCGGGAGTATAAAACGGTGCAGCAGGATGTCCAATAGGAGACCAGGTGTCACTCCCCACCCACAAACAGTTCCACTACCAACTACTCATTGACCAAAAACACCTTAGTGAAAACCTGAAACACAGGAATAAGCCTGAGTCACTTGGATGTCCTCTGGAACTGAGTAAAAAATCAGCATCCAAAGGGTAAGAGCCTCACTGTGACTGCCTTGCCCTGCCCACTACCTGAGTCTGCATAGTGTCATCCAGAGAGAAATCTTTGGGCCCACGAACTGCACAAAGGTAAAAAGATCAAGGGGAGACAGATACCCAGCTTGCTGAGACACTACAGGACGTTCACTCACGCTCTCCTGATGTGGAATGTTGGTAGGAAATGTACAGCTAGACCACCCCCGGCCGTACAGAAACAGTGCAAGGAGGTGGCATGTAGAGGGGCCAGAAAAAGAAAAAAAAGACAAATTCAAATATACATAATTTTACACATATACATACATATACATACATGTATATGTATGCAAGTATATATATATGTATATGTGTGTGTGTGTGTGTGTGTGTGTGTGTATATATATATATATATCCTAAAGTTAAGCCCAATTTAAAATATATCTACATAACAAATACTTTAAGTAACAATATCATCCATATGGGTTGATAATGACTTCAAAATGATAGAATGTTATGTTGGAAGGAATCATCAATTCAATCTAGTATTGTGTACCTTGTTCCTTGCAACTTAAAAGAAGAATTAACATTGACAAAACCAAATTGCTGGACTATTTATGGACATTGCAACATCAGCTCATCCACCACTTCAGAATAATGTACTTAGAAGAATTAAAGTCACAGATATTGTATTCCTAGGATTCATAAATATTTTTGTGAAGTTAGCAATGAGGCATGAAATTAAAGAGTTTAGCTCAGGAATCTGAGTAGCTGTCGCATCATCCAGTAAACAAATTCATGTCTTAACAATACATTAGAATAAAATAACAGATAGATTTTAAAAGTTAAATTTTAAAATAAGAAGCTACAAAAACATTTATATTTCTTTGAGAGGAGAACTTTCCTGCAAGAAAGCAAGAGTACACTACAAATCGAAGCAATCCACACAAAAGAAATTTAAATGCTATTTGCTTTTAAAAAGCAACAGAAAAGAAGAAAATACAAACTTAGAAAACATAGGCAACCAATATAAAAATAAATAATTTTAAGTGACCATGTTAAGTCACTAATATACTTGTTTTTGATGTATAGGCAAGTTTATATGTTGAATCTAATATGTAAAGTACTCTTAAAATCAATGAAAATAACATTATTGTCCAATAAAAGTAAAAATGCACATAGATAATTCACACATTAAAAATAATAAGCACAAAAAAAAACAAAATTAAATGTTACTTTCATTGCTGGGCCCCAGTACCTGTCAGCCACAACTTAAGAGAGGAAGAGGTTTATTTTAACTCACAGTTTCAGAAAGCCTCAGTCCACTCATGGGTGGCTGGCAATGGCAGAAAGTATCTGGCAGAGAATAGCTACTCACAATTATCACCAGAGGAAGGACCAGAGGCCTCTAGAAGAAACTGCAGTAAGAGTTTACATCCTTCCAGACCCCACACCTGTAACTTAATCTCCCACACGGCTCTTCACTACATAACTGTAATTCACCCTTGCTGGCCAGGCCTGCCTCCTAACAGCACATGAAATCCATACCACTTAAATATATGAGACTGTTGGGGAATATTCCAGATTCAAATTACAACATTCCACTGCTGGTTCCCAAAAGATGCACGCCCACCCCTTATGCAAAATATATTTAGTCCATCTCTAAGAAACGCTAAAGGCATAACAGTTTCAGCACTGCCATGAAGTCCAAGTCCAAAGTCTCCCCTGAGACTTGGCAAACTCAGCTGTGAGCTTCTGTGAAAAATCACAGAAAAGTTAAACACTTTCAAAATACAATGTCACAGGGTAAACATTCCCACTCCAGAAGGAGAAACAGGATGATAGAAAGCAATCAGACCAAAACAATATCTAAACCCAATAGGTCAAAGGTTAAATCCTGTAGCTCCATTAAGGCCTGCAGTTCGGTGTCTAGCACTTGGGATAAACTGTAGGAAGATGTGAGCTTCAAAGGGGTTCAATGCCCCTGCCCCTATGGTACTTTCTGTAGCTGCAACCTCTATGGCTTCTCGTTTGGGCTGGCTCCACTCACAGCCTGTGGCCTTCCTCTGCAGATGATCAACATTCCTGGCATCTCCAAAATTCTGGCATTTCCTCTGTACTTTGAACTTTACTTTCACAACTTCATGCACTGCTGTTTCAGAACACACTGCGGGGCCTCCAGTCTTCTTCTGAAATCTGGGTGGAAACCTCTATGACCTCACAACTCTTGTGTTCTACACGTCTGTGAAATCAGCGCTGTGTGGTGATGCCAAGGTTTGCTGCAGGCTTGAGTAGTAGTCTGGACCACTTGGACCATACCCAAAGAGGCCTCTGAATTCTTAAGATGCTTGAACTCCAGTACTTAGGAGAAAATTCATAGCCATATATGCACACATCAAAAGAACAGAACAGTCACAAATAAACACATTAATGATGCACCTTAAGGCCTTAGAGAAATAAGAACAATCTAAGCCAAAAAGCAGTAGAAGCAAAGAAATTATAAAGATCAGATCTGAAATTAATGAAGTTGAAATTAAAAAGACAACAAAGATTAATGAGTCAAAGAGATGGTTCTTCAAAAGAATAAACAAGGAAAGAAAAAGGTCAGATTAATGCACTTAGAAATGAAAAGGCTGGGGGGGCAGAGAAAAAATAAATGAAAAGGGTAAAATTGCAACAGACTGCAGAAATTCAGAGTATTATGAGAAATTATTTTACACATCTATACTCTAACAAGTTAGAGAATTGAGAAGAAATGGATAACTTCCTAGACACATACAAAATACCAAAATTGAATGAGGAAGACATAAAAACCTTGCACAATCCCATTATATACACAGAAATTGAAACAGTAATAAAAGCTTTGCTTACATATAAAAGACCAGGACCAGATGAATTCACAGCAGGATTTGTTCAGTTTTTCAGGGAAGAACTAACTCTAATTCTTCTCAAACTGTTACATGAAGTTGAAAGAGAAGGAATACTACCAAACTCATTTCTGGAGGCTAGCATCACCCGAGTCCCAAAACTGACAAAGACCTAATTAAAAAGGAAAATTACAGACCAATATCCTTAATGAATACAGATGCAAAAATTTTTAATAAGATTCTGATAAATAGAATCTAGCAAGTAATCAGAAAGATCATGCACCATGATCAAGTGGGCTTCATACCTGGGACGCAAGGCTGGTTTGACATATGTAAACCAGTCAATGTAATACATCACATCAACAAAAGCAAAAAAAAAAAAAAAAAAAAAAAACCATGATCATCTCAATTGATACAGAAGAAGCCTTTGATAAAATTCAACACCCTTTCATGATAAAAACTCTGAGAAAAATAGGTATACGAGGGCCTTATCTCAAACTCATAGAAACCATGTATGCCAACCTACTGCAAATATAGTAAATGAAGAAAAACTGTAAGCATTTCCCCTCAAATCAGGAACATGGCAAGGCTGTCTACTCTTACCACTCTTATTCCACATAGTCCTTGAACACTTGCAATAGCAATCAGGCAAGAAAGTGAAATAAAGGGAATTTACACTGGAAAGAAGAAAGTCAAACTATCCTTATTTGCAGACTATCTACATAGAAGACCCCAAAAACTCCAGTATCAAACTCTTGGAAATAATAAACAAAATCAGCCAAATCACAGGCTACTGAATAATCAACAGCTTTTCTCTACACCAAAAATGAACTCACTGAGAAAGAGCTCAGAAGAACAATTCTATTCTCAATAGCCCAGCAAAAAATTAAATGCCTAGGAGTATACCCAACCAAGGAAATGAAGGACCTATATAAAGAAAACTACATTACACGGAAGAAAGCTGTTGTAGACAACATCAGAAAATGAAAAGACATACTCTGTTCTTGTATAGGAAGAATCAATATAGTCAAAATGACTATACTGCCAAAACTGATATACAGATTCAATGCAATTCCTATAAAAAATACCAGCAATTTTTTTCACAGAACTTGAAAAAACTATCCTTAAATTCATACAGAACCAAAGAAGACCTAGAATAACCAAAACAATCTTGAGTAACAAGACTAACGCAAGAGGCATTACGATACCAGACATCAAGTTATACTGTAAAGCAATAGTTGTAAAGAACTATATGGTGCTGGCACAGAAACAGACAGATAAACCAGTGAAACATAATTAAGGATGCAGAGACAAACTCAAATGCCCTAAACTACCTAATCTTCAATAAAAGAGTCAAAAGCCTACACTGAAAAAAGGGTTAGCCTCTTCAACAAAAGGTGCTGGGAAATTGGACACTCACATGCAGAAGAATGAATATAGACACACACCTGTCATTATGCACCAAAATTAAATCAAAGTGGATCAAAGACCTAGATATTAAACCTGAAACACTGAACCTCCTGGTAGACAAATTAGACAAATATCTAAAAAACATAGGTGTTGGCAAGGATTTTCTTACTAAGACACCAAAAGCAAAAGAAACAGCCCCAGAATTAACAAATGGGATTATGTCAGATTAAAAGGTTTCTTCATGGCTAAGGAAATCATCAACAGTATAAAAAGAGAATCGACAAATTGGCAATAACTATTGACCACCAATACATCAGAGGCTCATAACCAGAAGATACAGGGAGCTGAACAAAAGTAAGTCCCTCAAAAATCAGAGACCCTATTAAAAAATAGGCAAAAGAAAACAACATGCAGTTCTCAGATGAAGAAGTTCAAATGGCCAATACATACATGAAAAGATGTGGCCTCAACATTCTTAGCCATTAAAGAAATGCAAATCAAAATATCACCAAGATACACTCTAACTCCAGAAAGAATGCCGTATATCAAGAACACAAACAGCAATCAGTGCTGGCGAGGCTGTGGGGGAAAAGTAATCCTCCTGCACTGCTGGTAGGTATGTAAACTGGTACAACCACTATGAAAAGCAGTATGGAAGTTTCTCAAAAGGCTGGTAATAAATATCACCTTCAATCCAGTGATATCTCTTTCAGAAATTTTTCCAAAAGTTATAAACAACATATAACAAAGACACATGTATACCCATGTTTATATCAGCTCAATTAACAATAGCTAAAATGTGGAAGACACCAAAATACCCATCAACAGACCTTCATCAACAATGGATACACAGGGGCTGGAGGAATGACTCAGCGCTTAAAGCACTTGCCTAGTGATCTCTAAGCCAAGCACTCAGTACCCAAGTTCTATTCCCCAGCATCACAT
Source organism: Ctenodactylus gundi (assembly GCA_004027205.1). Lineage (NCBI taxonomy): Eukaryota > Metazoa > Chordata > Mammalia > Rodentia > Ctenodactylidae > Ctenodactylus > Ctenodactylus gundi. The sequence continues at coordinate 41,311 of PVKB01000848.1, read as the reverse complement.
AAACTGGATGAGGTGGTACACGCCTGTAATCCCAGCACTTGGGAGGCTGAGGCAGAAGGATTGCCCTGAGTCTAAGACCAGCCTGGGCTCCATAGTGAGTTCAGGACCAGCCTGTGCTACAGAGCAAGACCCTGTCTCAAAAAAAAAAAAAAAATGGATGCATAAATTGTGGTATTTATGTACAGTAGAATAATACTCATCTATGAAGTCAGATAGGTTGGAAGTTTTTGTAGGTAAATAGAGGCAATTTGAGACCATCATGCTTACTGAAGTGAGTCAGAAGCAGAAGGTGAAATATCAAATGGTTTCTCTAATATGAAAAACCCAGATCACAACTATTTCACAGAGCTTATTGTGGGGAATAATGGGAATTGGAGGGAGGGAAAGGTAGTAGGAGGGTTGTAAAGGGAGAGGGGAAGAATTTGTAATTTTTGCTACCATATGCATGTGAACAAAATTCTCAAGTTCAATGTAAACTTTAAGTATTGCACTTCTACGTATCAATAAAATGGGGGCGGGGGGGGGGGGTGTGTGTGGAGAATGTCACCTGGCCTAGGGTACAGGCCTGTAATCCCAGTACAGAAGGCTGAGGTAGGAGGATTGCAATTTCAAGTTCAGCCTGGACAACGTAGTAACTCAGCATGACAACTGTCTCAAAATAACAATAAAGAATGCACTGGGGATGTAGCTCAGTATGAAGGCCCAAGGTTCTAGCCCAGCACCACAAAAGAATAAAAATACCTTTACCTATGTGAATCCTACTCATTCTTCGTATTTCAACTCAAATGTCCCCTAATTTCACATTCTAGGTCCAGTTCCCAAGCAACAAGTAGGATTTCTTTATAGTATTTCTCACGGTGAGAATGGCGTACGTGTCAGTTAGGTGTTGAGTCTCAGTCTCCCCCAATACAAGTCTATGAATTCAGGGACACCAGCTGCTTTGCCCATAAGCATATCCACAGAATCTAGCACTGTGGCTGACATAAAAAGGGATAAAACAAACACTTGCTAGATTAATCACATGAAGAGAGGCTCCTGCATTCAAGCCATGGGGCCATCCTGTGCATTACAAGATACTCAGTTGCCTTCCCAGCCTCTGCCCACCATGTGTCAATGGCAACATCATCTCCTCCAGTTGTGACAACCAAGACGGTCTCCATTGGGGGTCCAGGTTCCCAAGAACTTGCAGTAAGGCCCCAGTCTGACTCAGCAGCCTGACTGAGCAGTGTGCTGTGTGGACCACAAGCAGAGGGGAGCTGGCCGAGACTGTGGACAGGGTGTCTGGGCATTGGCCTCCTGTGTGGGCATGACCCTCCAGAGCCCTGTGCAGTTTCCACATGTCCCTATTTGACCTCCAGCCCCCACCATGCCTGCACACTGCCCTGCTACCCACCACCCCTGCCCTCCCACACAGTGCCATAGACATCCTAAGACATACTTCGAGCCCCCATGTGGGCTGAGGAGGCCAGTGCCTCCTCCAGAAGTCCTCCTGGGAGTGGTGGTTAGGCCCTGACTGGGGGGACTGCCCTGTGCCTGCTTATCCACCCAATGCTAAGCTCCCAGGTACAGCTTAGAGACAGGTGTCATGAACCAAGCAAACTCTGCACACTGTCATCTTGCCAGCCCTCTCCACTGCCCCAGGTTCACGTGGGCACAGGGAAGGCTGTCCACCGTGTACCTGGGGTTCAGTCACACCTGGAGCCTGCAAGCTACGTTATCGGGGGCCCATGGGTCTATGTTGGGCGGGTTTCTGACGGACAGGTTGAGACTCCAAACCCTCAAACTGCCCAATGTCCAAGCAACAGTTACCTACACACACCCCATTGTCTGGTCCCCTGGGGCACTGTGTGGGCAGCCCCATTTACACAACACAGGGTGCCCAAGTGACATACTGTGCTCGCATACTTTGTCTGTATCCAGGAGGTTCCCCCACCCACCCCTATTTTTAAAGTAACCCTACAGAGCCATCAGAGCAAGCAGGCAGAGGCGCCATTTCTTGGGTAGGTCTGTGTCTTCACTAACGTTGAAATTATGGTATCTAAGTATGTTTGCAAATTTAAAATATAGTTTGGTCATTTTTTCCAATGATATTTTTAAAAGAACTGCTGTACAGAGCTTGTACTTTGTCCATTTTATAGATGGAAACCATCCTCAAACTGGTTTAACTTAAAGAGAAGATACAAACCCTGGTCTACACAGGATGGTCGTTAATGTCTACTGTTCTGGTCAGCTTACTAATTGAATGGATGGTGGACTATATTGCCACCCATGGACCATCAAGATGTCTCTCTATAGATTCTCTGGATCATAATAATTGAAAAATCTTGTGCATAATGACCCTGTTTTTGTTTCCAACAAGACAGCAACTATTAAAATTAATATTCTTAATAAGCACATAAAAACTGTCCAGTAGGCTCTGGAATTAGCAGAAGTAGTCTAATGACAATGGACAACAGGCACATGGCAGGGACAGAATGAATAATATGCATGGTGACCCAACAAATGTGAAAAAGGAGTGACAGGAAGAAGTCAAAGATTCCTGAGTTTTAGCAAAGAGCAGAGCACGAAGCCAACCATAAAGATCAGATACACTGCAGGAGGAAGCTGGGTTTTGTGGAGTGAATGAGGAGGTAAGGAGAGAGCAAACTTGGACTCTGGGACTCTTCCTCTCTACACAGTTGACACTTCCCCAATCCCTCTGGCCCCTCCAACATCTGGAAGCAAATGACACACAGGATACTGTGGGAGCAGCATGCCTGTTCCTCCAGTTCCTAACCATAAGCAGTCCTACCCCCATAATCACAACTCTCCACCAGCTCTGAAAATCCGGCTCGGGCATAGCTGACAATCTCTGCTGGCAACTACACTGCTGCCGTGAAAAGCTGATGGCCTTTCCTAGCAGTGCTCCATTAGCGAGTCTGGGTGCGGCCCACAGTCACCCATTGTCTGAGGAGCGGAGACGTTCACCAAGGGTGAAGGGTCATATGTCCTCACTGTGCCCTAAATCTGTGTTGCTGTAGACACACACAGTACCATGAGCACATGTTACTTTTTCCTCCTTACCAGGCTTTTCAATTACCTGCCATTCCATTTTGAAAACTGCTAAGCAATATCTTGCAATTGATTCACTTTAGAACATCACTTTGGAAGACTATAATGTGATGAGATTATAATTTATGTTGAAAAAGATCAAATGGTTTTGTTCTAGTGTAATTTGGTTTCTGTTTGGTAGGCATCTATAGAACTTACTGATTTGTGGTCACACTTAGCATCTAAATCTATTAGAACTAGACCCAAGTTAGACACACTTCCATTTACAGGACACTTTCAATGCCCACCAATCAATTCCTACAAATGAAGTGTCACTAGTAACAAATATACAGGGAACTGCAATAGGTAAACATTGTTCTCCTAAGCAGAACAGCCAATTTTTTAAAAAAAATATTACTAAGGATTTTTTTTAATTTCTGGATAGCTTACAAACCCTAAATAGTAAAAGACCACAGAAATCTGGTCTCCTGTAACTGGGGAAAGTGAGGGCCTTCTCAAGTTACTAATGACCTCTGATGCTGAGGTTACTACAAGCTGCAACCTCTTTGGGTTCAAGAGACTCAGAATCTTGCTAGCATTTAAACCCACTTAACAGAGACCATGGGTCACACTCGTGTTCCTGCATACATGTAGCTAAGTGATATTTTCAAGGCACATATGTTACAAGTTTGAGTGTTGTACATTGTACTATATTGCTTTTACTACTGAACTGTTTCATCGCATTGCTTTATGTTCTTGCTTTTTTACTTTAAAAATCATGTGCTTAAAACAGTAGTCTTTAATAGATTTTAGGAAAGATTTCTCACAGAGACTACACACACACAATGATCCTACAAATACCATTATTTCATTCAATATTAATAATCACTTGTAGAATATTCTATCTCAATTACTTGCCAAAATATAGTCTGTACTGTTTCTAGCATATCTCATCCCAGAGCCACAGAAATATGGAATTTGAAGGGGCATGTCAATGCTTAAAAAAAAAAAATTATTCCGGTATCCAAAAAAACCTCTGAAAACAACTCCTACATACACATGATAATAATTTGCAAAGTCCATTTTTTTTGTCCTCAAAGTTACCTTGTAATGAAGAAATTATGGACCAAATAAAAGATATGAAAGTTGAATTAAAGACAGATGGATTTCTGGCCATTGAGACATGCTTTTAGGTATTAACCTACTTTAGATACTAAAATCTCTGAAGAGGATATGAAGTATAAACAGGGCTGGTCAGGAGGCAGCTACCACCAGTGTTTTTATGCCAACAACCCATGGGAAAGAATGTGGAGAACACAAAAGGAAGAATCAGATCTTCTTAATCTGAACTAAAATTTAAAACTAAGAAAATCATTCAATCACAATTTGGCTAAAAATTCCTCTAGACACATGGATGAAGGTCCATCCCCTGGCAGTTCTATCTCTTGCTGAACTGCTACAGCCCAGCAACCTAGAGTCAACATCAGTGGCTGTAACTCAGGCTAATACAGACCTGATTCTGAGAGCTAAGATTCAGAAAGGGCAAGAAAATCAGGTTTCTGAGTCTAGTCTCAATGCAGACCCTATATATTTTTGTCATTCCATGATCTCTCCTTATGGAAACAAGCCACATTGTGAATATTTGAGTCTAATAAAAGACAAACATTTACTAAGAATGCTAATAAAAATTCTTCCACGAGTTCCAGTCAACATGGCGGCTGATTAACAGCACTGCATAATGTCTCCTCATTAACTCACTTAAAAAGTCAAGAATATAGTTAGAAAAAGAGTGCTTGGTGTAGCTAGTAAAGAGAGGAGCATCCCCAGAAACGCAAAGGCCACCAACAGGAGGCCAGAAACTCCAAAGGATCATCGAAACCAGAGGGGGGAAAAAAAATCCCTGCAGTCCAGAAAGCGGGGACCTGAACATTCTGACTGAAGGGGGCTGGGAGAGGACGGAGCACACAACAACGGGAGAAGAGGCTGTGGGCAGGTCAGAAGCAGCCCACTCGCCGCGCCCCAAGCTGCCGGCACCCACAGGTCAAAAACAAGGTCCGGAGACCAGAACCTCAGCCCGAGGTAAATGCGGATCCGGAGAAGTGGGAATCATTGGCTGCAGGTGGCTCCAGCCTCAGAAGCACTAATCCGCGGGTGTACTACAAACACAGCATGTGCTCCCCCTAGAAAAGGCCCCGGGATCCCACATCAGAAATGGGGCTGAACAGCCATCACAGGCAGTGACATCAGCAGGAGCCATTCTCTTTCCTGCCCGCCAGAGACAGAGGTAGCAGAACCATGGGGAAACGAGGTAACAAACCTTATACAAAAAGATCTGACTCCCCAGGGGAGGGTGCAAGGGGTACTGAAATTGCAGAACCCAAAGAAAAGGACAAAAATGATGCTAACTTCTGGGTCCAGATAGTCAGTGAATTAAAGGAGGAATTAAAGCAGGAATTAAACCGGGAAGCAAAGCAGGAAATAGAACAGAAAGAGCTACAAGACCACTTAGCTAAGCAAAAAGCAAGCCTGGAAAAGAAATTAGAGACCAAAGAAGAAATGGGGAAGTGCAGTCACAAATCTCCTACAAAAAGACCTGAAACCTCAGGAGATGAAGTCAGGGTAAATAAAGATGAATATGGCAAAAATGATGACATCTTCTGGGCCCAGTAATTCAGTGAATTAAAGCAGGAATTAAAGCAAAAAAAAAAAAAACAGACAGCAGAAGAGCTACACCAATACATAGATAAGCAACAAGCAAGCCTTGAAAAGCAACTAGAGGAAACCAGAGAAGAAATATACCAGAGCATAATGAAGAAAAAACAAGAAATTAGAGAACACAACAGAGATATAGACATATTGAATGCAGATATTCAGGAAATGAAAAACACACAGGTAATAATAAGCAACCACTTTAAACAACTTCAGATTAGAATGTCAGACCTAGAAAATAAAGTGACTAAGCTGCAACATACAGGCCATGAAGAATACAAAGTAGAAAAAGAAAGCGAATCATTACGACTGATAGACGATTCAAGGAGAAATAACCTCAGAATTATGGGAATCGAGGAGAAGACTGAGGACAAAACAAAAGGCTTAAAGAACATGTTTAATGAAATAATGGAAGAAAATTTCCCAAATGTAAGAAAAGAAATGAACATGGAACTTTTGCAGGCCTATAGAACACCAAACAACTTTGATCAGAAGAGATCCTCATCACGACATCATAATTAAAATTCGAGAAACCCAACACAAAGAGAAAATACTAAAAGCGGTAAGAGGAAAACGGAAGGTGACCTACAAAGATAAACCCATCAGGATAATGGCAGATTTTTCAATCCAAACTTTCAAAGGAAGGAGATCGTGGAGTAATATCATCCAAGCACCAAAAAAATAGATGCCAGCCAAGACTGCTATATCCAGCAAAATTATCTTTTAAAGGGAGAACTTAAAACTTTCCATGACAGAGACAGCTTAAAGGAATTTGCAGCCACTGAGCCAATATTGCAAAAAATAAAGGAAACTTGGACAGTGAAAGGGAGACCAGTGACACCAATGACCCCAGAGGAAAAGTGACAACAGCTAGAGAAGGAGCTGAGAAAAAAGTAGGTTAGTAATCAGTGAAATATGAGCAAGATATGAAAGTTAGGAAATTCTGAAATAACTAGATTTGCCTTCATGTCTGTCGCCTTATTGATGCGGTATAGATTTAAGTTCATTTAATGTAGCAATGTGACAGTTTTAACTTCATTTTGTTATAGCAATTCACTTATTAGGTCACTAATGAATGTTTATCCTAAGGAAACTGATTGATGTAAAGATAACCTTGTGAATGTACAAATACGCACCTTCCAGTATTCAGCTAAGGCAACTGAAATTTATTTTTTTTCTTCTTTCCCAAATTAACTATCCTTTTGAACTACATGCTTATAATTATTTCTAGTATGAACTGGTGGGTACAGGCAGGTTTAACAATAACAACAAAGATGTAGGAAAATAGGGAAAAAAAAACTTGAATATCCCAATGAAGGGATTGGTTGGACTCAGAGAGGAGATATCAAGATTTGACTACTGCGAACCCATCAGAGGAACAGGAAGCTGAGGTAGAGTGGTGACTTGAGTGAAATTACTTAGGTATGAAAGATTAATGTTAAACAATGGTTTCTCGGACTTGGAAAACCCAGAACACAAACATTCTTTGGAACTATAAGAAGAGATAGCTGGAGCTGAGGGAAGGGACAGGGAGGGTGTGGGAGGGTAGAAGATGGGAAGGGATTGTGAAGTCGATGTGATACACAGATGCACGAAACAACCAAATCCATTGCAAATACTATGTATTACATCTGTATATTAATAAAAATAGTGGGGAGAAAAAAATTCTTCCACTCCCAGGTAGGAGAGAGCAATGGGAAAAGAATCTACAGCCCTAATTGAAAGAACCAAAAACCAGAAGAAATGTATTAGAGTTCGCAAGGCGCTGGTTATCAGACAGCAAAAGACAGTGATCTGTAGAGACAGAAAGCAATGAAAGGTAAGGCAGTGAGTGGTCTGACAGCTCTAGCCCTGGGAGGATTTTCAGGGCAGGGCATAAGGAATGGAGCCCACACAGTGCCCACAGATTTCCCGAGCTGTGGGTATGAGCACTGAGCCTGGAGAAACCAAGAGAGAGGTCACAAGACCCCATAACAGATCTGCAGGGTGGTCCCTTGAAGAGTCAGCTAAGAACTCACCAGGACTTCTATGTAAAGAGACTAAGGAAAGTAGGGAGACACCCCTTGAAAGGACTGGAGGTATGTGTCCACAACTGAACAAGAAGTTACACAGGGTCTGTACCTACTGTCCAGGACAGAAAACCTGAGGTTCTCCTCAGAAATAAGAAGAGTCCACAGAAGAACTAGAATAGGAAATAATGACCCATGTCATAACAGCTCCTTCAGTCCACCTTGTCTTAAAAACACCACTCAAACTGCTTTCAAGGTGGTTAACTGTGTCCCAGGACTAAGGCTTAAAAAATACTTAACACAAATATATCTAATACCCAACAAGTACAATTGAGTATATTTGTGTATTAATTTGGCTTTCACAAAAGGAAGAATTTACAGAAATTATAATAAAAAGATCTATTTGGAAGGCTTTCAATCTGAGGACAGAGATAGCCCAAGATGGCATTCTGAGCATGCAAGAGCCGGAGGGTCTGATGGCTGCTCCATTATGATCTAGAACACCTGTCCAGAACTGCAGGACAGCTAGTGAGAGTCCGCTGAAGATCTCGGTTGTTCAAAGAACATTGGCAAAGACCACAGACGCAAGATCAGTGACAGAATTCGGCAACAGGTAGAGACATAAGTCAAGACTGACATGAATCTGTAATGAAGATCTGCAGTGTGTAGCAAGTAGACGTGTAGGTAATTGCAAAGGCAACAGCCTTCCCAGAGGAAAAAACTGTCTTTTTATACAGTTTGAGTTCCCACTTAGGCTTCCCCCATCCAAGTGGGTGTTCTTCCCCAATTCACTGGCCCACAAATCACTCATACTCTTAATCCAAGGTGGTTCCTAAACCCTAATCGAGGTGTGATTCCTGACTGCCTCAAGTTGACATATCTTCAGTGGTCAGTCTGGCTAATAAAATTGGCCAAATAACAGAAATTTTAATAAAATGTTCTAGAATACCAAGTATGCAAAAATGAATAGAAAAACAGGAAAATATGATCTACAGTAAGTCATAAATATATCAGCTGCAACTGACTCAGAACTAGCACAAAGATTAGAATCAGAAAACAGAAACATTAAAATGAGCATTATAACGACATTCTGTATCTTCAAAAAGTTAAGAGAAACAGAGAAAACCTTAAAAAAACACACAGGTCTCAAAAGCATGATGGCAGTTGTCTTGAGGCTGAATGTCCTCTGCAGTACCCATGAAAGCCAAGCCATGTTCTTCTGAACCCCAGTGGTCAGACTTCCTCACGTCTCAGCATTTCTCCAAGACAGGCATGCCCCAGGGTGGTGTGGAACACAGCACATTCACCTGTCACCAACTGCCTTTCTGGTTCCAAGGCTGCGTCTCTCCATGGGACTAGTGGGAGGGGTGTCAGTGTGCTGCTCCTAGGCCTCCCTCCAGCTGAGTATTTGGATCCTTGCTCTGCAGTAGACGGACTCTCTGGCTGCAGCCCTCCCTCTTCAGTCACCGCCTCTGCTAACCACTATTCTGCTGTTTCTGCCTCTGCCTTCGTCACAAAGGAGCAGTGCGCTGTGTGGAAGTTGCTGTATGCAGAACCACTGTCCTGGTCGGTGAGGTGTCAAGGAATGTTCAGCAACAATGTGATATTGTAAATAAATCTGAAGGGCTAGCAGTAGCAGCTACTTCTGACAAGAAAATCAGACCTTAAAAAACCAGACACCATGGCCAAATAACACAGAAAGGTAAGAAAAAAAAAAACTATGCCCAGATCTTCATTAAGAAGTGACTGAATGAACAGGTTGTCATTGAAAATAGTTGTGCCAAAACCAAGGGGCATGGTACACCACAGAAAGCCAGGCAGTATGTTGGTCAGGAGGCAAAAAGGAACCAGGGGAGGCACATGCCAAGGCCTCTCTTGGGTTTTCTGAAGGAATGTGAAGCAGGATACGGTTAGCACATTTATCTAGTTTGAATTAATTTCAGTGGGTTTTGGGACATGAGAGCTTTTTATCAGTGTCTTAGCATTTGCCCTAGGGTTGTTTTAGGCCAGAAGAAATACTGATTTGGTGTGTAATTATCAGAGGAAGGAGTTAGTTGGCAGTACGGACTCAGTCTTTCATTTGTATATGATTGGTGGGCTCACCAACAAGCTGTTTACTATATATAGGCATTTTCTAGATGTTGGAGAACAGTGTGCACAGCCAGTGAGGTCTTCCACAGATGTGAGAACACCAAAAAAAGAAAGAAAATAAAGACTTTAACCTGGACGTGCTGAGGCATACCTGTAAACCTAGCACTCTAGGAGGCTGAGGTCAGAGCCTACCCTGGGGAATTTAGTGACCTAGTGAGACTTTCCAAATTAAAAAAAAATTAAAATGGCTGAGAATGTAGCTCAGTGTAAATGCAATCCATGTACCATAAACATACAAGTGCATGCATGCACACAAATACGAAGACACTACTAGTGCTTCAGAGGAAATATTGCGGAAATCATGTGCCCTATAATAGCATTTTGGTCACTGTTGGATATGTATGGCGGTAGTCCCATTCTGTCTTGGTTTGTATTATGTGATGCCAGCTCAACAAGGAAATCACCAAATGATGTATTTCTCAAAATATACCCTCCTCATTAAAAGATGCATGACTTTATATGGATGAAAAGATACTTTAGCTGGTGTTATTAGCAGTGTACTATTAGCTATTGTATCCCATCTTGGAATCGCTGTCTTGACTACATTTAGTCCTCTTTACCATGGGTATTTCTCTGTGTTAAGCAGTCTTTGTTTCTCTTAAAAAGTTTCATTTTTCTTTATTACCTAAATTACCAGTTATCTCAACATGTTCTTCTCCTTATAAGGTTCCCCCCAAATCATTTACTTTATTAGTATATATTTGCAATATACAGTAATTACATTCAGAGCAACTGGTGCATATACGTATCAATTGATAATTGTTTTGAGACAGGGTCTCACCAGACTGGTCCTAAACTCACTAAGGAGCCCAGGCTGGCCTTCTACTCCCAGCAATCCTCCTGTCTCACCTTTCCAAGTACTGGGATTACAGGCACACACCACCATGCCCACTTTATGTGGTGCTGGGTAATCGAACTTGGGTACTTACTGCTTGACCACTGAGCCATTCCTCCAGTCCCACATTTTGATTATTTTTACTTCTTTTCCCCATTCCCTCCCTCCCACACCTCACATCTCTTCTCCCTCTCCACAAAACCCACTTTCTTACATTACTTTTTTGTTTTGTTGTTTTATTTACCTACACTTTGGCTTTCTCAGAAAAATATATGCTACACAGCCTAAAAAAAAGAAATACTGCCACAGCTTTCTCATTGATTTCTGTCCATTATCAGGTCTTTGCTGTAGAAACAATCCACTGGTACAATATTTACTTCTGTGGGGTTTCTTTCCAGTGTAACTTAGCAAGTATTTTAATAAAATACTTCAATTAAAATTTCTGTCCCAATCTTTTTATTTATAGGCCTTCTCTAGAAGTATAAATCTCCTGGGCTGTCTTTCAAGGCCCTGCCACTCTACACTTGTACAACTTCCCTCCAATATGAATTCTACTCTGCACAGTAAGATGCAATATTTAATTAAAAGCTTTCCCAAAATTTTAGTAGAATTTATCTTCAGTGTGAATTCCCCAATGTTTGGTAAGATATAAGCTTTTCATAAAACACTTCTCAACATTTTACATCTGTGGGGTTTGTACCCACCCAGTTTGTATTCTGCAGTGCTGGTAAGGTTTGAACAATCTTTAGCTTTGCTACAATCTTTACATTTGTAGGATTTCTCTCCTGCATTACTTCTGCAGTGTTGAGGAAGGATTTGCTAATCATTAAATTCTTTTCCACAATCTTTTTATTTGTACAGTTTCTACAATATAATTTTCCTGATTTTGAGGAAGGTGTGAACTTGACTAAGAGCTCTGCCCCAATCTTTACATTTGGGTTTCTACCCAGGGTAAAGTCTCTGCTTATCAACAAGTTTAATTCTGCTTAAAAACGGTATCACAATCTCTACGTATTTAGGGTTTATATCCAGTGTGAATTCCCTGGTGTTAACTACGAGCTGACTTCTGTCTAAAATCATTCTCATAAGGTTCACATTTATAGGATATCTCTCCTCTATGAATTCTCTGGGGTTGAGTAAGGACAGAACTCCATCTAAAAGATATGACACAGTCTTTATTATTTGTAGATTCTCTCCCAGTGTGCATTTTGTGTTCAGAAAGTTGCATTTATTCCCTAAAAGCTGTGCCACAACCTTTACATCAGGGTTTTCCACCAGCATGAATTCTCTGGTGTCGAGAAAGGGTTGCAGTAATTCTGAAAGCACTGCCACAATCTTTACATTTGTAGGGCTTCTCCCCAGTGTGAATTCTTGAGTGGTTAAGAAGATGAATTTTCTGTCTAAAAGCTTTGCCACAATCTCTACATATGTACGGTTTCTCTCCAGTGTGAATTCTCCGATGTAGAGTAAGGCTTGAACCCCATTTAAAAGCTGTGCCACAATATTTACATTTGTACGGTTTGTCTTCAGGGTGACTTTCCTGGTGTCGAGTAAGGTATGAAAGATGACTAAAAGCTTTACCACAATCTTTACATTTGTAGGGTTTCATACCAGCGTGAATTCCTTGGTGATGACAAAGGTTTGAACTTCGCCTAAAAGTTTTTCCGCAACGTTTACATTTATAGGGTTTCTCTCCTGTGTGAATTCTCTTATGGTCACTAAAGACTGAGCTGCGCCTAAAAGCTTTACCACATTCTTCACATTTGTAGGGTTTCTTTCCAGTGTGAATTCCTTGATGTTGTGTAAGGTTTGACTTTTGACTAAAAGCTTTGCCACAATCTTTGCATTTGTAGGACTTCTCCCCAGTATGATTTCTCTGGTGTTTCGTAAGATGAACCTTCTGCCTAAAAGCTGTACCATGATCTCTATATACATAAGGTTTCTCTCCAGAGTGAATTCTTTTATGTTGAGAAAGGGATGAATTCCATTTAAAAGCTGAGCCACAATCTCTACACTTGTAGGGTTTCTCTCCACTATGAATTACTTGGTGTTGAGTAAGCCTTGAACTCCACTTAAAAGCTGTGCCACAATCTTTACATTTGTATGGTTTGTCTTCAGGGTGTCTTTCCTGGTGTCGAGTAAGGCGTGAATGGCTTCTAAAAGCTTTCTCACAATCCATACACTTATAGAGTTTCACTCCAGTGTGAATTCTCTGGTGTAGAGTAAGGCTTGAATTCTGGTCAAAAGTTTTGCCACATGCTTTACATTTGTAGGGTCTTACTCCAGTGTGAATTTTCTGGTACTGAATATCATGTGACTTATTATTAAATCCATTTCCACAATCCTTATAATTGCACAGATTTTCTCCAAAACTCTGATGTTGATTAATGGTGAAATCATCAAAAAAATTTTCGTCATATTTTTCATACTTACAAGGGGGAAGTTGTATAAATTCAAATAGTTTCTGAGATGTGACATGTTCTTCCTTTATGTTTGAAGTAAAATTTTTATTTTTACTTGTATCATACTGATTATATCTGTTATAAAGTGGTTTCTCACTTGCACACTCACCAATACTTTTCCAATCATTCCTTAAGAGTAAATTGTTAAAGACACAGTAGTCATATCTTAGTTTTTCTACTTTTTGGAATGAATGTTTTACATCTTGCTTTAATGAATATCCTTGAATATGATCATAAGACATAACTGAAAGAAAAGTATAAAACAGCAAATTAGCCCCTTCATGACTCATCAATTCATAAATATACTATAAAAGTTATCACAACTGTGAGGACTTCATTGGTATAACATAATACTAAACACAAAATCTCAATTACCATTTTATATTCTAATTAAACAAAAGCAAAAAATAAACACACATACCCTGTGCAAACACTTAAAATCAGTTAAAGTGTACAGCCACTCAGTTGAAAACAACTCAGTAGAACCACAGTTGAAGAAAGCAAGTTTACTAGAAGTAGATAGTGTCAATCACAATTCTTCCTATTCAGTACTAAGTAGTTACAAAAAATTTATTTTTATCTCTTTTTATTATCTCTCAGAAAACAAAGAAGACAGAACACATTAGACATATGTCTGCTTTATTTAGCAGTTGTTTATTTCATACCAACCCAAGTAATCATTTGAAATAAAACCAAGCAGAAATGGCACAGTTGAAGATTCCCTAATTCATAATTCATACAAAAGGAATTCATGGGTGGGTAGCAATGGTAAAGAACATGGCAGAGGCTCTGAAGGAGAAACAGCTATTCATGGCATGGCAGGAAGACGGCCAAATGAGCAAGGAATGGTGGAACTGGTAGATATCCTTCCAGGTACCATCCATGTGATCCAACCCTTCTAGAGCAAACCTCAGTGTTCTATTGCTTCTGGATCAAGTCACGGTATACCACCCCATCTGACCAGACTCCACCTCTTAACAGCACATGGATCTATAAGTATTCCACAACATGCAGATATTAATAAGACTTTTGGGGGATGTTCCAAATCCAATCCATAACAACAAACAATCTCATGACACACCTCAAGGTCCCAGAGAAATGTGAGCAATTAAATTCCAAAAGAAGTAGAAGGAAAAAAAATTGTAAATCTCAGAACAAGAGACATAAATTAAACACTCACTTTAAAAAAAAAAGATCAAGGAATGAAAGAGCTGACTATTCAAAGAGATTTTTTAAACACCTAGCCAAACTCACTTAAAAAAAAGAAAAAAACCTTATATCCACACAATTAGCAATAAAGAAGTTAAAATCATAATAACCATTGCTGGATTATAAAAAACCTTTTAAAAAATTTAATCCAATAAATTTGAGAACCTAAAAGAAATGGATCCATTACTATAGATACATATAAGAAGCCAAAATAGAATCAAAATGATGCAAATATAATTAATATTCCAAGAATATGGGCTGTAAGTGAAGACGAAATAAAGTCTTTATAAATGAGAAAAAGCATAAGGTTTGAGAGATTCACCAAAGAATTTTACCAAAACTTCAACACCTACACGTAACACCAATGCTTCAAATTAAACAGAAACAACACTGCCAAACTCCTTCCTGGAAGCAAGCTTTATCCTTATAATTGCATAGATTTTCTCCAAAACTCTGATGTTGATTAATGGTGAAACCATCAAAAAAATTTTTGTCATATTTTTCATACTTACAAGGGTTATACTGAGAGGAAGTTGTATAAATTCAAATAGTTTCTGAGATGTGACATGTTCTTCCTTTATGTTAAGTAAAATTTTTATTTTTACTTGTATCATACTGATTATGTCTGTTATAAAGTGGTTTCTCACTTGCACATTCACCAATACTTTTCCAATCATTCCTTAAGAGTAAATTGTTAAGGCATAGTAGACATATCTCAGTTCTTCTACTTCTTGGAATGAATGTTTTACATCTTGCTTTAATGAATATCCTTGAATATGAGTTAAAGCAAGCTTCAACTATACAATCAGAGAAAGATTTAACAAAAAAGAAAATCATAAGCCAGTATCATTAATAAATATACATGTAAAACTAAATATCTAACAAGCTGTTAGCAATATCAGCGCAAAATTATTAAAAAGATAATATAGCATAACCAAATGGGCTTCATCATGATTCAACTTATGAAAATAAATTAATGTAATACACCACATACACAAAAGCAAAAGTAAAAATTATATGATGACTTCAATACAAAAAATGCTTTGATAAAATCCAACATCTATTTATGATTTTTAAAAAAACTGAAAACAGGTATAGAGGGAGCTCAAGCTCTTAAAAGCGATTCAGATTTCTCTTAATGCCAACATTATGCTAAATGGGGAAAACATAAGAGAAATTTCCCATAAAATAAGGAACAAGACAAAGGTGTCCACTTTCACCACTCCTGTTCAAAATAGTACCCAAACCATACCCAGAGCAATGAGGCAAGAGAACAAAACAAAGGAAAGAAGTCACTCTTCTTATTTGCAGAAGGCATCATAGTTTTTGTGGAAGACCCACCAAACAACAGAAGTATAGTCTTAGAACTAATGAACAAATTCAGCCAACTTTCAGGTTACAAAGCAGTAGCACTCCAATACACCAACAATAAACACACAACAAAAGTGATGAGAAAAATAATAGTGTTTACAATAGCTTCAAAAATACAAAATTAAATACCTAGGAGTCAACTTAGGAAGCAAAGAACCTCTACAATAAAAATTACACTGTTCTGAAAAATACATTAGAAAACAGAAAGACATCCTCTGGCCCTAGAACCAATATTATGAAAATGGCCATAAAAGCAAAACTGACACTGAAATTCAATGAAATTTCAATCAAAGTATTACCACCATTTTTCATAAATATAGAAGACATGACCTTAAAAATAATATGGAAACAGATTAGCCAAGACAATCCCAAGCAAGAGCTAAAAGGAGGCATCAGAATACTAGACATAAAGTTCTATTACAAAGACGCAGTGAAAAAATAATCCTTTAATACTGGCACAAAAACAACAAGTAAACCAGTGAAACAGAATTGGAGATGCAGAGAAAAGCAAAGAACCCTCATCCATCTAATCTTCAGTAAAAGGTTTTTAGCCAAAGAACTACACTGGAGAAAAGACATTCTCTTTAACCAATTTCTGGAAAAACTGATTATACATTTCCAGAAAAATGCAACTAGACTCATATCTCCTACCATGAACCAAAATCAAATCAAAATAAATGAAAGATCTGATACTCATAAAGAAACACTAAACCTGTTGGAACACAAAACAGTCAAAATCTTTATAAGCGTAGGTTAAGAATTTTTCTTTCGCAACAAATACAAATCACACAAGGTATGACACTAAGAATCAACAAGTAAGATTATGTTCAATTTAAAATCCTTTTCGGCAAAAGCAAACAGTCAATTTAACCAACTGGGAAAATATTTTTGTTAGCTACTCTTTCAACAAAGTGTTAATATCTATACAAGGAACTGAGAAAAAAACTGACTTCCCAAATTAAAAGACCTAATTAAGAAGGGCAAATTAAATGAACAGGCAGTTCTCCAAAGTACAAATGGATAAAAAAAAAAAAAACATGAAAATACTTTCAGCACCTTTCGCCCTCAGAACAATGCAAATCTTAACAACAATGCTGGATGAAGCAGTGGAGAAAAAGTAACCCTTCTACATTGTTGGTGGAACTGTCACCTACACCCTCATCTATATTCACAATACAACCATGGTGAAAAGATGTATGGTGAAAAACAGTTATTCTATTTAACATAGATAACCTTCTTCTGGGTATCATCCAAACAGAATTAAAGACGTCACCCAACAATGAAACGTACATACTAATGTTTATAGAGGTACAACACATAACAGCTAAATCTTAGAAGGAACTCATATGTCCATCAAATGAATGGACAATAAAAATGTGATATACACACTGGCGTACCCTGCCATGAGGAAGATAAATTTGAATCCTTTGTACAAAAATCAATGCACATTGAGTCCATTACTCTTGGCAAAAAGACTCAGAGACAGTTGGCTAAGTATGTTATTATTTTTCTAATATGCAAAAACCAAACTAAAAAAGTAAAAGAGTAAAATAAGAGTGATGGAAGAAAATAGGACACAGACATTCTTTGGAACCATAGGAAGTGATAGCCGGAGCCGAGGGAAGGGACAGGGAGGGGGTGGGAGGGTAGAAAATGGGAAGGGATTATGAAGTCGATGTGATACATAGATGTACGAAACACACAAATTCATTGTAAATACCATGTATTATGTCTGTATATTAATAAAAATAGTGGGGGGAAAAAAGAAGAAAAAAATTTTTAATTAAAAAAAAGTTATCCTCACCAAGGAACAGAAGGTTTTTACAGTTCTCCAACATCACATTTCTATATAAATTCCGCTGAGCAGGGTCCAATAATTCCCATTCCTCTTGAGAAAAATCAATGGTCACATCCTTGAATGTAAACAGTTCCTGAAATATAAATAAAATCACACTGATTCTGATCACTGGCAGAATATGATGTCCTAATATGAAATGAGAGTTAAAACATCTTCTGAAATCAAATAATCTTAATTTTTGATAACTGAAACTACAATAATATTTTCTAATTTGCTGTCAAATTCTGAGACAAGAACATGAAATGTGAATTAGGAAATCAATGTGGATACTATAAATTCATAAAATTTAAAATGTGAAACTAAGGCATTTTACACAAAATAAATGTGTTATCATTCATCTCTCAGGTGAGAGTCATCAAAGGTTACAAAGATACTTCTCAAATTTAAATGTTACACACATGAATTATGGATCTTAGTAAAATGCACATGTGGACCAGGGATGAAACTCAGTAGAAGTATACTTCCCTGCCATAAAAGGCATTCTGAATTAGTAATTCTAGGTCATAAACGTTATTTTTAATATATAACAAGCTAAAGCCACTAAGTGAAAGAAATACTTTGAATAGCTACAGAGTACACCAATATGGAACAATTTACAGACTATACTGAGTAAATGAATGTGACAACATTTACACATCTATTACAAGGTCAAGTACAGAAAGAAGGTTCTTTCAGAATTATTGAAAATGGGGCTTCTGGTCAAGATAGCAGCTGAGTAACAGCGCTGCACAATGTCTCCTCACCAACTCGCTTAAAAAGTCAAGAAGACAGTAAGAAAAAGCGTGTTTGGTGTACCTAGGAAAAAGAGAAGCGTCCTCCAAAACTGCAAGGCAACCAACAGGAGGGCAGAAACTCCGAAGGATCATCAAAAGTAGAGGGGAAAAAAATTCCCACGGACCAGAAAGCCTCTCCAGCCAGCTGTAAATGGTTGGAGCCGCAGGCAGCTGAGGATGGAGGAAAGCTCTGAGGGACCTGAATATCTGATGGAATAGAGCTGGGAGAGGACAGAGCACACAACAACGGGAGAGGAGACTGTGGCAGGTCAGAAATCTTGAAGTCACATTGGAAGAGGAGGAAAGAAGCAGCCAACTCCGTGCGACCCCAAGCTGCCGGCACGCACAGACCACAGACAAGGTCCAGAGGCCAGAACTCAGCCCGAGGTAAGCACAGATCCAGATAAGTGGGAATTATTGGCAGTGGGCAGCCCCCTGAAACACCAGCCCGCGGGTGTGTGTACTACAAGAGCAGCGTGCGCTACCCCTAGAAAAGGCCTTGGGATCCCAGATCAGAAACAGGGCTCAGGAGCTGTCTCAGGCAGTGATGTCAGCAGGAGCCATTTTCTTTCCTGTGCACCACAGACAGTCAGAGATAGCAGAACCATGGGGAAAGGTGGTAACAAATCTCATACGAAAAGACCTGACACCCCAGAAGACGGCACCAGGGACAGTGAAAATGCAGAACCCAAAATAGAAAAGGGCAAAAATGATGGTAACTTCTGGGCCCAGATAGTCAGTGAATTAAAAAAGGAATTAAAGCAGAAAGCAAAGCAAGAAATAAAACAAACAGCACAAGAGCTACAACAACACATAGCTAAGCAAAAAGCAAGCCTTGAAAAGCAATCAGAGGAGACCAAATAAGAAATGGGGAACTGCAGTTACAAATCTACAAAAAGACCTGACACTCCAGAAGATGATATCAGGGTAACTGAAGATGAATATGGCAAAAATGATGGCACCTTCTGGGCCCAGAAATTCAGCGAATTAAAGCAAGAAATAAAACAGACAGCAGAAGAGCTACACCAATACATAAATAAGCAACAAGCAAGCCTTGTAAAGCAACTAGAGGAGACCAGAGAAGAAATATACCAGAGCATAATGAAGAAAAAACAAGAAATTAGAGAAGAACACAACAGAGATACAGAAAAACTGAAAGCAGATATTCAGGAAATGAAAAACATGCAGGTAATAATAACCAACCACTTTAAACAACTTCAGAATAGTCTGTCAGACCTAGAAAATAAAGTGACTAAGCTGTAACGTACGGGCCATGAAGAACACAAAGTAAATAAGAAAGAAAGCAAATCATTACAACGACTGATAGATGATTCAAGGAGAAATAACCTCAGAATTATGGGAATCGAGAAGACTGAGGACAAAACAAAAGGCTTAAAGGACATGTTTAATGAAATAATGGAAGAAAATTTCCCAAATCTAAGAAGAGAAATGAACATGGAACTATTGCAGGCATATAGAACACCAAACAACTTTGATCAGAAGAGATCTTCATCACGACACATCATAATTAAAATTCTAGAAACCCAACACAAAGAGAAAATACTAAAAGCAGTAAGAGAAAAACAGAAGGTGACCTACAAAGATAAGCCCATCAGGATAACTTCAGACTTCTCAACCCAGACTCTAAAAGCCAGGAGATCATGGAGCAATGTCATCCAAGCACTAAAAGAACATAAATGCCAACCAAGACTGCTATATCCAGCAAAATTATCTTTTAATTTAAAGGGACAACTTAAAACTTTCCATGATAGAGAAAGCTTAAAGGAATTTGCAGCCACTGAGCCAGTATTGCAGAGAATACTTAAAGGAAACTTAGAAAGTGAAAGGGAGACCAGTGACACCAATGACCCCAGAGGAAAAGCGACAACAGCTAGGAGAATGAGCTGAGAAAAAAGTATGTTAGTATTCAGTGAAATATGAGTAAACAAGTTATGAAAGTTAAAAAATTCTGAAATAACTAAATTTGCCTTCATATCTGTCACTTTAAGTATATTTATGTGGTATAGATTTAAGTTCATTTAATGTAGCAATGTGACATAGTTTTTACTTTGTTTTGTTGTAGCAATTCACATATTAGGTCACTAATGAAAGTTTATCCTAAGGAAACTGATTGATGTAAAAATGACCCTGTGAATGTACAAATACGCATCCTCCAGTATTCAGCTAAGGCAATTGAAATTAATTTTTTTTTCTTCTTCCCCAAATCTACTAGTCTTTTTAGCTACGTGCTCATAGTCATTTTCTAATGTGATCTGGTGGGTAAGGCCAGGTTTAACAATAACAACAAAGACATAGGAAAATATGGGAAAAAAACTTGTGGCAAAGATCCCAACGAAGAGATTGGTTAGATTCAGAAGAGGTATCAAGATTTAACTACTGCGAACCCATTAGAGGTATAGGAAGCTGAGGTAGAGTGGTGACTTAAATGAAATGACTTAGTTGCAGAAGATTAATATGTTACACACTGTATGGTTTCTCAGACTTGGAAAACCCAGAACACAGACATTCTTTGGAACCATAGAAAGTGATCGCCGGAGCCAAAAGAAGGGACAGGCAGGGAGTGGGAGTGTAGAAAACGGGAAGGGATTGTAAAGTTGATATGATACATAGATGTACGAAACACCCAAATTCATTGTAAATACTATGTATTACATCTGTATATTAATAAAAAGTGGGGAAAATAAGAAATTACTGAAAATACTGGACATAACTGGAATGATTTTTATGTTTTACTGCATGATACCTAAAACTATTTATAGTAGTAATATTTTCAGATGAAACAATGTTCAGTCAAGTAAGTGTTCAAAAATCTACTACACTGTAGCAATAAAGGTTTTACACAACTTTGTATAACATTTATATGAAATCTGCACAAAGCCAAAAAAAGTCAGTGCCAAATAAATTTGCAGAAAAGCTCTTATAACTAATGAAAGGAATAGAAACATGTTAAGATAACAAAACGTAACAAAATCTTCAGATTTCATGCACACATATAAAACTAAGTACAGAATTAAAACAGTAAAATTCTTCATGTGAATAAAACAGCTGGGAAAGAGCTCAGTGATTACAGTGGTTGTCTACACAAAGCTCTGGCTCCCTAGCACTATTTAAAAATTAGCCCAGCAAAATGATATATGCCTGTAATTTCAGTACTCCACAGCCTCTGGCAAAAGGATTATGAGTTTGAAGCCAACCTGGACTACATAGTGAATTCAGGACAGCCTCCTCTACAGAGCAAGACTTGGGGGAAGGGGGGAGACAGAAAAGAGAAGAAAAGTGTTCAATCACTTAAACCTCCAAAGCTGTTGGAAATAATTTTTTACATTATAGTAATAACAAATTTATATTCCAATACAAACTGAAAAAGGAACTATAGATTCTGAATGTCCTGTTTTACTTTTTTATTTAGTATTTGACACATACTATGTATTTTAGTACACTGGAAAACATGTTACATAGTTCAGTTTCTTTTCTTAAAAATAATAAAAATAGAAAACATCTTGGATATAAAGGTTTAATTAAGAAAACAGCTAAATAAGTAAGATCAGACTGTAATAAATCCATAATCTTGATTATATACAAAGAGCTTTTTTTTTCAAAGCAATCTACAAAGAGAAATTTGAAAGAGGAACAAAGTTATTACAGATGATTTTTTATGCAAGTTCTCTAGAAAATATCACCAACAGATTTAAATATTTAAAAACAGGTAATAAACTACACAGGGAGTTTGGTAAATGATGCTTGAAGAAAAAATTCAGCTGTAAAAGGACACTGAGACTAACATGTCAGCACCACTGTCATATCAAATGGTTAAAAAGAAAACAAAACAAATAGTTCACGAAGTGAAACACAATGTTCTGCTCTGAAAAAAAGTCCTATAACCTGTTATCACTCACAGCATATCACAATATATTTCATGAAATATATTAGAAATTAACACTCTTATTTTTTCAAAACTTTTCTGCCATTTTTTCCAAATGTTAAAAAACTCCCCAAGTATTACTGTTTAGAAACAAAAGTAAAATTGGCATTGTCAACATTTAAAAATATGTTGACTCTTGGGGAGCACAACAAGGTGGTTGACAGAAAATGTACCATGCTATTTGCTTGCCAGCAGTTCAGTAGCCAAAATTGAAATCTACTGAGCAGAGCAACAGCTGCAGGAAAGAGGGAAGTTCAAATCAAAGCATCTAATATTATTTATTATAAATGTAGTTTGGCACGTGTCAAAAAGAAACTGGTTGAATGCAGATTAATGGAAGCCTTAAGTGGAAGAAAGCAGGACACATGACACTTTACACTGAAATTGCAACCCGATGGGTTCTTACATCACTCGCCTTATCACTGGCTGCTGATGCACTGGCCACCTCTGAGCAGAGTGGAAAGAGAAATCACAGAACTTCCTTAACAGAAGCTCAAACGAATCCATTAAGGGGTCTTTCCATTACAAGCTTTCTCCAAAGATGTCATACCTGACCTAGCCTGAAGGATTCTTCTACTTCCACAACTGGCTTCTGGCTTTTCAGTACAGGAACCATCTTCTTGAGGGCTCTGTGTGTGTTCCCCAGATAACATGCTCATGAATGTGCTCAGTCAGTTGAACACAACTTACGGTTTTCTTCATTTGTTATGCTCCTGGGTTTCTATCAGGGCAAGTTTTGCTGCTGTTGGTCCACATCCTGGTTTCTCAGCTTCAGGGAATTATTTTTACTCTAGTTCTCCAGGTCTAAAAGAGTTGTTTCTGTGAAGTCACGTTCTTGTTTATGATGCTAACGGAAACACTCTCTTTTCTATATCCTCACTGCTGACATGGAAGTCAGAGTATAAATCCACTTTCTGATGTAGACTGACAATATTTAACCCTCAACACTTATATTTGTGTTTCACTTAGACAGTATGACAAAAAACCTAGGGATTTACACCGTCACATCTACTCCTACATCTACCTTTGAGAATAAATTCTCAGTGACTTTTCTTTTAAACTCAAACTCTCAGGCAAACTCTTTTGTGTCAGTCTCTCAAAACACTTAGTTCCTGCTCCATAGGACTGCATGTTCTGTGCGGGCCTCCCTTCGAAATAACACACCACTGCACATTTTCTTGATGGTATGCTCATCTTCATCATTCTCATTATGATAACCACAAATCTGAAACGAACAAAAACCCTTTTCTATATACCCTTAAATGTGTCATTTTGTGCTGTGTACAAAATCTCACATTTAAGGGATTACAGACTTCTGTGAAACATATTTCTAGTTATTTTTCATTTGCTCTAGTTCTTCTGTCTAATCTTTCATTTTGCTGCCTGTTTAATTGAACATGATTTCATTTCTGTTGATGAGAAGATAATTATGCTTATTTTCCTACTTCTGTATGATTCTACAATGTCAACATTAATTTAGAACTATTTGTGTTGTTTCTAAGACAGTCACATATTTTAACTTGTTACCAAGTCTTTCACATTTTATGCACAATATATACAACTCGTGCTGTATATCCATACTGTAACACAAATATGATTTAAAAGTACATTCACCATTGTTGCTGCATGTCACCCAACAAAATCAGGCTGAAGTATTTTGTTCTTATGTACCATATTTATTGACTCTAGCACCAAGCACCTTCTGGCTCTTTTCCAAAATCAAGTCAGCAAAAAAGGTAAACAATCAATATACTTATGACAGTCCGTATGCCACGAGAGCACAAAGACTCCCTTCATTCCGCAGAACTAGCTGCTAATGAACCCATTTCATTTACTCTTCTACCAAACAATTCCAAATTCTCCACTTAATTTATCCCTGACTTATCATTGACCCTTTGCCTTTAAAGTTCATCATTCATGTAGTTTTATGCTTGTGTGTCTATTCTGCCAAAATCAAAACATTTTACAAAACTGAAAGGTATCCATTTTATCTTGGTGACATTGCATGTTATTCCAGATAGGGTATTCAATATCTATTAAGACCAAGTTTATGCTGGTAGAAATGAAATCAAAGATCTAGCCATCTTTCTTTATCTAAAAGCCATAGAGTTAGAAATTGATGGCTTCTTACATGTAGGACATTTTCCAACTAAGAGATCTTTGAATCCTCACTAGGACTTCATAACATACAGCTCAAATAAAACCCTAGGTTTCTGGCAAAACATCAGAGTTACAGATTAATAATAATGTGCCATGGGCAAACAACTGGATGAGGCTGAGATGCACAGGGGTGTCTCCAGCCACAGCATCCCTTTCCTGCAGTGATATAAATTAACAATGTAGATTTTAATTCCTTAGTTTACTATACCATCCTAAAGGTGCTGGTGCAGTGGGCTTTTCATTGTCATCTTATTTGCATTTTTGGTCCTGCTGCTTGTACAGATAAACTGAGTAGTAATGATTGTTTTATTCCAAAGGAAAACATGAATGACTCAGTGGGTTATCTATTCCTTTACCAGAATAGCTCACATTGGCAGCTGATAATGCATGTGTACTTACTTATTTTCTATAATTCTTCGGGCATAAATTTCTAAAGCATTCACTAGCCTGTGGAAAACAAATTTATGGTGTATAATATGTGATGAAAGACCTAAGAGCATATATGAGATGAAGTGTAAGAGAGGGCTGCTACTATACCAAGTTCACTGAAGGCATTCCTCACTAGCTCCATGAAGATAGCATAATTTCATTTACCACAACAAAATACTGATGCCTTCATCACATATTAATACGTATATTCTGTTGTGTTACTCACTTGGCAATTGAAGAACCTGAAAAGTACACTGACTGAAAAGTTACCAGCTTGAAAGCTATGAACAAAGGAAACTTTATTTTACATAGTTATCTCTATTTACCATTCAGTTACCCTAACCAACAACCTGAATAACCTCAGTGCCTTTTAGGCTTATTTAATGGTTTGCGGTAGATAACCTGATTAGAATCCTATCTCTTGGTATTTATTATACTTAGTTCAGAGATTTTTCACACTGCACCAACCACTCTTACACACGAGAGTATAAATAAATGAGGGAAAAGATACCATGTGTACAAGCAGCAGTGCTTCACACATCATCAAATGAGTTTTCTAATAAGAAACTCTTAAGAAATACTTCTGGACAAGATGGCAGTAGGCTAACAAAGCTGCAAAACATCTCCTCAACGACCCATTTAAAAAGTGGATATTGTGGTCATAAACAGCCTGTTCAATGTAGCTAGGAGAGGGAGGATCACCCTAAGACCTAAAAGGAGACGAGGGGAAGAACAGAAATCATGAAGAAACATGGAAAATAGGAGGGGAAACAAACAACCCAAAAAGCCACCTCAGGTCAACTGCGAATGGCTGTGATCCACTGTCATCCCTACAGAGAGGAAAGTCCACCCAGAGCCCAGAACCTCAGACTGAGTAAATGCAGAGACACAAGTGGCAACTGAAGGCAGCTGGTAGCCCCAGCCTCCAGAAACAAGCCTATGGAAACTGCAAACTACAAATGCACTGAAAGCTTCCCCTAGGAAAGGCCCCCTGGAGATAAGAACAGCTGAGAGAAGCAATGCTCATCAGCCATAACAGGTAGTCAAATAGGCAGAAGCCATTTTACTTAATAATAAAAGAAAGACAGCCTGAGCTTGAACTGTTTATAGAGTACAACACTCAGACAGGCACACTAGGGTTTTGGGTGACAATTTAAACAGTGCCCAGGAAGACAGTGGCACAAGAGACAGTTGAGGAGAGGCAAGAAAGACTGCTGACCTCCTGAATGGCTTGGGTAGTAGTGGGAGTACCTCCGAGAGTAGAGATCTCCACCCTCAGTAAGGGAAGCCAGGACAGTTGGGAAAGCTTCATTGAGGGGCTTTGGGGGACAAGATACCTAAGAGGCCAAAAGACTAATAAATTCTCCCATTTGAATTATCACAGATTTCTCAGTGCAAACACTAAAGGCCATGAGAGCTTAGAGTAAAATCTTGGAAGCTTTAAAAGACAACAATTGTTAGTCCAGGTTGTTGTTTCCAGCAAAATTATCCCTGAAAACTGAATAGGAATTAAAATTTTTTCATGACCAAGAGTCCCTAAAGAAATTTGCAACCACTAGCCCAGCCCTGCAGAAATTACTCCAAGGAATCTTAGAGACAGAGACACAAGCAACACCAAGGAACACAAAGGAAAGGAAACATTTAAAGAGAAAGTGTAACAAAAAGAAAAAGCAAAGAAACAACAGTAGAAGAGGTTAACACAGGATTTAGTAAAAATCCTAAAATGATTATTCTCAATGCTAATGGTCATAACTTGCCAATTAAAAGATATGGACTGTATGGATCAAAAATAAAACCAACGATTTGTTGTCTCCAAGAGCCAAACTTCACCCACAAAGAAGCACACATACTGAAAGTAAAAGGCTAGAAACTAATACTACATGTTATTGGCACCCAGAAACAATTAGGAATAGCTATACTATTCTCAAGCCCTGGAGACTTCAAGCCAAAACAAATCAAAGGAGGCAAACATGGTCACTATGTATGGATAAAAGGAATCACCTAATAGGAAGAGCTTACAATTACAAACATATAGGCACCCAATGCAGGTGCACCCAGCTACATACAACAGAAACTATTAGACATGAAGGAACAAATAGGCCCCAATACAATCATACTAGAGGACTTCAACACTCCACTCTCACAAATAGACAGATCAACTGGACAAAAATCAGAGACACCAGAGCTAAACCATACCAAGGAGCAAATGAATTTAACAGATATCTACAGACTATTCTTTCCAAGGTCAACAGAACACACCTTTCCTCAGCAGCACACGGGATTTTTCCAAAATGGACTATATCCTTGGACCAAAGACATGTTTAAATAAATACAAACGAATTGAAATTGTTCCCTGCATACTTTCAGATCATAATGGAATAAAACAAGAAATCAATAGCAAAAACAACCACAGCAAATATTCAAATACATGGAAATTGAATAATACATTATTGAACAAAGAATGAATCACAGAAGAAATCAAGAAATGAAGAACTTCCTAAAGTCAAATGACATTGTAAGTACATCATGCCAGAATCTGTGGAACACAATGAGAGTAAAACTAAAAGGAAAATTTATAGCTATGAGTGTACATACGAAAACACAACAACCTGAAAATAATAATTAATGATGCAGCTCAAATTCCAGGAAAAAAAAGAGCAAGTCAAATCAAAAGGTAGTAGTAGGAAGGAAATTTTAAGAATCAGAGCAGATATCAATGAAATTGAAATACAAAATAGAAAAAATAAATGAATCAGAGTTGGTTCTTTAAAAGTATGAATAAGATCAATGTACCTCTAGCCAAACTCATGAAAAGGAAAGAAAAAATCCACAACAATGCAATTAAAAATTAAAAAGGTGAAATCACAACAGGCAGTTGGAATCCAGAGACTTTTAAGAAACTATTTTTAAAAACTATATTCCAACCAATTCATGAACTCAGAAAAAAATGAATAAATACCTTGACACATAAGATTCACCAAAAGTGAGCCAAGAAGATACTGAAACCCTGAACACAGCAATAATCAGGGATGAAACTAAGGCAGTGATTAAGGATCTACCAACAAAGAAAAGCCCACGACTTGACAGATTCACTGCAGAGTTTTATCATAACTTTAATGAAGACTTAGTGCCAATGCTCCTTAAACTCTTCCATGAAATCAAGAGAGGAAACATTGCTCAACTCCTTCCTGGAAGCAAGTTATCATCTTGATTCCTAAACCAAAGACCCAACAAAGAAAGAAAACTGTAGGCCAATTTCCTTAATAAATATTGATGCAAAAATTCTCAATAAGATACTTGCAAACAGAATGCAACAAATTATTAAAAAGATTATACACCATGACCAAGCTGGCTTCATCCCAGGGATGAAAGGCTGGTTCAACATTCAAAAAGCAATTAATGTAATACATCACATCAACACAAGTAAGGACAAGAATCACATGATCATCTACAGATTAAGAAAAAGCCTTTGACAAAATAATCATTTCCTGATCAAATCTCTAATAAAAAGTTACAGAAAGAGCCTATCTCAAGCTGATAAAATTTGTGACAATCTTACAGCCAACATTATCCTAAATGGGGAAAAACTAAAAGCATTTCCCCTCAAATCAGGAACAAAACAAGGGTGTCCACTCTCACTGCTCCTCTTTAACATAGTGCTCAATACCTTAAGCTGGAGCAACCAATCAGGCAAGAGACTAGAATAAAAGGAATATGCATAGGAAAGGAAGAAATCAAACTATCCTTATTTGCAGATGATAGGGCCTTTTATATAGAGGACCCCAAAAATTCTACCAGAAGTCCTAATAAACAAATTCAACCAAGTTGCAGGAGATCAAATCAATACACAAAAATCAGCAGCATTCCTCTACAGCCAACAATGAAATACAGAGAAAGATTAGAAGAAAAATTCCATTCACAGTTGCCTCAATGAAAATTAAATACTTTGGAATCAACCTAACAGAGCAAGTGAAGGATCTCTATTATGAGAACTATAGTACTCTGAAACAAAGAAATACAAGAGAATATTGGAAAATGGAAAGACATGCCCTGTTCCTGAATAGGCAGAACCAACATTGTCAAAATGGCCATACTACATAAACTTATATACAGACTCAATGCAATTCCAATGAAGATACGAACAGCATTTTTTACAGAACTAGAAAAAATGATGCAAAAATTTATATGGAATCACAATAGCTCAGAATAAAACAATCCTAAGCAACAAAAGCAAGAGGCATCACAATAGCAGATATCAAATTATATTACATGACAAAAGTAATAAAAATGACATGATATTGGCCCAAAAATAAGACAGGTGGAACAATGGAATAGAACTGAGGATGCCCAAACATCCCTGAGTACCTTCAGTCCTCTGATCTTTGATAAAGGAGCCAAAAATATAGCCTGGAGTAAAGATAGCCTCTTTAACAAATGATCCTAGGAAAACTGGCCAACCACTTCAGAAGATTGAGCTAGACCCACAACTTTCACCATGTACCAAAATCAAATCAAAATGAATCAAAGAGTTAGACATTAAAATGGAAACACTGAACCTGTTAGAAAAAAAAAAAGAGACAAAACCCCAAAAGACTCAGGCGTAGGCAAGGTCTTTTTCAATAAAAACCCAAAGCTCAAGAGATAATGTCAAGAATTGCCAAATAGGACTATATGAAATTAAAAACTTTCTCTGCACAGCAAAGAAAACAATCAACAGAATGAAGACAGTACTCATGGAATAGGAACAACTATTTGCTAGCTACTCCTCAGACAGGACTATTACCAAGAATATACAAGGAATTGAAAAAAAAAGTGGACCCTCCAAGATAAAGGACCCAAACAAAAAATGGGAATCTAAAATGAAGAAATCAGTTCTTGGAAGAGAAAGTCCAAATGGCCAATAAATATATGAAAAAGTGTTCAACATTTTAGCCATCATAGAAATGGAAATTAAAACAATACTGAGGCTCCATCTAACACCAGTAAGAAAAGCTGCTATTAAAAACTCAAAAAACAAATGCTGGCGAGGCTGTGAGGAAAGATGAACCCTCCTACATAGTTGGTGGGACTGCAAACTGGTACAACTACTATGGAAAACAGTGTGGAGATTCCTCAGAAAACTGAACATCAACATTCCATTTGACCCCGCTATACCTCTTCTGGGTATCTTCCCAAAAGAGTTAATTTAACATACTCAGCAATACATGCATAGCCATGTTTACAGCAGCACAACTGGTAGTAGCCAAATCTTGAAAAAAGCCAGTATGTCTGAGTATAGATGACTGAATAAAGAAGATGTGGTATATATACACAATAGAATATTACTCTGCCATTAAGAATAAAAATTTGGGTCATCTGTAGGTAAATGGATGCACCTGGAAAACATCTATACTCAGTGGAATGAATCACACCCTAAGAGATGGGCCATTAACACTCTGGACAGCGCTACTTCTGTCATATTCATTGTTCTGCTAGGATGCACTTCTACCTACTCCAAGAAAGTGTCCACAAATACTAGCAAAAATTTCCACTTACCTGTTATAGGTAACTGAGTGAAGTGTATTTGCCAGTCTTTTTTCCCATTTTATTAATGTGCATATATATACAATATACAATTTTACATTAAACTTGAGTATTTTGTGCACATATGTAAAGAGATCACTGACAAAACTATCAGGAAACTCACTTGAAGTCCCACCTATCACCTTGGTCAGCATTAGGGCAGCAACCTGACTTTTTATTCACAAAAGAAAAAAGAGGAGGTGAATAGTGAATAGACAGGACTTCCAAAGCCTAATGAAATACACCCAGCACAGAGGTTTAGTATTCTGAGAATCGGCCAGCTTCTCACAATTGTAATTACCATATTTTCAAGTGGTATAGAGATGGAAGTATCTGAGGTTAAATATTGTCACTCAATATTTAACAATAAAGTCATGGGCTTCTACCTTCCAGTTTACATGAAAAGAAACTTTTTTTCTACAAAACAAACAAGTAAAAATAACTAAAAATGTACACCTCTCCAGAATGACAATGTCACAATCAAAAGGAATTAAATAATTTCCAAACTAGAAAAACTTGAAAGGAGACCTGAAGAAGCATCACTTCCTCTGACTCAAATCCTCAAGTCCATAAACAGATCCAGGGTAGGAACCTGAACTTCTGAACTGGTGGATGAGAGACGCTCAAGAGGAGAATCCTTGAGTGGTCCCATGTTTAAAGGCTTTGCATATTCATGAATTTTTCTTGCAGTAACACTACCAAGTTCTCATGACAACTTAATAAAAATGGTTTTATGCTTCTGAGAACAAAAGAAAGCCATTTTGAAAATTTTGAGCTTTAAATTTTTTTCTCAGCCAACTCACTGTAAAATTTCTATACCCAAATGTTGGGCAACAAGTACCCAATTTCAACCACACTCATCTCTTGACCTCAAAAACCGAAAGAAGGCGTAATTTTCACTGTTAACACACTGGACTAATCAAGTGTTGACTTCTCTGCAACAATAATGAAATAAACCACAGAGAACATAAAGAATTAGAAATGGGGAAAATATTAAGTGAATGAAACCATATGGAAGATCTCAATAAAATGACCCAACACTTTCATGTAGCAATTCTAATTATGCAGAACAAGAGCCAGCCAATAAGAACTACAACACACCACAAAAAGGTATGTATAACATGACGTTAAAAAAGAATTACATACTTTTGACTCAGCCATTGAGGCGCTGCTTGTAATCCCAGAATGTGAAGACACTGAGTGAATGGATCACAGGATGAGTACAGCCCGGGCACCTTCACAATGTAGAACAATCCTGTTCCAGAATATAAAGTAAAAGGGTATGAGCATGTGTCTGAGGGTAATAGTTCTGGAACACATCTTCAGTATCACAAATTATATATTATCAAAACAGGCCATATTAAGAAATTGATACAGTACACAACAATAAAAAACAACATGACAAAATAATTTTTGGAGTGTTACAAGGTATAATGAAACAACAGAAAATGGTACAATCAAATAGTATAAAACAACTCAAGTCCAGTGTGGGAGACAAGCATGAAATCCAGACATTTTCGAAGGTTGAGTTAAGAGTATCACAAGTTTGAGCACAGCCTGAGCAACTTAATGACTTAGGAAGACCTCATCTCAAAATCAAAACTAAACAATAGGCTGAGAAAATAGCTTACTGTGAAGGCCATGGAGCTTTAATACCTCGCAAAGACAATCTGAAATTACTTAAACATATGTCTTGAAATACCAAAAATGAAACTGAATAAAAAGTTTTCCAATCTATACATTTTGCAAAACTGATGAATGACATTGATGTGGAGAAGCCAAAGACACAATTTTGGAAGTCTGATTACATAATGACGAAACAGAATTTGGAGAACCAAGAAAAGCCAGGCTTTCCATCTATTATAACTAAGAAATTGTGTTGAAAATGATAGCATCAAATCCACTGGGTTGTAAGAAACAGTATACAATGACCTGCACAAATTATAGGAGGGACAAAAAGGGCACACTGAGGTACATGACTATACCACAATCAACAAAGTAATAATTCCATCTAAGTTTGCTTTAGTTGTAAATGAATACTGCTAACATTAGAAAATTTTTAAAAATTATGAAATAAGAATATTAAGCATCTTTAAAAGCAACAGCAAATGGAATCATGCAAAACACACATTTAAAGAGGCATGCTGGGCCTGGTTGTGCATGCCTATAATCTCAGCACTCTGAGAAGCTAAGACAACAGAATCACATGTTTGAGCCTAGCCTAGGCAACTTCTTAAATCCCACTTCAAAATTAAAAATTAAAAATGGCTAAAGATGTAGCACACTGTGAACTCTTTGGGCTTAATGTTCAACACTACATACGTACGAATACAGAATGAATAAAATACAGATACAAAAAAAATTAAACAAAATAGTAGAACTGAAACAAGCAGAAAAGTTAAAAATATAGTACATAAAATTTATATCTATTCCTTTTAAATGTGTATTGTCACCATATATTTTTAAAAGATAACAGAGGAAATAGCAAAACAAAATCAGACTTTGTAGTCTCTAAAATAAAACCATTTTAAACATAAAGATAAGGGGGGACCGGAGGAATGGCACACAGTGGTTAAAAATGCTTGCCTAGCAAGCACAAGGCACTGGGTTTGATTTCCCAGTACCACAAGCCTATGATCCCAACACTCAGGAGGCTAAGGCAGGAAGAATGACAAGTCCAAGGCTAGCCTGGGCTCCACAGTGAGTTCAAGAACAGCCTGGGCTGTACAGCGAGGCACCGTGTAAATAAATAAATAAATAGGCAAGAGAAGGAGATACTCATCATATACCAAAAATTCATATGGATAAAAAGAAGTTCAAGAGCTATTATAAAAGTAAAAGAATATAATGAAGAACATTATACTTCACTCTGGAAAATTGGCACATGATTTAGTTTTAGCTGATTTCATAAAAAATTAGTTTTGTGAGGAAATATGACAGGTATTTCAAGTTACTATCTGAAAATGAATACATATTTCAAAGCACAATATCTTGAATATAAACATGTTCAATTTCTCTACACTAAATAAAAGTGCACACATAGTTTAAGTAAATCTAATGTAAGATAAACATAAAGAAAATCAGATTAAATGTGTATGCAAAGTCATATATTTTAGCACAACCCAAAAGCACAGGTATTATTTAGCTCTTCACTAAAAATAAGGAAAACATTAATCAAATAATGATAATGTAGGCTGTTCTTCACCAAAAACATTCATTAATGTGTATATTCTACTAACCAGACCAGAAAGTTGTTCAAAGCAAAAATGTAAAACCAAAAGAAAAATCACAAATCTAAAAATCTCACGTCCAAAATACATTCTTTTGCAACTTATATGTAAAGTAATTAGAAAAGTTTTTCACAGCATAAGTGAAATCAACAGTATTTCCCAAGTAGTCCCATTATATTATGCACAATATTTCATCCAACAACTGAGGACTACAGTCTCCTCAAAATCACATGAAAATTTCAACAACATACACAATATTTTGGCCTACCACACAGACCTTAATAAATCTTAAAAAAGGTTGAGGATGTAGCTTGGTAGTTAAAGCACTTTCCTAGTATGCTTAAGGCCCTGTGTTTGATTTCCCAGCACCACATAAGCCAGGCATGATGGTGTCCATTTGTAATCCAAGCACTTGGGAAGCTGAGGTAGGATTGCCTGGAGTTCAAGGCCAGCCTGAGCTTCACAGCGAGTTCTGGAGCAGCCTGGACTACAAGAAAAAAAATAAAAAAATGGAAATCACATAAACCAATCTTGAACACTGGTGGCTTTGAATATTGCCCAACTTAAATTCATAAAATTTTTTAAAACACTGTAAGATTTAATGTGATTACAGTAGCATAACTGCATCATTCTAGCGTGTGGACGATATAAACATCAACAAAAAGAAGGGAATGATCAAAGTACATTACATCCACAAATAGCAGAGTATTCATAATTTGGCTAAAGGAATCACACCAGCAGTTAGAGCACTTGCCTAGCAAGTGCAAGGCCCTAAGTCCCCTAGTACCACACAAACCAGGCAGGCAGGCATACTCTTGTAATCCCAGCACTGGGAGGCTGATGTGCAAGGAGTAAAAGTGACCTCAAGGCTAGCCTAGGCTACAAAGTGAGTTCAGAAACAGCCTGGACTACAGAGCAAGAGCAGTCTCATAAACACACACACACACACACACACACGCATTGTAAATTAGTTTAGCCAAAATTAACTAATTAAATTGGTGTTTTTAACCCATGGCACAAAGGTCCCAAGTAGATGTGAACAGTCAGGAATCATAACTGAAAACTTTCAGCATTATAATCTAATATTAACTAATATGTTTTTATGACTTGATTGGTTGGTTTTCAATCACAGACTATGTGAGTGACAATGAAATGCTGTGAACCTAAGGAGACAGAGCAATCCTAACACTACATTTTGTGCCTGCCACAACAAAAGGTTCAAAACATAAGGCCTCATATGCACTGTGTGACTTGGTGAGTAAAATGCAGTGGTTCCTGATAAAATTTAACCGACCTACATGTGTGCCTGTGAAGACATTTAGTATGATTAAGCAGAAGCAAGTTCTATTTAATTATTAAACTTAATTTTGTGTTACTGGGCAAAACTGTAAAGAAAATTATTAAAAAGGAAAACACTGTTATTTATGTGCCCAAGCCATATGACACATTTTATGTGGCCCAAACAATTCTGGGACACTCAATTAGTCCCAGGACAATTCTTCAACAGTCAATGAGACGCAGGCAATCTGAATTCATACAAAGCCACACTGTAAAGTAAGCTATTAGTAAACATTAAAAGAAATACTTCAGGTAAAACATGTCTAAAGGAAAGATTGATACAAATTAAATACTTCATAAGGTATAAAAATAAATATGCATCTTATCATTTATGGGACAGAGAAATTTTACAGAATTTGTGTCAATCTTGGTGACACAAACCTATAATCTCAGCATTCTGCAAGGCTGAGGCAAAAAAAAAAGAAAGAAATTACGTATTTCAGCCCTGCCTGCAAAACTTAGTGACTCATAAAGACACTATCTTTGACCAAGTTACAAAGTCTGAAAAACAAAACTAAAAATTAGGCTGAATGCATAGTTCAGTGTAAAGGCCAGCTCAGTTTCCAATAGCACACACAGCGAAAAAGAGTGTTGGGAGAAATTTAAACCAGTGAATGCAAGTGTTTGGGAAAGAAAGAAATAAAGGAAGAAAAGAGAAGAGAAGACCTAAGACCCACCGCGCTAGATCTGGTAACACAGGTATGTGATTCTTGTACTGTGAAAGGCTGAGGCAGGAAGATGGCAAGATCAAGCCCTGTCTGGAGAAATCAGGGAAATTAAATCAGATTTAAAAAAAAAAATAACTGGTTGAGGGTGTTGCTCAGTTTAAAGATTTCAGAGTCCATTCCCAGTAACAATAAAAACATTAAAACTGAGATTTATAGATACTTTTTAAGCAGAGAGAATCCAATAGTATTTCAAATTGGCTTTCATAAACTTTTTCAGTTGACAAAAATTACATTGAGTAGACAAAAGTTAGGGGCAAAGAGTTGGTGATGCTTTATTTACTTAATGGAACCATGTAAATAGTGACAAAATACCCACAACAATATTGACTTGTTTATGCACACTTACAATATTAGCACCGTGGGAGGCTGGGGCAGGAGCATAGCAAGTTTGAGCTATGAAACAAGAAAGTATAACTGAGACCATTCCTCAAAGTTTAAAAAAAAATCCTTTCTATAGTAAGGCAGTGTATGTAGCTCACAGCAAAAGCCTGGGTTCAATTTAGACTACCAACTGAAAAAACACACAAAAGTCTCATTCTGCAAATATTTGAAGAAATATCCATCCCATTATAATCAGATGATGATGATATCTCCCACACAAATCATAATCTATAAGGTTAAATTTTGCTATTTGCCAGCTTTTGGCCTCAAAACTAATTAGGTAATCTGAACTGTGGTAATGTGGTTAGGATCTGGAATGTCCCCCAAAAATCTCATGTATTTTAATGTTATGGATTGTCTATGGAACCATGTAATGTTGGTGGATTGGGGTCTGGCCTGGAGAGGTGGATTGCAGTTGTTCCGATTAGGGACATGTGAGTTAAGACTAAAGGCATGTGACTTAAGACTAAAGGTGTGTAGTGGCCACACCTTTGATACCCGGATGCAGGAGAGACTAAGACTGGGACTTGGACTAGTCTCGATGAGTCTCACTTGCCTGCCTGTCTGTGATGTCCTGAGAAGATGCCTCCACCTCTGTCTCTGCCATGTACTTCAATTGCTGCCGGCCACCCCTGAATGGACTGTGGTTATCAGAAACCGTGAGCTAAAAAAACTTTTCCTTTTCCTAAAATTATGGGTGTCAGGTATTGAGTCACAGCAACGAAAAAAGTAACTGAGACAAGTAACAAGTGAATTTTTAATGCAACTTTCCCTTTCTTTTCTTCCTATGGGCCTTTGACATCTGATCTACTCTCAGCCACAGCCAGCAGGCAGTCCTTTCACTATTATAATACTAGGCAGTCCTTTCACTATTGTAATACTAAGAACAGGCTGACTTAAAGGGAGATGTCCTTTGTCTAGGTGATTGGTCCATCCTCTGCACTCCCTTCTATGCCACCTTTCTAGTTCTCTTTGCTTCTCTTTAAAAAAAAAAAAGACCCCACAAAATGATACCAGGGAAACTGAAATTGCAGAATCCAAAGATGAAAATGGCAAAAATGATGGTAACTTCTGGGCCCAGATATTCAGTGAATTAAAGCAGGAATTAAAGCAGGAAATAAAACAGGCAGTGCAAGAGCTAAGCCAAGAGATATCTAAGCAAAAAACAAGCCTTGAAAAGCTAAAAAAGGAGACCATAAAAGAAATATAACAGAAGATAATGTAGGCAATACAAGAAATTAGAGAACACAACAGAGATAGACAAAAATCGAATGCAGATATTCAGGAAATGAAAAACACACAGGAAATAATAAGCAACCACATTAAACATCTTCAGAATAGAATGTCGAGCTGAAACATACAGGCCATGAAGAACACAAATAAGAAAGAAAGCAAATCATTACAACGGCTGATAGGTGATTCAAGGAGAAATAACCTCAGAATTATGGGAATCGAGAAGACTGAGGACAAAACAAAAGGCTTAAAGGACATGTTTAATGAAATAATGGAAGAAAATTTCCCAAATCTAAGAAGAGAAATGAACATGGAACTATTGCAGGCATATAGAACACCAAACAACTTTGATCAGAAGAGATCTTCATCACGACACATCATAATTAAAATTCTAGAAACCCAATACAAAGAGAAAATACTAAAAGCAGTAAGAGAAAAACAGAAGGCGACCTACAAAGATAAGCCCATCAGGATAACTTCAGACTTCTCAACCCAGACTCTAAAAGCCAGGAGAACATGGAGCAATGTCATCCAAGCACTAAAAGAACATAAATGCCAACCAAGACTGCTATATCCAGCAAAATTATCTTTTAATTTAAAGGGACAACGTAACTTTCCCTGATATAGACAGCTTGAAAGAATTTGCAGCCACTGAGCCAGTATTGCAAAGAATACTTAAAGGAAACTTAGAAAGTGAAAGGCAGGCCAGCAACACAAAATGACCCCAGAGGAAAAGCAACAACAGCTAGAGGAGAATGAGCTGAGAAAAAAGTATGATAGTAATCAGTGAAATATGAGTAAATAAGTTATGAAAGTTAAAAAATTCTGAAATAACTAAATTTGTCTTCATATCTGTCACTTTAAGTATATGTGGTATAGATTTCAGTTCATTGAATGTAGCAATGTGACATAGTTTTAACTTTGTTTTATTGTAGCAATTCACTTATTAGGTCACTGATGACAATTTATCTTATGGAAACTGATGTAAAGACAACCCTGTGAATGTACAAGTACGCACCTTCCAGTATCCAGCTAAGGCGTTTGAAGTTTAACTTTTTTTTTCTTCTTTCCCAAATATACTAGTCTTTTGAACTACATGCTTGTAGTTATTTTCTAATGAGAACTACAGGGTAAGGTCAGGTTTAAGAATAGCAACAAAGATGCAGCAAAACATAGAAATAAAAACCTTTGGTAAATGTCCCAATAAAGGGATTGGTTGGATTCAGAAGAGGCATCAAGATTTAACTACTGCGACCCATTTGAGGAACAGGAAGCTGAGTTAGAGTGGTAACTTAAGTGAAATGATTTAGGTGTGGAAGATTAATATGTTAAGTACAGTATACTTTCTCTGACTTGGAAAACCCAGAACACATTCTATAGAACCACATGCAGTGATAGCTGGAGTTGGGATAGGGATAGGGAGCGGGTGGGAGGGTCAAAAATGGGAAGGGACTGTAAAGTTGATGATGCATATGTGCACGAAATACCCAAATTCATTGTAAATACTATGAATTACATATGTATATTAATAAAAATAGTAGGAAAAAATAGCAAGCTAAAAAAATACTTTATAGCTAACCACTGATGTCCCTGCAGAGCTTACAATCGCACCTTTACTCCCACCACAGGCCTCTTCTTTCATACAAAGTTCTACCTCAGCCATCATTTTACTTAGCAAAGTCTACACACAGCCCACAGATACCAACATGAAGATGACAGCGGCTCACTTTCTACTTGTACCTAAATGACATGCACTCGCAGACACTGCACTGTGATGGGCTTCTCTGTATGGGTTGAACAGCAAGCAGTCCCTTCTGAAAGTTGTACTTTGCAGAATTATTTTCCCCTTCCATTTTAATCCAGTAACTTTGCTCCTTTTGTCTCAGCATTTTACACTGTGTTGACCAGGTCGGGGGCACACTCTGTCTGTGGCCAATGTCCTTGCCTAGCAAGCACAGGGCCCTGGGTCAATTCCGCAGCCTCACAGATGCTGGGCATGTGAAACATGCTTGTAATCCCAGCACTTGACACCTTGAGACAGGACTGCCATGTGTTCAAGGCTGGCAGGGTTACAAAGTAAGTTCAGGGTAAGCCTGGACTACATAGGAGACCCTATCAAAAGATAAGTAAAATCATAAACATACTATAAAGATTAAAAACATGTAAATATTCTAATGGTGAAGCAAGGTCTCACCCAAATAAGAAAAACGTTACTTTTTTGCTAGGGGGTGGACAGAACCCAGCAGTGAGCAGTGCACAGCAGGCACTGTAAAGCACAGCTACATAACAAGCCATGTTCAGCCTTCCTTCACGTTCTCTCGGCCTTTGTGAACACCCTCACAATAACCATGGCCATGTGTGGACAAACTTGGAAATTAAGGAATACACAATTTAATCTCACACACACAAAAAAAAGACAGACCTCAGGGCTAAGGAAACACCCTGAGGTCTTGAAACACTTAGAAAACTCGGGGGAACCAAGTCTGCTGTTAGAAAAATTAAGGCTAGGGCCCTCAACCTTAAAGTTTTTCAAGAGTATGTTCTACACACACAAACATCACTCAGGAGTCAGAGGCTATCCCCAGAAGGCAGGAGACAGTGGGAGGAGTGGATCAGCCAAAAACTGTGGGATAACACACCTAAAACTCACACATCCTGAAGCATTACCCTAAATTGGGCAGTACTGAGACAGCAATAAGCACATGCTGCCAATGTCTCTCAGTAACCTTATCCCTAACTACCTCCAGTCACCATCTCATTCGCTAGGGTATTGACCAAA
The DNA here is from genome assembly GCA_004027205.1 of Ctenodactylus gundi. NCBI lineage: Eukaryota > Metazoa > Chordata > Mammalia > Rodentia > Ctenodactylidae > Ctenodactylus > Ctenodactylus gundi. The sequence goes on along the minus strand of PVKB01000848.1, from coordinate 1,121 downwards.
ATCCGCTCCCCACCATGGGATTTGAGGGTCAAGACAGCCTCCAGCATCAAAGAAAAAAAAAAAAAAAAACTCCCCTGCCCCCTAGTGGCACGCAATGGAGTTAGTGCACATCTTGTTCAGTAGAAAGTACCCAATGTTAATTGTTAGTTGTTTTTCAACAAAAAATCACCTGTTCGCTCTAGGGCAAAAATAGCTAACGAGCATTTCTTCCCCTTGGCAACTGTGCACAAGTTGTCAAACACAAAACAAGAACTTCAGATAAACCACAACACTCTGACGACGGACCAGCACCCCTAGTCAGTTCTAGTTTCCCACAGCAAAGGGGGGCCAAAAGATCGCCACCGAGCAGGAAAGGGGGAAAAACACAACAAAAAACAGGTGATCGTTTCAAGAGCGCAGCCAAAAGGGGTCCACAAAAGCAGGTCCTCGTGGGCCCCGAGCTTGCGCGCGGCCCTGCCGCTGCGACCCGGGCTGCCTGTGGACGGGATCCTAACAGATCTGCTTCTGCTTGGCGCGGAGTCTCCCACGGCTCCCGTCTCGCCAACGCCGCCAGGCTCCGAAATGCTCGTCCGAGACGCCAGGAGACACGGCCGCTACTACCACACTCACAGGCCAACCTGGTCACACCCGTTCCCAAGGCGTGCCCGGTGCTCACCCCAGACCTCCCCCGTGAAACCCGGCGCGGCTAGGGGAGCGGCTCCGCGGACAAGCGCTACGCTCGGGAGTCCGAGTCCCCAGCTCCACACGCGCCGGGCGCGGGGCACGCCGGGAATCCGCCCTGCGCTCCGCTTTCATTTTCAGTAACTTTCCCTCCGCTACGGCTTCCGCGTGTGCGGCCCAATTCTCTGTTCGGACGCCAGGAACCTGGCACGATCCGACCGCACGGCGCCGGGACCCTCCCGCCACCTCCGCGCGGACCGCAGACGGAGCAGGACGCGGGCCCGGGTCACGTCGCCACGTGGGCCGACGGGACGCGGCGGCCCGGGCGGCTCAGCTCCGCCCTGCGAGCCCGGAAAGAACGAGCAGCGCGGGCGCAGGGAACAGCTGGGCACAGCAGGCGGCTGGCACGGCGGGCCGCGTCTCCCCCGCCGGCCCCGGCCACTGCCTCCCACACTGCCCGC